>OY813000.1:51446884-51761884 GCA_963681545.1 Germaria angustata | reverse complement strand
TAAGGGGAAATACCCTGGTATTTTTCGTCTATTATCATTATTTTTATTTATTTATTTCCTTCTTGATGCTGCAATATATCCGATTGCACTAATTTGCTCTATTTGCGGATTTTAATCCCAACGTTTTCTTGGCTTTTTTTGGAAGCTCCTTTCTTACTGGAATATTAATGTCTTTTTTTGAGTGTTCATTTAGATGGCACATGAATGTTTTTAGCTTCCATTCATTAATTTTCACTATTACAGGTCAAGGCTTTTCTATCTAGTTTACCACAAAGGTAATTAAAAAAGAAAGATTGATGTAAAGCAACATCTTTATTACATACAAAATAATGAATGAAGGGCAACATACACATCACAACAATAACTCTGATGATTTTATCAAAAACTTTTATATAAAATTTTATATTACAATATCACAGTGCAACACGAAAAAAAAATAACCATATACGGACACCACTACGTGATAAAAGACTAAAAAAAAGACCCGTGTCTCCCAATTTTTCCCAAAGTCAAAATTCAAGGAAACAATCAACTATAAAAATTTACCTAAGATCTCAATAAACAAATTTCTACAACATATAAACTTCTTGGGAATAATTCTGAACACCCTTTTTTTATATAACTTTCACCGCGTCACTTTTTTCACTTTTGCGGCTACCTATGCGCTACCTAAACGGTGTTCAGAATTATTCCCAGGAAGTTTATATGTTGTAGAAATTTGTTTATTGAGATCTTAGGTAAATTTTTGTACTTGATTGTTTCCTTGAATTTTGAACGGTTTGCTTACCTATGGAGCTGAACAAGAGAAAAAGGTAAAAAAATCGAATTTTTTTAAGTTTTTTTGCGATTTTTATCTGGAAGGTGAAGTTTTTTTGATTTTATATGTTCGCAATTTTTGTTCTTTATGACAAGAGCTACAAGTTTGCCTCAGAGAGTAAATCGAAATTCGGAACGGTTTGCAAGATATGAGCGTGAGAAAATGATAATTTTTTTGCGAAAATGATACCGAGGCCCCAAATCTTTGGCGGCCCATAAAAAAAGTGCATAACTTTGGGAAAAATTGGGAGACACAGGTCTTTTTTAGTCTTTTATCACGTAGTGGTGTCCGTATATGGTTATTTTTTTCGTGTTGCACTGTGTATTAAATGTATTTAAAACTTTTGTTTATAATACGAATTAATCGTCTGTCGTTTATAATGTGGCATGTTAAAATGTCTTCCTCAATGAAGAATTTTAATGCTGTATCAAAGGGAGCCTCAACCGTAGCTTGAGGTTTATCTTCTTCTATTGCTTTTGTTATAAAATTTCAATTTTCAGTGTGCAGACATTTTCACGTGCCTGCTGCTTCAGTTAACATGTGTTTTTATGGAATAATAAAATTTTATTTTTTATGAATTTCTGATGGCAAAATGGAGGAAAATAAAACGAGAACCAAAAATGCCTTTATTTTTCTTGGAACTTCAAGTTTTTAATTTGTAATCTTTTTTGCAAGGATTATTCTAATACTAAATAGTCCAGGGTATGCAGGTCATTCCTAAAATCCTAAAAGTCCTCATTGATCCATGTATCACTTGAAAAAATATAATCGGGATCAAAGGTAGCAAAATACGAATTTTAGCGAATATTTCGTTGGCATCGTTAATGTCACTATTACCGGAAAAATAGCACAAATAACAAATTGTAGCCTAGAAAACAAATTGTAATCTGCAAAAACATATGTAATTTTTCGTAAGACTAATTGCTTTTGAGATGTGTTTATGTTTATTTCAGAAAATTAAAAAAAAAATACATTTTATTGCTCCGTGTAAACCAAAAGTTAGAAAATTGGGTACATGAAATCAAAAAATTATTCTTAATGGAGAAATTATAATTATTTTATTATTATATTGTTTGTTGTTGGCTTAGCTAGGTATATGCCTGCATTTCATTGGCGCTAACCAAATCATCAGTACCCTTTAGCCAAATCATGATTGAAAGCAAAAAAATGGTTATTTTGGAGAATATCTCGAATAACGAATTTGATAAATATAATTATTTTATTTTTTATGTTCTAACAATGGTTCTTTTTCAGATTTCTGTCCCTAATTCTGCCATCTTTTTATTCCTCTCCTCTTTCCTTGATGTATATCATTTTAATTTTCTAAGCCACGAATTAAATATTTACGCGATATTTTTTCGATAATAGTAATCGCTAAGAACATCGTGCCTTTTCCGCGAAAAAAGCGTAAAATAAGATCATTTTTGATTTTTACTTTTTGATTACAATCGATAATTTACGATCTCTAAAATTACATTCTAAAGTTTCATAATCGCTAGAAAATGTATCACAAATTCGGAGCAAAATCAATTTTGCAATAGACATACAACTTAGTACAATAAAAGTGAATAAAATACTTCTCTTGTAAAATTTTGTGTTGGGCCCTTTAGCTGTTTTGGTGGTTGAGAAACGATATATTCGCAAAAAAACCTGTGTATTGTGCCTTTTGGCCTAATCCATCACGACCTTTGGGATTTTGTTTACAATCACAAAACGAAGGCTCATCAAAAAACTCAGCATACCTTATTTTTCCGAAGGCATTTTTCTATATTCTTCCTTGTATTAAAAAAATTAAAATTGATGAAATTTTTAATTATATATTTTTTTTCTCTTTTCAGGTAAGTCGTGAAAGGACAACCTACTCGTACATATCCATCTTTGTGCATAAGGCTATAATTGCAAACACAGGAGCTTGTGCCATATAAGCGTTACGTTTTGTATATTTTTAAGGAATATATCCGTTTTTATGTAGTTAAACTGCTCAAGAAATTAAATGATGGTTCGTTCAACCGCTACTCAACTTATTTTTCTGGCATAAAAATTACATTATTTAATTTAATTGATTTTAACAGTGAACGGATAATGATCATTAAAGGATACATATATATCGGCTTGTTAAAAGCAGCCTCATAATAGCAAATGTAAAAAAGGAAGCTAGCTGTTTAAAGAACAGCTAGTGAACTCAGACAACATCCTTGAAATTTGCCCAAAATTATTAGTATTTTATATTTAGAACAAAGATTTATTTATATTTTAAATTAAATGAACGTCACAGTAAGACATAAAGAAATATTGTGGGTCTAATTGGAACTTTTTCAAGATGACGGAAAATATTGGGATATGAAACTAGTAAAAGTGTTCATAAAAAAACTTTGAATTACTTATTTAATTTTTTTAATCTGTTTTGGCTAAATCAAAAAATTTATTTGATTGTACTGACAAGGCTATGTCCAACACCGGATTCGACTTTTAAAGTATTTTTGTATTGCCAGCCTTTAGCTGGACGCAAGGAATATTTTCTTTGAGGCATATAAAAGTACAATACTTCTTTCTACATAATGGAATTATATCATATTTTTTCCTTGAGTCTTCATTTTTTCATTGGGTCTAATTTCGTTGGGCGTAATGCCATGCAGCCATTAACATGCAGCAATTTAACATAAATTTTTATAAATGTATATAATCTTCACCATTCAGTACTTTATGCACCTCATCAAGTGAATTGTTTTTTTTATTTTTTTGCAAAAATAGTAAAATTAAACTTGGGGGAAATTGGGCGTTTGCCAATAATATGATATTGTTTCTTTAATGCAACAAAGACATATCTCAAAAACAAAGAACTTTGCAAAATTCGTTTAAAGTTTCTAAAGTTGGTATAAAATCGGTTTAGCTTCAGCAATATTTCTGAATACTTGTATCTCAGTAATTTAAATAACTTGAGATATTAAGACACGACTATTTTGCATTTATCAATTTAATTTAATTTGAAAGCCATATCAAACTTTTTATGCATTAAACACATTCGAGACAGCAGGCTACACGGCTACACGACTACAAATGTCGCTCTGTAGCCAGCTACTTAGTTATTTTGAAAACGACAACTACATAGTAAACAGCTGTTGCAACAGTTGATTTATGTATATTACAGTGGTGCATATTTAGCGTTTTTAATTTTTTAAAGTTCCCTTTTTTCATGGGACAAGTGCCGTCCAACTTTCAAAAAAAAAAAAAATATTTTAAAAAAGAGCCTAGGAGCCTATTCGTTCTATGTTGTAGGATTTATGATCAGTAATATATTAAAGTTTTTAACGTCGTAACTCCGGAATTAAGACAGAGCACCGAAAAAAGTTACACTAAAATTTTTATGTTAAAAAGGGCCTAACCATGTGATTTTTTTAATCTTCAACAATGTTGGTATTTTTGGCTCAAGGCAATGTGAGATATAACAATAATACAAATAAATTTATTTATTTAAAAATTATTGATGCATATATATTATAATATATATATATATATATATATATATATATATATATATATATATATATATATATATATATATATACATATATATATATATATATATATATATATATATACATATATATACATATATATATATATATATATATATATGTGTGTGTGTATATATATATATATATATATATATATATATATATATATATATATATATATATATCTATTATAATATATATGCATATATATATATATATATATATATATATATATATATATATATATATATTTATGTATATATATATATATATATATATATATATATATATATATATATATATATATATTGGAATTTTCTTTTTTATTTTGCAATAAAAAATTTTTCTAATCGGTAAATTGCTTTATATATTTTGTTATATTGTATTGTCAACACTGTTTTTGTTTTGTAGCCAACAAAAATAGAAATTAGTTTAATTTGACTACACGACAAAAATAGCATGGACAACAAGCCGCAGTCGTGTAGCCAGGTTGTAGTCGGTAGCCTGCTGTCTCTAATATGTTTAATGCATTAATTTGGGTTTATCTTTAGGTATGTTCCTATATATAAAATTGATCTTGATGAAGAAACGGAGGAGGGAGTTTTTTTTAGTGGATAACACCACACAACGCAGTTGACGATGGTCACTGTAAGTGCGAAAGCATTTTCAACCCTACCTCGCCCATCAAAAAAAAAAAAAAATATCGAGCCTTAACAGCGAAAAAAACGTAAGTGACAAACACATGATGTTACATGAGAAATTTATTTTGTTATTAACTGCTGTTGCAAAAAGTTGTAGGTCTACAGTAAATTTGATTGTAATCGATAATAAAAAGTTCACGGAATTTATTCTAATAATGGAAGTTATGTCGATTACGTTTTCTTGCGTTAAAGGTACGACATGCTGCTGGTGATGAAAAAATGGGGATACAAATTCAGTAACCCAATCTTCAACCTGTTATTCTGAAAGTGTTCCGTTGAACCATCTGCTCTACTAATGTTCGCAATAAATCACAAGTACAACTCAATGAACTAATGCTAATGGCTCCAATAACGGTTGTCAGGCTGTATTAGTCTCACTTCACTTCACTTACTACCTTCCATAAAAAAAGAATAATGTATTTCTATAAGTACAAGATTTTCCCATCAGTTTTAAGTACAAAAGGGAAATCGTAAATATAGACATTTTAAAGGTCTTTCATGTTAATAAAACGACCAACGTAATTTTGTTTTAAGCATTTATTTTTTTACACTTTTAGATTTCAATTCTCTTTTAATAAAAATTTTCACAACTTCAAATAATTTATCAAATAATTAAAGTGCCTATTATTCACTTCTTTTTTGCCATATCGTGAATACATTAAGTCCCTTCATTTCTCTCTGAACAATAGATTATTATTCTATTCCATAACATATTTTCTGTACGTAAATTTAATTTTCAATGCTTTACAATCAGTAACATCGTAATTCAATTCAAGACTCCTACTGATATTCTTCTCTGCAGATGTATTCAGGTATTTTGGGCGTAACGTGACCGATTCATTTTATTTAATTTTTTAATTGTAAGTCATACGACTTTCTTTATAGGCTACCAAAAATTGCAACAGCTTTAGTCTTTTTTTTGTAGACTAGCTCTCCAAAAAGGTCATATAGAGAAAATCCAAAATAGTAAACTTTAAAAAATTAACTTTTTTATAGATGTATGCTTTTTAAAAAATATGCTATTTGTTTCGTTTCCGAAATATTATCGTATAAAAATAGGTCTTCTAAAAGCAAAACAATTTCAATAACAAGAAAAATTAATTTTACTGAATGGCTTTGCTACAGCAACAAATACATTAGCAAAAACTACCGGAGTGGAATGTGTTTGCGTATACGTCCGTAGTACACCAATTAGAAAACTATACGCTTTTTGACAGTTTTCGTTCACAGAATAGTTGTTGTTGTTATTGTCCTAGTTATGCCAGCTTGTAAAATTTATGCCATGTATTCAATAGTAATAATAATACTAAAAAGTACCTTTTGAAAGAGTACCTATTTAAAAAGCAAGCTTTCACAAAAGAAAGTACCCTTCTGAAACAAGTACTTCTTTTAACAAATGTCTTAACAAAAGAGTACCCATTTAGAAAATCAATTTTTAAACAGAATTTTTTCAAAAATTTATATTTTTAAAATAGTACATAATTTAAAATAGTACGTTTTTGCAGTGTCGTACATTTTCATAAAATTTTCTTAAAAAAAAACAACAACCAACTTTTCAACAAAGTTCCTTTTCAAACAAGTTTCTTTTCAAAAAGTTAAATATTTTTGGAAAATCGCGTCTTTTCGAAAACATACTCCTTTAAAAAAACTATTTCTTCAAATAAGTACATTGTCAAATAAATATAATTTAAAAAGTAAATCTTCAAATCAGTTTCTTTTTAAAAAAAAAAGTATCATTGGAAAAAATAAATTTAATCTATTATTTAAGCTTAAGGTCTTTTAAATTTTGTTTAAATTTAATTAAAATAAAACGGTTAAAAACCTTAAAAAATTTCCTCTTCAAAAAGCACCTTTTATAAAAGTATTTTTAATAAAAAATTATATTTTGTTATAGGTATCTTGAAGAAAATCTGTCAAAAGTATATTTTTGAAAAAAATCACCTTTTCCAAAGGACCTCCTTTCAAGAAAATACCCTTTTTCAAAAGGATAACCTTTGTTTTATAAAAAGAAACACTTATTTCTTTAAATCTATATGAAAACAGTATTTTTCCTCGACCAATAAGTGAAAAAATTATTTTCACGATAGGAAAGAGAAATCGTTACTACTCGCAAATCTGTACGCCTTCCGGGTGTGAAGTTTATTGGCAAATAAACAATGCTACTTTAGCATAAAATTAGTTTCTTTGCAAAATAAAATAAAACCGTTATGTATCTCAACATAATAACGACAGCTTCCAAATCGGTGAATTGGAGTCAAAAAGAAAGGACATGCTGCAATGACAAATCTTTGTTAAAATCATGGGAAATGATCCGAATTCGCAATACTTCGGCATTTTCGTGAATTTATTTTTTAAAGGATATGCTCGCTAGAGCCCCAGTTTTAAAATAATTTCTAATTATATTCATAAAATAGAAAAATAAAAAGTCTGCTTGTTTTTTTACTCTTTCAAATAAAGAACAACTTGTTTCTTTCCCATAAATTTTATACAACAATTTTAAAGCAAAATCTATTTCTGAATATGTATCATTCGGAAAAAATTTGTGTTTTAGAAAAAGAATATTTTAAACCTTATGATTAAGAATTGATGATTTTTCATATTCGATGATATAGGCCCAAAGTGCAAATAATATCTGAAAAGTTGTCAGTAGAAAAGCTTAGATTTTTTTTTAAAGTGGCTGTTAAAGAAACCCTTTTTCAAATTTTCATTTTTTTTTTTTTTGGTTTAAGGATTGCTGTCTTATAATTTTTAATAAATTCCATTTACGTTTACTAGATCACAACAACTTAACACTTTTGTCAACAAATTCAAATGTAAACACGTCGAACACAGCCAAAATATAATTGTTGTAAATAATTCTTTTTTCAGTCCGTCTTAAATAGAATAAATCAATAAAAAAAGCATAATAAATAACGACTTGAAAATAAGTCAGATGAAGTCCTTAAAAGTAACATTTATGTCATGCATTTCTTTCCATTTATGTACATACTTACCTTGGCTAAAAAGTCATAATCCATTTCCTCTTCACTACTGTTCACTGTAGTGCACTTGTTGGAAATCATACGCACTAACGAGCGACTTGATGATGATTTATTTACCTTAGGATCGGTGCTTTGGCCAGATGAGGAGAAAATGCTTGCATTATCAATACTGGAGCGGGCAGATTTAAGTGAAGCATTCGAAGATAAAGAATCTCGATGTACAACCAAACTGCCTTTACGCGTCAACTGGCCCAGATTGCCACAGCTGTGCTTACGTACGTTTGCATGTTGCTGCTGTGGCCGATTGCCAACTGCAACAGTGGGTGGAGTTGATATGTTTGTAGCACTGCTGGCATTGTTGGCATAATTTAAACTTGAACGTCTCAAATAATCGCAATCTTCGTTATCCGAATCTGAAGTAATGCCATTAATTTTGTCCAATGTTTTGAATGGAATTTGACCGGGACGTATATTTTGCCAGGTGGGCTTGACCAACGACTCACGCCGTGCATGGCTGGGTGAAGAGTTGGTTGATTCTGATTTAACATCGTATGATGGCTGGTTTTGCAAAGGAGAAATATTGGTTTTCGGTGATGCCGATAAAGATGATGATGCTGCTGTACAACTTACTGATTGTGAGCGATGACGCTGTGTTGGCGGCAAATTGCGACGCATTTTGTTTTTGAAGTTTTTTTCTTTGATATGATATGCTTCTTAATTTTTTTTTATTTAATCTTTATAAATTGATGATTTTATTCGACCTTTATTTTTATAAATCAATTGAATTATTTTTTCGAGTTTTAGGTCTTTTTTTATAAACAATATATTTATTTTTCAATATTTCTACACCCAGTGGTTGGGAAATTAAAAAAATATTTTTAATTTCCTGTTGAAGACACCCATAGGGTGTAGAAATATTGAAAAATTAATATATTGTGTATAAAAATAGACCTAAAACTCGAAAAATAATTCCATTGATTTAATCGTTACTTGAAAAATGAATGCATATGTAAACATAAATGTTTACCTGTGTTTGGATCAGCAGGACTTTTTTGATTTAAATGCTTACGAAAATTTACTTTGATCTAGTTAAAAAACACAATTTATTTTTCGATCACAACTCCTGGTTTCCATCAATAAAATCACAAAATAATTGATTATGTTTCATAACATGTAAATCATGTACTTTTTGTAATAATACACTTAAAAAAATTATCTCTATTATATAAAAATTTACTGAGAGTAGAAAATAGTTGGCATATCACGATAAAGTCTATTTTTTACTGGAATTCGACCAAAATTTCTTCGCTGCCAGGGAGAGTAATTGTATAAAATTAAAAAAATTAATATTTTTAAAAACAGTTTTATATTTATATACAGAAATCAAACTTGTTCCATATTTTCTGGAATTTTTGTTCCACAATTTTCCAGTATAAAAGGAATACAAACAAAAGAATACTATTTTTATAAAGTTTTAAGTCCACGTTACGAAATGAGTTGCAAATTTATGACTATAATTTTGTAAATCACATCACCAAGAGAAATTTATATGAAGTTCAAATTTCCGAAAATTTTTAAAACTATTTTGTTCTCATGTTTGTACATTTTTCACCATATAACCCGAATTCTCACGAGAAATAAAAACAGGATATTAAAATTGTTTTTAATTACTTTTATTTTCTATATAAATTTTATTGTTTAGGTCATTACAGTAATTGAACCAGAAATTTGCCTTCTGCTGCTTAATGATCCAGGACACTTGTCTATCAGGGTATTTTTTTACATAAAGAATAAAAATTTTATTTATTATAAAGAATACTTATGGCTGACTGGCTCAGATTAGTTGAAACA
Organism: Germaria angustata; assembly: GCA_963681545.1. Taxonomy (NCBI): domain Eukaryota; kingdom Metazoa; phylum Arthropoda; class Insecta; order Diptera; family Tachinidae; genus Germaria; species Germaria angustata. The sequence continues at coordinate 51,752,019 of OY813000.1, read as the reverse complement.
ATCGGCACTACGGCGAAAAAGGGCTTGAATCGACAAAAATAGAATCACTTAAGTATTAAATTTTACAAAAGCGAAGAGATTGGAAACGATGGCCGTGGTTAAAGTGCATGCGGATTTGGTGCTATTTGTGTGTAAGCTGAGCATCCCCTGCAATGAGTTTTATATGGAATGTAAGAACGACTAGGAGAAAAAAAAACATTTATTCATATTTTATAGCTCTACCTTGCACTGAAGGAATATTGCCTTAGCCATCAGGTACTTTATTAGTTTTTCCAATTTATCAATCATGTATTTGAGTAAAATGTGCCTCTGCATTAGGAGCAGTGATGGGTTTGTATGCTGACCGTCTTTTGATATATAATCCGAACCCTACTTGGTTCTAGCAAAAACAACACCAAACAACTCCCATTTCGTTATAAGAAACACCACTGACGTAAGTGTTAATTTTCTTCCAAGCTTCACCTTGTATTTTAATCGTGTTAATACACTGAATTATCTTTCATTCGTTTCATTCGAAAACACACTCTAATGAGATTTTCGTTCCAAAAGCCGACCGACTGAAAATTGAACGCTGAATTCTAAAGTTAATTTCACAATACAAAGTATATTGTTTTTTTGTCCCACAAAGGAAGAAGGGGCTTTCCTGGTTTTCCAAAGAATTCTCTCAGGCGTCTGGGGCGGCTTTTGTTAATAATGACTCCTGTACAAGTCCTCTTTCAAATGTGTGTGTGTGTGCCACAGACATCAAGTATTCAATTCTACTGGCTTTTTATTATAGTCTACAATAGACCACAAGGTTAATTTCTTATTACAATGTGATCCTGTAATCCGAGTTTTAAACTTTAATAGCCATTATTATATGGTATACTTCACAAGACTTATGTTCTTGAATCTAATCTGCTCAAGTTCAAACATTCATTCAAATCCTCTTAATAACTATTCTCTTGTTCTATTGTATTTATCAACTTGAAAGGGTTAATGATGCGAATGCAAAAAGTAATTTATACTTGGAGCTAAAAGGTCCAAATAGATCATATACTTTTATTCAGTAACTTTTGCATTTTAAAGGGATTTTTATGGTTGCATGATAGTTTTTTCTTTGGAAGAGGTAAAATAGAAAGAAGAGGTAAAACATAGAAAGTTAATAAGAGACTGCAGTAAATTAAGTAATTGCTTAATAAAAACGAAAATGGAAGAGCTTAAGCAGAAAACATTTTAATAGTTTAATACAATGTTAAACACAATACGTAAAGGGTTTTTCAATAAGATGCCATTGCACTCGTATTTATTCGCAGTTTTTTTCACTAAATCGTTATTATTACAGGAAGTTTTTGACATGAGATAATTATTAAGCAACAAATGGAACACTCAATCATCAGCTTTCATTTACTTATTTTTTATTCCACTATGTGGGTATTGGTTTATGTAAACATATGTCTAATACACTAAATATCAATAGAAATAGAATACGAGTATTTTAAACGCCTTTAAAAAAGAAGCAGTTCTACTCGTATATTCGACTGTATGTATGCTCAGCGATTTTTTCGTTCTTCTAGGATTGATTTTGAGAATTCTGTTTTTATATAAAAGAGTATTCTCCATATAAACAAAATTTTACCAACATACGATAGAAGCAGGAGAACGGGTACTTCCTATACAGAGTATTATTTAATTAATAAATATATCCTTAGACATCTTTAATAGCGAGAGTCCTCTAAATGGCTTCTTTACCGCAGTCTTAAGAAACACCGACTGCGTAGGAGTCAGGCTATAAGTAACACAGTGAGAGCATTATTTTTAATATAAAAAATCTAACCAAGTCCAAAACCATCATAAACAAAATCTTATTATACAACTTACCGACTGATATTATTGAAGCCGATGGCGAGAAGTTGACAGTTAAATGAAAACTTTAATTTATGTACATATATCTTCAGCCATCTTTCAAGCGACTTTAAGGATGGGTGAACGCATTCAATGGTATTTTATTTCAAGCTATTTATAAGCTATTTCAGTTGAATATTTTGTTAAAAAGCTGTTATCAAAGATCGTCCCTACCAAGTTCAACTGTCGGATATGTAAATAGAATCTTTCTGGGTTTTCAATTGTGAAGTCAAAATCGGCACATTTAAAAAAGCGCATGTTCTTGCATGTTTTTTACTAAGTTTTTAATCAACAGTACAGTACGCAATGCAGAATCAAAATAACTGATATGAAAAAACGAATTTTGCACATTCCATAGTTGGACATACTCGTAGTAGGGAAGATACTTACATACACATAGAAGGCGACCAGCATTGACTTTTAAATTCCTTGTTTTTATTTTATTTTTTTATTAAATGTCCCTTTCATTCATCCTTCCTATTTTATATTATTTAAACACAAGGTCTTCTATTAAACTGGTAAAACGCTTTAATTGTATTTGTAATTATATTGCGATATTACGATACTCTTTGAATATAATCCTCAGGAAATGGCTTTTGATTGATAATAATAATTAATTTTTCACACACACACACATATATTTCAAAAATATACATATATTTGTAGAATTTGAAATAAAATTTTGGCTTAATACCAGCATTTCTGCAGCGTATCAAGAAAGTATTTGTTGATTTAGTTTGTATTGTTCTCTGATTTATCGCCTTGTATTTTTTGATGATGTTTATTTCTCATTAATTTTTCTTGAAGCTTCTATAACAAATTTTAGTTTGATGATTTCTTTGCCGTGTTCACAATTTTGTTTTATATATGTATGTTTTTTGACCTTTTCCCCAATTCTAATTTGTATAGTATGTAAGAAGGCCTTGTGCTTAAATATTTAATATACAAATTAGAATTGTTAAAAAAAGCTCAGTGAGTTTTAATTTAAATTATGTACCCATGTGGACTAACAAGAATCGTAACAAATATGAATTTTTGCATAACCACAAAATATAATTGCTGTATTCTATTTTATTTTGCGTAAATTATTGCTGTATAGTGAGTTTAATTTTTTCATACAGACATACGAGGGCAGGTCAATAAATCCGTTATTTTTTGGGTGAAATACATGTTTTTGGGCCAAAAATAATTTCAGTTTTCAACATAGTCTCCTTTGAGCTTCATATATTTTGTCCAGCATTTTTTTAATATTTTTTTCGAGGTCATCAAAATAGATTTTTTTATAAGATGATTTCATCGTTGGAGTCAATTCTCTTTCCGCTGAGCCATTTCTTCAGATTTGGAAACAATAAATAGCCACACGTAGCTAGAATAAAGGGAATGAAGGAACGATTTGTAGCATAATTCGAGGACTTTTGCCTCGAAAACTGCACATGTGTGCATCCTTGCATTGTCTTGGTGAAAAAGAACTTATTTCTTCACCAAACGCCGTAGTTATTTTTTTAAATCCCCATTAAATCGAAACAGTAAGTTGGCATAATATTCGCTATTAATTGTCGCCATAACTTTATTGGCTAACAAACCTACCATGGCCTTTTTTGTTGCCAATCCACCCCGAAAAAGCCACTGTTTTGACTGCTGTTTAATCTCTGGTATATTGTGGTGGGTCAACAATTCGTCCTCGATTGTATTGGATTAACATATATTTGTGGATTTTTGTCCGAGTATATTAGTGTGAATGCTTTTTAAACATTTTGGCTAAAGTGTACTGATGATTCGGGTAACACCAATGAAATACAGGCATATACACTGCTAAGCCTATAACCAAAATTATTCCAACACTAATTTAAAACGTCATTATTTGTTGTAAGTTAAACTATCTCTAACAGAGAATGACAAAACATCACTATTCAGTTAACGCATTCCAACATGTTTTAAAATTTAAATAATTACTAATACGTAACTTTTTAATACAAATCTTAGAAAGTATTCTTTGTGTGTACAGAGATGTTTTATTTTGTAACAGGGATGTCAAAGCATTTACCTGTAATCGTTATCTCATCTTTTTACCTAAATTTTGTTGCAACTTAGTACCAACTCATTAGTAAGTAGACTTTAACCATCATGTTTATTTATATATTTTTGTAGAAATAATTACTTGCATATAAAATATTTTCTAAAAGTTTTTATTGAACAGTGGAAAGTAATCGACTTAGAATAGAGAAAACGATTGTGAAAATATTGTCTGTCTATTTAAGCACGCATTATAGCACACTATTAGTTGGATATTGATCAGTAATTAAAAGGTCTTAGTTGCTTTGATAATAAAGTTTTATGATTTAGACGTACTTCTAGAAAATGGTGTGTAGTGAAAGATATCATTAGGTATTGATGAAAAAAACATGTTGGCAGATGGCCTAGCCCTACTGGAATATCCTTTAAATACCTACTTATCAATTGTTCTCATTGTGAGCAAATGTGATTCCCAAGTATTAACTGAACCGTGATTTAGGCATATTTTTCCGAGTTTATTTTTTAGTTTTCAAAGGACTACAAGATATGATAAAGTCAATTGTACCACATCCTTTAAATCTTCTTTTTCTTCATCTACTTCAATAATTTGTACAACACAACATCAAATTTTCTAAATTTAACCAATTGAAAACAAGATATTAAATCAAATGGAAATAACTTGCTGCCGACAACAGCCTAAAAGTTGTTAACATATTTTATTGTTGTTCTAATGATGTTGCTCTTGTTGGCCTTCGAACGTACCCACCTTTCGAACATCGTAAAATGTGATAAACAACACAAATACTAATGAAAACAAACTCAAACATAAAAGTAGATGGCAGGATCTGCAAAAAATATTGTTTGCTTTAGAATAAACATTAACAACCTTTATTATTTCAAGTTTAATGAATAACATAAAAATAATACAATATAAGCAAAATGGCAAAAATAAAATAAAATGTGTTTGTAAAACAACATGTTACAACATGTTGTAAAAATAAAGCAACGCGGCAAAAAGCCCCATTCGTTTAACATCAAGGTGAATCAACGGATTGTTAGAGAATTTATTAATATGTATTTGCATTAAATGATTAACATACGAGTACAGCAATTCAAGGAAACCTTTATGTTAATTTATTTGAACAATTAAAAATTTCAGTACTTTATTTTCACCTACAACATTTGAAAAAAAAAATTATTGTTATTGCTCTGGAAACGGTTAAACAGAAACTTTTTGTATTGTTAAACATTAATTAGAAAAAGATAAAGGAAATCTCAACTTGGATATATACGAGGGCTGTCTTTCATTCTTTTCGAAATATTTATAAGACACAAATTGTTCTCAGTGAAAAATAATTAAATAATTTTTAAAGTATTTTCCATGATAGAATTTTTCTTTTCCACTACGTTTTTATATCAAGGAAAATCGGGAAATTCTGTTACTACGAATTCCCGCTCCAACAAACAAATGAAAATAGTGGATTTACTTTTTAATTAATAAATTCATTACACGAGATCCTTTAAGAAAAACATATGTATATAAAACCATAAAAATAAATTTCTTAATGTAGCAAACAAATAATATTATTTAACATTGTTTTGACAATGACTTTAAACCCAATAATGCGATTATATATTTTTTTAATTGTAGTTACATATTGCAAGATTTATATTTTTGCAAGTTTTCTTTTTTGAATTGCTAAAAAGTTTTATTTTGGAAAGTAGACATTATCTACATTAGCTTATATTATTTTTCTAAAGAAATCAATGAAGCTTTGATGCCCGGATGATTACTTTACCCATGTATCCAATAAATTGATACTTTATTTCCAGCAGCCAGATTTTGAAAAGAGTCATAATACTCCAAAACAATGTGTTATTAAAATGTCAAATAATACTGATCGAAATTTGACATTCTATAAGAAATATTTTTAGAAACTTCTAATCACTAAGACCGTATTTACATCAAGAATTTGTTCATGAGATTTGTTGCATGAACATTTGTCAATGTACTCGTAAGGAAGAGTGAAACAGTTGAAATGAAAAATGTTGTAGGAAGTCATGTGCTAAAAAATGCCATAGTGTAAATCCCGCCTAAGATTTTTAATTTTATCAGATATTTATTACCGCAAAAGTAAAAGAAGGAAGTAAAAATTGAACAAAAAATCAAGCCACATATCCAATATGAAGATAAATTATATGTGCAACCATTAGCTGGGTGGTCCACTGGACGGAATTTAAGATATTTTCAAACAAAATGTTAACAAACATTTCCAGTTCTACAATATTTAATTTCCAATTATTATAACTCGCATGTTTTCGGGGTATATGTACATACTTATATGCCGTGTATCTCTTTGATGTTAGAGTTTGTAACAATTTAAAATGCTGCTGGACCAATTTTAATTGTAAAGAGGTGGGTTATGCGTGTCTAGTTTAGTTTCTACTATAGCTTTTCCTCCAAGGATTAATATAGAAATTATGAAAACCCATTTATTTTCTGCTCGTATTTTGAATTTTATTTCAATTGAAAGGTAATGTTACGTTGGGTCTTTTGACAATCATTACAATTTTCAATTGAGTTCTACCTTTAAAAATTCAATGAAAATCTAAAAACTTCTATTATGGAATATTGAAATTCTTAACACATATTTGTTTTTGTCGGACCACAAACTCATCCTGGGGCACAAACCCAAGTGTGGTGAACAGAGTTATAAATGTTGTCAACAAACTGATACTACTTTAGGGAGTAACTATCTAACTTAAGACATTGGACTCTGTGTGTGTGTGAATTGCCCATTTAACTGAAGTCACAAAATCAAAAAAATCAAAAATAGTCATTTCGATATTATTTACTAAGTTGTTTTTGAACTGCAGATTATATAATTTTAAACTCTATGTATATTTTTCATATGCTCGTGCATAATAATGGAAGTTATTTTAAAGGAATGACATTTTCATTCATTATTTAATATCATCTTTTATGAAAGTTTTTTGATCCTCTGGAAACTTAGGCTCAGAAAATTTAAGTCTAAATTAAATATTTAATATTGAAATTTATTATTTTTTGGGATATTCTCTAAACTAATCATTTAAACAATTAGAGTTTAAAGAATTTATTGTTTCTTGTGGCTTTAGGTGTTCATATGCCGACATTTCTTGATGACTTCAAATCCAATGAACAAGATTTAAAATTGGGAACATCACCCAATGACAAGCCTATGTTAAAATCATTGGAAAAATCCCAAGTTTTTCCTTAATTGTGGATAACAAGCTGTGGATCTTATTGAATTCTGTGTGATTTCTCTTTTTAATCACTACCTTTTACCATTATATTCCACTACCCTTCTTAACAACACGGTCCAGCTGTTGTCTACCTCCCATTCTGCATTTCCAGAGAAGACTCAGAACGTGAAAAAATTAGTCTACTTCTTCAAATTTCACATCACAGAAAGCACTAGACTTTTTCAATTATAGAAGATTTAATTTTTTATAACTACTTACGCATTATACGTTAATGTGCTGAGTTTGTTTAGGCAAATATTCTAAAACAATCACTTTCATTAGCTTTAAAGTTTAAACTTACACACATACTCGTACATACTTGTTCATTAAGTTTATCATACTGCGTAAATGGTGGGAGCCAATGCAAACAAGCAGTTTAAATTTCCATAAAATCAAAGTTCTTCTAATTAAAAAATATGGTTTCTTATGTAAACAATGAAATTACAACAATTATTGCTCACACATACTCAGGGTGAAAATATATTTATATGTATGTATGTGTGTGTGTGTTCCTTTAAGCAAGTGTAATAAACCCTCGTACGTAAATTAAGCAATTTTATTAATTTTTTGCTTTGTAATCCAATGCCTATTATACAAATTTACATACACAAACATAGTTGAGTTATCAAATAAGGACGATTGGAAGAAAAATTCTGTAATTGGAAGTAGGACTTTTATGTTACTTGAAGATCTTGCAATCGTAAGGGGAGCAATTAAGTTTTTTCCAAGGTCTAGCAGTGGCTCACTCCTATTTCTGATTGCTGAGATCCACAGAGTCCTAATTATCCTTGTTCTTACCGCAAATAGAAGCTTACTCTGTTTAAAACTGAGCTGATTTATTAGTAATTTTTTCCTGTGTGCGCTCTGGAACCTTAAGTATGCCAAAATAAATAGCCACCATTTGCACACTTCCATGTGGAATACGGTAGAGGTATTGTATAACCTCTGACCGAAAGATCAAAGTCTTAATGGAACAAACATCACTTATCCGATAGCAATGAATATTTGTGAGCCGTATAGAAAGGACATTACACAATTAAAAACAAATTTTTAAAGTTCATCTCCGATAAGCTTATAAAAAACACAAAATGATTAATCAATTTAAAAAAATTTATAAAGCCATTGCTGTCAAAACGTCGTAACTGCCATAGATTTCAACTTTCAGTTTTCTTGACAGTGTATATAATCAACGGAATCTATATGAAGAGTTTCGGTGTAGTACCTACTACTACTACGTAATCTTTTTGAAATTTTGTATAAAAAGCTAATGTTTATAATAAACTGACATTATTTACCACGTTTATACGCACGTCTTATTTGCAAATAGAACTATTTGCAAATAACTAATTCACTGTTTATACGGGAAATTGCATACAGAACTTGTGTTGTTATTAGTGATGCCATGTGACGAAAATATGATTGTTTGGTAAGTAAAACACAAAAAACGTTTATGAAGTGGCAACGTCTTACTTTTTATTTACAAATAGTGTCGTTATTCACGACTTGTTAGGTGAGTTAATAAGTTACAATAAAAAAGTTATACGGCAACATTCTTCTTTTTTATTTGCAAATAAGACGTCGTATAAACGTAGTAATTGAGATGTTGCAATTAAACCCCTGAACATGAGTTATGCTCGTGTTTCATAAATGACATTTTACTTTGAAATTGAATTTTTTTGTTGTCTTTGGAACATTGTCTCGTGATTAATTCTTTCTCAACTAAAAATCGTTACGAATATTATCCTACTAATCTAGATGAAAAACAGATGAAAAGTACGTTCGAATAATATCAATTAAGAATTTTTCTTTTTTAATTTATTCTTTAAAAAATATCAACAAAAGTAACCAAAAAATCTAACAAAACAATATCCTTATTTGTATAAACAATAAAAATAGTTGAAAAAGGTACTATCTAATCCATAAATAAAGTCGAGTACAAAACATTCAACATGTTTTATGTGCAACATATTTAGAAGTGGACAAGTTCCTGTATACACTGTTGCGTATTTTTTTTTTTTTTGGTCAGAGCACAAACATGCTGGAAGGACAAAATATGTGTAAACTCTTTGTCACAAACGAAAACGGCATATGTTTTTGATCCCTGAAACAGTTGTTATCCACTGCTATTTTTAATAAATAACAGAGCTCTTAAGTTGGTAGTTTCTAGCGATTTCTAGTCAGTTTTAACAGATACCGAAAATTTCACTTTAACAATATTATTATGTTCAAACAACTTACAAATTATATGAACTCGTGTGTGTGTACAAAATACCATACTTTACACTGAAAACTTTTATACATCAACAAAGCAGACTTTAACAATGATGAGGTGTTTTAAAATCTTAAAATTCAAAATAAGGGAATATTATAGAGGTTATCTTAAGTCCTACAATAACCCCAATTGAGGATGTTGTCAATTTTGCAGCCAAACTATTGAAATTATTATATCCAAAAAGCGAATGACAATTAGATTCCGATAATGGAGAAAATTACAACAATTCTTTGAGGAAAGAAATGGAATCTACTATCAGAAAAGTTCTCAAAGGCGTAAAGACGATAATTTTAAAATTTTTTTCAAAAAGAGTTTGCATTTTATAAAAAACTAACAACAAATAACCAACATTTTGATGCATCGCAAGGCAATAAAAACTGACAGTGAAAGAGTATTTTCTGTCATTGGTAACTTCCGCACTGAGACCTCGTTTAAACGACAATTAATTGAATACTAAATTTTATGACGTACATGTATAATAAAATATAGCATTTTAACCGACTTCAAAAAAAAGAAAAGGTTATCAATACGTTTCTATTTCTTACTTTTTTAGTGTTTTTAGATACATGCACAACTGTATTATTTACGGTCCTAAATTTTTATTTTTTTTAATAGGACCGGCAATTTGCCACCCCGAATTATTAATTATCGCACAATTCCTCCCAGTTATAGATGGATTTTGGAAAAACTTTATTAATAAGGTATTTCAAAATTTCAGTAAAATATAAGCTATAAGTGGATTAAATATATCGGGGCCTAAACTAACCCATAATTGCTTCAGTTTTGTAATCTGTAACATGGTAATGGTAACATATTACAAAGCAAACTTACAGCAAAAACTATAGATTTGTCATAAATTTATTAAAAAGCTCAAATTAATAATACGTGCATAATTAGTTATGTTTATTGTCGAAAAATAGGAGTTATTAAAAAAATTTTATGAAAATCGTATTCGAATATGTGTGAATATATAGAGACTATCGTTTTTGCTGTTGTTGTAAATAAGGGCGTGGACATTATTACACTTAATAAAATTATTTCTCAAGCCGCAAGAAAACTAAATATTATAGTGTGATAACATCCTTATAGCTTTGATCGAATGATTGGATCCCATTTCAGTATTTGAATACATTTTTCTATCATACAAATCAACAATAATAAATTTGCTCTCATGACTGAAAATAACTCGATACCATAAAAGAAAAATCTTGACCAATATATTAATCTAATTTAGGTTTTCAAACATACGAGTTCTTGCGGCTAACCCAGCTTTTATACATTAATTTAACAATTTAATTATTTCGGATAGACATTTCCCTTAATTTTGAAGGTCAATTGTAATTCTATAGAAATTTTCTATAGTGTCTATAGAAATTTTCTTATATTTGCACTCCATAATTAAAAAAAAATTAATTCCCACTCCATTTTAAATTAAATACTACAGCATTTATTAAAAGTAATTTTTAGCTCACAAAAACTTACGGACGGACTGTTATACTACACAAATCAATCAAATATTGTTTGGCAATATTTTTGATGTAATAAAGGTGTTGTCATGTAAAAACCGCTGTCACATGATCATATTTGCAATACGAGCCATAATGCTGACATACTGTATTCCACTATTATGCTTAGAATATATTTAGTAGTTCAATTAACAGCAGCTTTAGTTATTTTAGACAAATATCTTAACTGGGCTAAACACAAAACATCTGTATGGGGACCTATTCGTATTCGATTCAGTGTACATACGAGTACTTACACCCATTCGTTTTTTTAAGTAAAATTTTTAAATATCGATTCGACATCTCTTTGCACAAACCGGACAAGCCGATCTATAAAAAATTAAATCAAAAAAATTAAAAAAAAAATTCATAAAATTACAATAGACATTAATTTTTATCGGAGAGATCTTAAGTTTTCAAAAATAAAAATAGCTTAATTCCAAATTTTTTTAACGCATTTAAATACCATATATATATACGTAAACACATATTAAAAAAAATTAAATAAAAACCGAAACCGGCCGGTTTTGATAAAATTTACTCATAGAAACAAAACCGCTATTTTCAATTTTTACGGCTTTGCGCAACATCTTTGCTTCATTATTGTACCAAGACTTGCTTAGGGCCATTATTAGAACTTGACGGTAAAGGAGACGTTAGTTAAAGGAACTCATGGCAAAAGTAACCTTTCATTATTACAACTTTCCAAAGCCACTGCCAACTACTTTTGAATTGTTAAATAAATTCTTTAGAAATGCACTGGCAATATCATACATATGAACTTTTTTCTTTTTTATTAACAAATTTATTTTTGTTTAATTTAATTTTTGCACATAAAAAAATAAGTGAAACATAATAAAAAAATTCGTCTTCCAAGGAAGTTTTAACTCAATCAACGAGAAAATGGTCCAAAAAGTTTTAAGGCTGTAATTGACAAAGTAAAATATTGGGCAACTTCTGAAAATGTGGCAACTGCAAATGACTAAGCTTTGCGGTAGGATGAGCTTGTCTTTAACTTATCGATTACTTCTAGGTTGAAGTAAAGTTGCAATGATGAAAAATTCTTTATCTGTCCGATAAAATCCTACCTTTAACACTAAGTTATAATAAAGGGCTTTAATATTATTATTCCCCTTCTTCGAAAATAAGCATTCATATCAAATAATAATGGAATATACATAATACTAACAAAATGTGAAATTATTATATTATATACTACTTATGATTCTGACAGACATAGGATTTGTATACTACAAAAGTACAACATCATATACTGCGAACATGTACGTGATATTTGAAACAAAAAATTTTTTGGCTGTGTTCAGTAACAAAGTCAGCTAAAAATTCTTTGTCATATGACAGTTATAATTTATTTCTTTTAATTTCAATGTGATAAAATGTCTTCAAAATGACATTTCAAACATAAAAAAAAACATTAGTATAAATACCACAAGTATACAAAACCGTAGTATATATACTATGGTATATAAACCATATGTCAGTCACAATAATAGCAAAAGGACATTGTGAACTGAAGAAATATTAGTGTAATTTTATTTTATTTTTTAATACTTTTCTCTTATTTTCATATTTTCTCCTTTCATTCCACAGTCCCGTGTACATGCATGTTAATATATTTAATGTTAAAATGAAATAAATTAAATTGTAACCAAAATAATCAAGTTCAATACTAACAAAGTCAGTACAAAACAATCAGGAGGAAGAACAAACTGATGATTACCACTCAGACAATTTCATACAACACAAAGTGCTTTCCACGTGGGTTCAATACGTTAAAGTATGGTAATACCTTTTTTTAAAGGACTTTTTATCACCTTTTTTATGAACTCTGGTTTTTATTACGTTGCTTCTATGTCGTGTCCTGCAACCTTTGCGAGTGAAGCAATCAACTGTTACTAACATTGAAAAATTTCATTTGTGTTGGTAATCAACCTGGCTTGCATGGACGCATAAATTTCTTAGGTATTGTTCCTTCTTCGTTGTGTGCGTCGGAAAAGGCAGGCATAGCAGCGAAATGTATTTAATACGTAAAAATGTTTAATGGGCATCTACACATGTGCACATGTTCTATTTATCCAGACAGACATTTAAATAAATAGAATTCACTCAATTTTCATTAATCTTTGCCTTAGATTAAGTTTAATCTCAAAAGTAATCTAGAGCAGTGATGCCCCAAATTAATAGTACATATACAACTAAAAACGTAGTTAACGTTGTTTTATTTTTTATTATTTGCAAACTGAAAAATTATATGAGTAAATTTCCAAAAAAAAAAAATATTTGTTATTTGTTGTATCATCATCATACATCATTACAATTTAGCCAAATCATGTTTGAAGAGCATTCAAAATCTTATACTTAAACAAAAAGCCACAAATATTATATGAGAATTCTATTGAATTTCGGTAAATATTTCTACTTGTGAATTGCAAAAAATACAAGTATAATAGTTTTAGGAAACCTTTATGTAAACAATACAACAACAGCTTATATAAGATTTGCAATCTTTATTGTTCGGGTTGTAACTGTATAAAAATAATCGTCCTTTGTATGATACGAGTATTTTTTTTATTTATTAGGATAAACAAAATGTGAAATATTTATTAAATTTATTATTCAAGATATTTTCAAAATGAAAAAGATATTCTTCAAGGATATTCTTTTATTATTTGTTATAAAATAAATACGATTACAAATTCAATATCAGATGATTGTTGTGTTTTTGTATTCGAAAACTATTCTAATTCCTTTTTTTTGTAATTCACAAGCACGAAAATTTAATGGAATTCATTAGAATTTTCATGGAATATTTTTGAGTTTTTGTATGAGTTTGTATGCTTTTCAAACATGATTTGGCTAAAGTATACTGATGATTTATTTAAAACCAATGAAATGTGGGCATATATGTATGTACATCATTGCTGAGCCCACAACAAATAACAAAAAAATATTATTTGGATAATTCTCGTATCTTGAATAATGAATTTAATAAATATCTAAACTTCGCCTTGAAAAAGATTAGTGCTAAATTTTTAGTAGTTTAGCTTATCTTCAAATAAAAGATCGATTGCAACAACTTATATTGATGAGCAAACAATAAATTTGATAATACACGTTACCAAATCGATTTGCGTTCTTCAAAAATAATTTCGGAACATTTTCTATGTGTAATTTTAAGAAATTCGCTGCAGATCTTTCTTCAAAGAAATTCTTTGATTCGACTGATTAAAATGCAAACAAATTAATACCCGAATTATGATTAACATGAAGATTTTTGTGCTGTACGTGTGCCGATTTGACTTTTTGACTTTTTTTCGTGTAAAAAATTGTCAAGATTACAAGATATTTTCACAACTTAGAAATCAGTACAAAGAAAAATCTTGAGATGATGTCACGCCTATAGGGGCATCAAGCTGTTCGGTCAATTCGATTAAAATCAATGTTATTTTGGATGAAAATTTTACACGTACAATTTATATTAAATATTTTTTATTTGTAGCGCAGATGCCCATATTCGAAATTCTTTTAGAGTCAGTCTAAATCTAAATTCATATATATTATATGTGTCCTTTGGCCCTGCAGGGTAAGTGTTGCTAGTATAAGTAATTTTTATAAATTAAAGTTATAAATTAAAAGCAGGATCGGAATAGGCTGCGAACGAACATATTGAAAATGTCTTTATTGTGTCTAATGCGTGAAATCTTGAAATTAGTTTTTATAATCATTGTTCTTACATTTTTGCCCCTCTTCGAAGAGAACCGCAAGCGGTACGCAGTGATATTTAATAAAAGATTCGCCATGAGCAAAAATCTTATGTACTGTGGGGCTTAGTTTCTTCTCAGGACACTTTTGAGGAAAAAATTGGGCAGTTTTACAGCAAAGCTTTTTATAATATTAATATCGACACCTGTTATTTGGGATTTCATAATTTATTCAATATTTCAATTTCAATTTCTGTCCTATTCGACTTAATCATATAAAATTGCATATAAACATTTGTGTGGCGCTTTAATTTTTTTAAATGCAAACTTTTTTGCGAATTCAATAAGAAAAAAAACTGTAATTTTGTGTTCTTTAATAAATGTAAAGTTATTAGAGAAAAAGGAACGCAATCCTCTTAAATTTTTTTTAATTAAAGCTATAAATTATTTTTTTTTTTTATAATTGATCAGCGAAGTATTACATTTTCTTCAGCAAAGAGAACGCCATTATACAAAAAAGTCATAACGTGGAATTAATCACTTCACTTTCCGTTTTAAACGCATATTTTCAAAGCATTTCTTTTGCATACCTTTTGCTACTGTTAAGCTCTTTGCATTAATAAAAAGAGGAAACTTGTGGGGCAACATTCTCAAATTTGATAAGAATGCCTACAGCGCATGTTGCTGTTTGGTTCATTAAATCATTGCGTTTGTTTAACTGTGGCAACATTCGTATAATTAACATTTTGATCTGGTGTGGGTGTGTGGCACGTGTACGTATAATATACATCCATACATATACATACATACATGTACATATATTTAATACTTTGTCTTCCATAGTTCAACAAGTTGGTAAACACAAGCTTATTTCTCAGTTGGTATTGGTATCAGAAGCTTTTATAAATGTTATAAATTTCCATGGTTGCTGCTGGACTTAATCATCTAAAGAAAATGTTTTAAAATAACTCCCACAAAAATCATAATTAATATGCCTAAAATGGTCTTCCGAAAAAAGGATACGAGAAAAAAAAGTTGTACGTGTATTTAAAATATGGTTGCAACAAATTCTGACAATATCAATTATATGCTTTTATATAAATATGCATAATAATAACGTTTAATATGTTTTATTACGACCGATTTTACGTTCAGTTTTAAAGTAAAATGATATATACAAGTTATATACAGATAGAGTTTAAAAAATTTATTGTATTGTTGCGTATCTAGGTGTTCATATGTCGATATTTCTTTGGTCGCTAAACGAAATCGTTAGTAAATTTTAAACAGTTTAAAGATATTCAACCTCATTGATTATGCCTTAACAAAAAAACAAAAAAAAAATTAAATACAATATGACAATTCTCTATTACGTATAAATATCCCAAATAATAAAGACTTTATTTTTTACAATCATTGACACCCCAGGGGCGTTGTATATGTACATGTTGCAAGAAGAATGTTGAGTATAATTTGTTTGTTGTGCTCTTTGTATAAAAGCATTCTAAACCTACTATAATTATATATTTATTTATAATTATAATTATAAATTATAAATAGTATATGGTATTCAGGTGTGTATAACATACACATAAGATGGTTACCGCGAAAATGTTATGATCTCTGCGGCAATGTATTGCTAAGGCATTTGTCTTATATTATGTATATTATAAATGTTTCTTAAGCATTTGAAACCGCATTCACAACAATGTTAAACACCATTTAAAGCCATTGTTAAGGGAAATTGGAAAAAAAAATTATTCAAAAGCGTATATAATTCCAAATAATAATTTGAGTTTTTAAATTAGTTCGACACTAGCTCATTTGCAATTTGAACATTGTGTATAATACATATGTATGTAACAAAAAAAGACATCTTGGAAAATTTATTTGATTATGTTTCTGCTATAAGCAAATTTTGCCATAATGCGCAATTTTTTTAGTAATATTTAATGCTTCGGCACCTTGAAATGCGTAACCAGACTAAAACTAAGTTTGTATAGTTGATAAGCTTCTTTAAATTTTTAACTTTTTTTCTTGCATCGATGTAGGAAAGTTTCAAAAACATACTTCTTAGCAATCTGAACCATATAAACCCGCAGCACCCGAAATGTTAAAATAAACTATGGAATGCAGCAGTTTATGTATATGAAATCATAAAGTTAAACTATAAAAAAAGTTACAAGTTTTTAACCGCTTGTAAGCCCAATTTGCAATTTTAAACAAAGAAAGATATGACAGTTGTCGATAAGAATTAAAAACAAGTCAAGAAACACTTTTTCAGAACATTTGGGAATAAATTATATTTTTTCATACTTGCAACAAGATGGTGCATATGGTTTTTTGCAATCTGATGATGTGTTGCAAAGTATTGAAAAGTCAATTGATATTAACTTTTCAAACCAATTCTCCATATGTCCAGTTTTTTTATTAACTATAAGTAGTATCGTACTGGCTTATGCACTATACATATATAATGGGCAGACAAAAGCAGTATACAAATTAATTAAAAATAGAAATCGAAAAAATGTAAGTTTGTCTCCGATACTTCGCAAAGATCGTTCAGTATGTAGCCGCCAGGAATTGTTGTCTTTTTTATTGCTAAGGCAGGATATTCGCAGAGAAGGTGAAAGACTGTTTCTTATATTCTTGCAGCTACGCAGTGTTCGTGAAAGGATAGTCCGAGTCAGCTTGCATGTGCTTTTAACATCCAGTGACCCGTTAATATCGTCAGCAGTCTCGATATATCCTTACGACTGCGGCTTACGGCTTGAATTGTGCGATCTATGTTATAGTAGGGCCAAATCACTCTGGCGACCTTCAAAATTATATTAGGAAATTATTATGATTTTTAGTATTTTGTTGGAAGTGCTTAATGATACTGCTTAATGATACAGCAACTGAAGGATCCAAGTCCAAAGTTCAATTGTGAGCCGTCATCATAAATCGTTACATCATAATTGTCCTACTCCACTCACTTCTGGAGGGAATAAGAGCTTTGACCATTATATCAAAACCATATATAGAGTAGCGTAGTTAAAGTATTGGTTTAGGATTGAAGGCAAAGTGCTTAAAGTTCTTGCATGGCAAAGTTCTCATTTACATTTTCCTCTTTTTCTTATTTCAAATGTTTGCAAAAACAAGGAAAATCTTTGTAGATTTCTTATACAGAATTTAATTTATTTCCTCTTTGAACAGAAAAAATAAAAAAAAAATTCAATTACACTTAAATTCAGTAGATTATTTCCCAAGAATTTTATTTCCTTTGTCTCCGAACAGCTAAATAAATTGTAAAACAACAATTACAGTACAACCAAATCCTTAGAATAATAAAATAATGGTCATAAAATTTGAAATTCCTGCAACAGTCTCATAAGTATAAGTACAAGTGTTAACAGCTGTTGCTCTTAAAAATTTTAAATAATCATGGAAATATAAAGCGTAATAAAAACGAAATAAGAGGGTCCCTTAGAAATTCATACCACAACCCTAATTTTCTAATACATATTTAACAGGTATTTCGAAGTATTTTTATGAGTTCAATGTGTCCTACTCACAGATACTGACGGTTTGTTGTGTATTTATTTCAGATAACGATAAAAACTAGACTTGCAAAAAACACAATCAAAAAATTTTATCCTTGTGTCTTTGTTTGTCAGTATGCAATAATGCTCGGGTGCAAATTTGTTTCTCTGCTTGTTCTATTTTTATATTGAGCTCTTCACAAGGACAAAAAGTTTGAACTTTCCTGTACAATCTTACAAACGCTGTTGCAAGACTGGTCTTAAACTTTGTTATCTAAACTTTTATTATCGCTTCATTATTATTGTGATTAAAAGTTTCTTCCAGCTTCTTTGCCAATCGTGAAATAAAAACTTAGAAGATGTAGTGAGATGAAGAACACATACACATATACATTCATATGTTTGTATGTATGTAGCGTATATAATTTCAGATGAAAAAATTCTAGTTTCTGATGAAACGTTAAAAGCAATTCAAAAGTATGAGAAATGTGTACATGATATGCGAGATCTTGTCCTTACCTCCCCATTAACGTGACCGACATAATTTTAGATTTTCACTATTTTATCGCAATCGATAAAATACGGTCAATAAAACTCAATCTGATAATTTTATAACTGTCGAAAGTGGCAAATTAATTTTGAAGTACAAACTTATAATAGAAACACTGTAAAAGTTTGATTCTGACACATTTTTTGGCACTTGAGGCTCATTATGCCAAACTTGAATATTTTATTAAACATTTTGCGTGTACGTAATATAAAGTTACGAGTACAAAACTGAAATTATCATACGCTACAGGTAAATCAATCAAATATTATCTTGTCTTCATATACAACCTCTATAATAGTATTCGAGTAGACAAAAATTATGTTTTCATGTGGCCAGAAGATCCGAATTTTATCAAAGGACTAATTTGTGTTGTGGCTTGGTTGAAATGATTTTTAGATCACCTACAGTCAATAATTCAAATCTTATCACCTCTTGAATTCCTTCAATATTATTCTTGAATACATTATATACTAACTCAGATAGGGTTAAAATGTTTCTTCGGCCACTTCATTAGTACTCAATTGAGATCTTCAGGAAATATGCTTCAAGGGCAAATAATTGACTAAATGAGAGTAATATTTATTTTCGCAAAATATTTAATCGATCTTAGCTGATATATATAAGAAATAACCATATACTCGTATATTGCATACAAATGATAAAATTCAAAATTAGTACTTAATATTTTTTATTTGCTTATTTTATATCATCTCTTTTATATAAAATATTCATTTAATGACAATACTATAATAAGATTTTGAAGCCAAGCAAAAACTCTCCATGAATCCATCAGCCTATTGTTTTTTAAATTGTGTTAAAAAGAACCTAAATGTTAAATATAATCTGAAAGTGAAATTAGCTTTTTCAATACAATACAATTTTAACATTTTATTATATACATATATGTGATTATGTATTGTCTGACCTTAAATTGGCTGGCAGCCTAGTTTGGCCTTTAATGTTAAATAAACCAGCAAACAATTTTAAATATAATAAATTTTTTCAAATCTAGCTATTAATTTCAAATTAATCAATTGATTGAGAAAATGTAAATTCACGCAAAGAAAATTTATGATTAATAAACAATCATTACGATCATTTTGTGTTTAATCCAGCAACACATACGAGTATGTGATGATTGTTTGAATATTTATTTTTACCTTAAGCATTTTAATTTACGATTTTATACCATTTTACATCATTAGCATTACTACTATAATTTTCGATATGATTGTTGCAATAATATTATAAGAAATTCAATTTTTGTTGCAATAAAGTGTGTACATATATATTTCTGTAAAAAATGTTTATATTTTAATTTACATTTGAAAGTGTCGAAAAATGTTGTAAAAGTTATTAAAAGTTAAATTCTAAAATAAAATAAAAACTAATTGGATTATTTTATTTATTTTGGTATTGATAGCAAATTGTGGGGCATTGTGCCACAGGAGACAAAGGACTCTACATGCATATACGCTGAGTGAAGAGGATCTGCTTATGCTCCCACTGAAGGAGCTGATCCTATTTGCGAACGTATTAAACTGCTAGGGACAGGGGAAGCACAATAGATCAACAATGGTCGCAGTGCAAAGGGCCATCCTGCGCCAAACCTCCATTACATTACTTACATTACTTACTTACTTACTACTTATTTATTTTTAATTATTTTTTTTAATTTTTTAAAATTTTATAGAAATTTTGATTCCTGAAGAAGACACCCACAGGGTGTTGAAATATTGAAAAATCAAAACAAAATAAATATTTTATTTTTTTTTATAAAAAATGAAGACTTTAAACTCAATAAAATAATCCAATTAATTTAAAATAAAAAAGGTCGAATAATATCATCAATTTATAAAATAAAAACTAATTCATATCAAAAAAAAATATTGTTTGTATGAACCTGCATTTTATTGGCTCAAGCCATTTCGTTAGTACTCTTTAGCCAACAATAAATAATAAATTTTTTAAATAATTAGTTTGGAGAATATCTCGAATAATGAATCTAATAAATACAAAACTAATACCTAAATAAATGAAAAAGAATTATGTGCGTAGGAGGTATATTGCATATACATACATATTCCTTGAATGTAAAAGCATGTACACAAATGTTTTTTACGTAGAAAATATATACACGGAAATACAAAAATTAATTTATTTTTTATTTTTGTAATAAACATAGTAATATAGTCCTAACAAACATCGCAATATGAGAAGGCTTTACATAGTTATGGTATACACAATGACATTTTTGACAGCATCACTAAGACAAACATTAACAGTAGCTTATGATTATGATTGAATCAACCATATTTTGTCTTTGAGTTCGCACACTAATACAAATTGACAGTAAATTTAAGACCTTTTTTAATCTGTTTTTCATTTATTCCCTTCTTCTATTTGAGTGAATCTACAAAAGTATAATATATATCTATGGTAATAAGCATTAATCGCCTAAGTCGACTTAGGTAATGTAGGGTTACCGGGAAATTTTTTCGCTACTGCTAAAAGACTTAAAGCCCCATATACTTACATGATTCTACTTTCGTGTGACACTTTTCTTATGTCTGCAGCAATTTCATCACTGCAACTTCAAAATAGAGCATAAGAAAACAAATAATTTTTAAGTCGACTTAGGCGATTAATGCTTAGTGCCTCAGATATCTATGTATGTATGTACTTATGTTTTGAAGAATTTTTCACTTACTCATGCATGGCGAATAGTTTAATATTTCAAGAAAAATTCTGATTTCCTTTCAATTCCTATCAATATAATAATGAATGAACATGATGCTGGGTTATTATAACGAATTCCAATCCTCAATACATTCTTAAAGATTTTTCCATTTCTGTTTTAACAAAATCTTTATTATGCAGTTTCAATTATTCGTCATTCCCTGTCATTTAGTCTCCCTCATTTAATGTATAAAACTTGGTAAATTTGTTTTATTTAAAATTTCTCAAAAGCCTTCTTGTTAGCAATAAACCATAAGCATTTTGCATAAAATTTACATATTTATAGCATGAAAATTTTGCATGTTGTGGATGTATTTTTATATTCTTATTATTTTTGGTATTTTATTCATTGTTTATTTAGGAGATAAAAGAAAATATTTTAGTAATAAAAAATAAAAATAAATTGTATATTTTTCACTATATATTCCGCAAACAAATTATGACTTAAGTTTCTAATGCTACAAGTCAATCACCATAAAAATTTGAGAATTTCAGCGAATTCTCAATAAAACGATAATGTTTTTCTCAAACCAAGTAGTTTGTTTATTATTAAAATTTGCTTAAATATTTTTAAAATCTTAATATTGAAATTTATTATTCGGGAGAATATCCCGACCAATCGTTAGAAACAATTAGTTTTTTTGCAAAATGCATTGAAAAAATGTTTGTTGAGAGAAAAATAAAATAGAGTCATTTTGAGTATAATTGTTTGTTGTGTTGTTTGTATAAAAACATTCTAAGCCTACTATGATTATGTATTTGTTATAATTCATATGCAGTATTGAAATTCTCATATTGTATTTGTTTTGTATGGCATAAAGATACGAGGTTGAATGTTATCAAACTGCTTAAACTTCACTGACGATTTGGTTTTAGCAACCAATGAAATGTCGGCATATGAAGAGCTAAAGCCACAACAAACATTTTTTCAATGTATTTTTAAAATCTTTGAAAATACTACCACAATCTGTTCCCGAAGCAGTTTTTAGTTAAAATAAAATTCTTCAAAACTTTTCTTTGGGTATTTTTATTCTTAATATTTTAAAGGATAAAAGGATTCCTATACATTCGTATAAAAGTGAAACTGTTTTTATATGTTTGTACACTCATAGACTAATGAACTAAAATACAGCAAAGTTTATTAAATTTGAGTTCAAAAGGATTATATTCTGGCGCCGAAGCCATTTCGGACTAGGATTCATTAAAAAATTTCCTGCTAATAGTAAAAACATTTTACTTGATATTAATAAAAATTTTGATAAGTAATCGAAATTTATATGCTCCCTCCAGGAGTGAAAGGAACATATATAATCGAAATTTTTAAGGCATGTTTATTGCGAATTTTTTTGGAATAATTTTGTAAATTTTCCTATATTTCAATTCATGATTTTTTTTCTTTTTAGAATTGCTGTAGAATTTCTTTAAATTATGACCTCATAATCAAGTTGAATAATTTTTCATAAATTTCTTTGCTTTTTTCAACTATTCTTTCATTAAAGAAAAACATGCATGATGGGAATATCTATAATGTTCTTTATTAATCATTTAAGCCCACAATACCATAAGGAATTTGTGAAACTAATTTCTTTCAACTTATCCGGTAATGAGCTGGAACCAGCAATGTCTATACTGTTTAATAGTTCAGTACTCTACCTGCCTCTCGGGGCATTAGACGTAAGAAATGAAATTATTTAAAATTATGTAAAAGAGTGAACATTAAATTATGTAAAAGAGTGAACATGTGCCAGTGTCAAGTTCAAATATTGTTGCAGTTTCGTAATTTTTTCATAAAATCCTGTATGTAATTGATGGTGTAAGAAATAGTCTCAGAATGCTATTTTCTGAATTCTACTAAACTTGGGGAAAATATGAACTAAAATTTTTCACTTAGAACTCGAAAGTATGTAAAACTGTATGAACTATTCGTAAGTAAAACATTGCTTAAAATAAATTTCTGTTACTAAAATAAAAATTTCTTATTTCTATGACATGAACTCATCAAGTTTAATAAACATTTACAAAATTTTAGCAAATATGTTTATAATTTTTTTTATATCAATAAATGTTTACCTAAATGTAAGAAATTCGTTGCGGGAAACTATTATAACTATAATTGGAGAACAGTGAGGCTCTTGAAAATTTGTCGCACTTTATATCAAGAATAACGAGCAAAAGCTCTTCATATGCTTAAACTTCACTGACGATTTCCTTTAGCGACCAATGAAATGTCGGCATATAAAGAGCTAAAGCCACAAAAATTTTGCAAAAACTCTAATTGTTTTAACGATTAGTTGGGGAGAATATCCCGAATAATAAATATCAATATTAAGTATTTAAAATAAAGGTTTTATATTTCATTTTTGCCTGACTGAATACAATCATTAACGACCAACGGGCCTTAATTTTTTTTGGGTGTTGAAAGAAAAATAAAATAATCCCACGTTGTGTATAATTGTTTGTTGTGTTGTTTGTATAAAAGCATTCTAAACCTACTATGACTATGTATTTTGTTATGATTCATATATAATATTGAATTCTCGTATTCAAACTGCTTAAACTTCACTGACGATTTGGGTTAGCGACCAATTAAGTGACGGCATATGAAGAGCTAAAGCCACAACAAACAATGCATTTTTCAAAATAATTTTTCGTTATTATTTTCATTATTCCCTGTTAAATCGGTCTTCAGTTCATTATAAAGTCCATGTTCTGAAGAACCAAAGTTTTTAAAGGAAAGATGAAACATTTTTGTGAGCACATAATTCAATATCATGGAGACCACTCTCGTCGAAAAAAATGGTAGGTACCTTTTACTACTCTGGAAACTATCTGCTTATTTGCGAATATTAATTGATGGATTTTAAAGAAATAGTATAAGAAAAAATTTGCAACTTGTGATAATATTTGGAGGATGAATGAAAAAATGAAAATTTTATTATATTGAACGAAGAAATACACCCATTCATGCTTTCAAATTCCTGTTTTCTGTGTATCAGTTAATGGCTGAATGTAAAAAGCACCAGTGAAATAACTTCCAGCCAAAGGAGTTCTAAAGAATTTAATAACTCCTAGCAAAACTTAAGGAAATAAATCCCACAGAAAATTAAATTATTCCAAAATATAAATCAAATTTTTGCACTTTTTTCGTAATGAAATAACTCTCTTAAAATATGAAATAAGTTCCATATATAGAAATAATTTAAGAATATAAACCGGGCCAGGACATGTGATTTATAGAGTGCATCAATGCTTTAAAATGTGGAGCCAGTTTTGCACATACCTTGGAGGAGACAGTTCTTGCGCTCGGTCGAAGCTTGCAATACAGCAAAGATTAGGAAACGAAATATATTTTGGACATTTGTACATATCATTCACAATCAATAATATCATTTTAACAATTTTCAAAAAATGTAATCATTTTAAATAGAAAATTTATTGATTTCCACTAACACAGATTCCAAAAATTGGCAGTTATTTTTTAATAATATTAATTTCAATTCACAATATATGAAAATTTTCGAGAATTTAATCCATTCTTATCTTTGGGAGTTTTTGCTTTGGTCATAAATTCATACAGCCCAGTTAACAAGACCATTAGACATTACAAATCTCTGAATTTCACCATCCTTGTCTCCTTTAATTCTAAAAAGTATTTCCTAGTTTGTGTTTTTCCTTAAGTAGCAGCATTCATGCTAAATTCTTATTTACTTAATTCAATTTAGTTTTTAACAAGTTTTTTTTTAATATTTTATATTTAGTAATTAATATTTGAATTATTAATATAATTAGAATTGGATTGATTATAATTTCATGCGACTTAACTTGTCTTTGATTTAGGTTCGCCATCATCCAACTGCTTCATAATTTAAAGAACAATTTGTTGTCATAATAATTACTGCAGCCAGACGAGTTGATAATGCGCAGGATTTGACTATAACTGAGTTCAGACAGGGCGAAGTAATTTGCTTTGCTTATAACAAATTGTTAAGAACCTATCACAAAAAATTATTCAACCACACAACTGCAAAATATTTTTCAATTAACCATAGAAAAAAAATTTCAAAATGAATTTTCACACAAATTAAAAATTCTACATAAAAAGTTTGCACGTTACATAAGGCAACAACGAAACTGGTGCACATGGGCCCATTAGGGAGAGCATAGACCAATTTAGAAGAAATTAACCCCGTCTTTCTCCCTTCATTTTTACTTCTTATGGAATTTCCAATTGTCCTCCCCCAGAATAATTCCATGGCAACGTCATGCAACAGTTCTTGCTAAATTTTGTTATGCGGTATTAAGTAATCCTTTTTGTAAGTCAACTTTTTTTAAATAACTTTTTGGCAGAAAAAATTTTATGATATCGAACAGTTTTTATTGACTAAAATATTTGTCGGTGTTGATAAAGAAGAGACGTTGCACTTACTTTTTCAAGTTTATTTCCGTTTTTAGCTTTTTGAGTCATACTAAATAATGTTTCTCTTGAATGTCTAAAGCTAAGAAATTAAAATGTCAGCAAATCGTGCAGCAATCATTGGCATAATTATAATCAAAATAAAAATACTTTACGTACAGAAGATCTCAATACATATAATATATTACTGTTTATCTGAAGAAATGCAATAATATGCAGTTTATGAGGAAACGTGCTGCGGCAGACTATTACGCATTTAGTAGCTATAAAATTGAGTTAGTAGATGCAATTTGTTTACAATAACAAATATGTTAGAACAAATAACGACTTTAGCTCCCATAAACCATTGGGCAAAATAATTTAACAATCCCCCCCACCACAAAACTCTTATACACTTCACTAGTAAGACTAATATTAGAATATGGCTCGATTGTAGGGTACCTGATCTACATATGGCTCCGTTCAAAAATACATAATTTTAAATATTTTGTTGAAAAGATGTTTATAGAGAATTTGTTGTACTTCCATCTTATCCTACGGGACTATCTGTTATTTATTTGGCTACGCTGAAAAGCCATATGAATTCTACAAATGGAAATTGTATATTCCCTAACGCACATTGCTCTTCTTTAGGGAGCAACATGATAAAACTTTTCGATATGACAGTTCCATTCAGTTGTTTTGCTATTTAAATGAAATTTTTAATTTGATAGATTTTTTCTGAATGTCAATATTATTGAACGTTCTATTATATTTAAATTAAATAACTAAATTTATGTACACTTTAAAGATTTTGTTCATAGACTTTAATAAATAACTATTATCAGACCTACTGCCACAGATGGATGTGGAACGTGGTCCATGACAGCAAATGAACAACAGCGTCTAAGAAACTACGAGCGTGAAATTCTCCGCAAGATATTTGGCCCAGTGTGAGATGAAAACGACGAATATGTTCAAAGAAATAATGACGAACTGCTGGAGCTATGCGAAGAAGAGGACATAGTCAAATTAATAAACACTCAATATCTAGAGTGGGCAGGTCATGTTGCGCTCATAGACGATAGCAGACCGCAAAACTCGTTATTGAACAATGATATCAGAAACACTAGACGAAGAGAATGCTCGCGAACTAGATGAAAGGACTGTATTGAAGACGGTTAAAGGATAATGGGTATTTTAAACTGACAATAGAAGGATATACATAGAAAAGAACGGAAAATAATTATCGAACAAACTATAGCTGATGATGATGATGACTTTAATGAATAAAAAATTAAATTACTAGCATGAAATTGTATGCACATATACAAAAAAGCGAAAATTTCACCTTAAAAATGGTCTCGCTTACAATTTCTTCTAAGAACTAAAATTGCAACATGAAAAATCTCTGAGCCATAGAAAGCATTTCTTTAATTAGCACATCAATAAAGAATGTCTTATGCTACACAAAAGCAAATTTTCTTATAAAAAATTAATTTTAATGACCTAACGGCAAAAATGAAACAATTTTCGTAGAAGCTTCTTAGTATTGAATAGAAAAACTTAATCGGATTAATGAAATTTTCATGTATACTCTTCATAAATACTATATTGTTCTACTTACTGTCTCATTATTATACGATTTGCAAAAAGACATACACAACTTTACTTCATTGTATTTATTTGGACAAAAAAATAAATTTCTTACTAATGCTGTTTTTACTGCAGAAGCAAGTTATTTACTGATTTTCTAAATTGTTGTGAAATCAAAAAGGATATTTCAATTCTGTTTTAAAATATAGAAATACAGATGTATGTACTTATATTTACAAGGGAGACATACACGTGTGTATGTATATAAGTACATGGGACATGACTCTTTTTACATACTTTTTCATATCCTTGTATACATACATATACAGTCAAATTAAAATAAACGAAGGCTGTCTAAAGGAAAAAAAATGCTTTTAAAAAAACAATAGTTCTTAGCTTTTGTTTTTGATTAATTTTTAAGCCTGAAAGAAACTCCGCTTAAACGAAAACGCGCTTAAACATAAGACGTGCATAAAATTAGTGCCCTCTCAAACAAACTTTAAACTTCGCCTTAGCAATAATATCCAAGCGGTTGACCATTTTGGATATATTTCTTTTTATAAATGTTAGTTCTGTTCCGACTGGAGGAATATTTTCACTCACTCAACAATGCTAAATTGTTAAAAATTAAAGAATAAATGTAAATGTTCTCTTTTAGTTTCTTATATAAATTTATTATTTTTTAACTGATTGTCTATTACCAAACGATGTACATACATAAAAACCTTTGATAAGCCGATAATAAATAACTTTAAAGTCAGAATGCCAAAATTAAGGCAAAACGTTAATTTTTCCAAATACAATTTTTAATATGTTTATTCATTTTTTAAAAATTCACCACTTTAAACATTTCACCGTAAAAACCAAGTTAAATTAATTGCCTAGAGTAGACTGAAATTGTGTTCCTTTTTTGAAATTGTTGAAGTTGCTAAAAAAAACCTCCTACATTTGTGGTTTCTATTTTTTACACCTACACTGGAAAACAAAAACAGATTTATTAGAGTGTCGGGTATTGGTAAATATTTACGCTCCATAGAACTTATCTTTAGTCGATTGTAGTTAAATACTTTTATAACATTTGCTTACACACACGTACGAGTACTTTGATTTAATTTTGTAAATGCATTCCATTTCGTTTTAACTTTGTAAGCAAATATTTTAGCAGCCAGGCAGGGGAAGTATTTTTAGTTCCTTAACCACCGTAAAATGTGAAACAAGTTTTCTCATAAGGACTTTTGGAGACTAGATGAAATGTTTCCAATGTACATACGACTACTACGAGTATAAGCCTTGAAACAATTTATTTACTTAAGGACTTAGATACGTTTCAAATGTGTTTGGGTGGTGTTTTTCCTGCAGTCAGTATGGAAACAAAGCGAGGGAATTTAGTGGCCCCAAGAGCATGCTGTTGTCTGTTTCAGTGGTTTTGACAGTTGCTATTGGTTTTATGATTAGTTTGGTTTTGCAACTCATTACGTATGGGATGATGTTGGGAAAACTTTTTTAAAATGTTCATAGTTATTTTGGAGGACATGCTTAAATATGAGAAATCAATGCGAATAATGTACATTAAATGGTACATGGTAATGTGTAGAACTTTCGGATAATTAGCTCTGTCAACAAGCAGGGATGGTTCGTGTGGAGCGGTGCAAGACTTGTGGGAGGGGTTGAAATAATATAACAGATATATGGCCCTAGCGGGGCGGTGCTACATTCTACATATCGCGTTATGGAATTATTAATTACACGAAATGAATTTGTTAACCGACTACCGTGTGATTTATTATCATGTGAGACGATGTTAACAATATCACAAAAATATTTTATATCAACTAATTGAGAATTATATATACTAATGAAGAAATTATAATGAATTGAAAATAATCGATTATATCTATATGTGTGGTCAATATTAAATTTCAATAGAAACAATGACAATGGTACAACAATTCCCTTACGGTTAAAAATTGTACTGAGGCATTGATCAGATCTAGCTCAAATATATTCTTCGAAATAACCCGATAATGTCCATCTTAAACAAACAAGTGTTTGAAATGCTTTTGATTTCTTGGGCTTCAAAACTCTGTTGGAATGTCGCTCTTTTGTTTATATTCATTTGATAAATCTGAAGGATGGGTTATTATTGGTGAATTTTCCGTGCGGCCGTTGCCATCGCTTGGATAGGAGATTAGTGCTTGTTAGAAAACTAGTTCTTTTGGCAATTGTTGGACGATTGTTGGTGCATCGGTCAACATTGGTTGAAGCAACCGTTTAACCTTAGTCAAAACATCCATTTGAATACTCGATAGAATCAGCCGATTTATTATTCATAAATATTCATCTTTTAATCCTGCCATATAATGAAGATGGCTCAATATGGTACCTAATTTCTATCACGATTTGTTGTGATTGTTTTGAATGTTTTCTTTCGCACTTGGCGGCCTTGAAAGGATATGGGCATTTTGCTTTTCTTGAATTTTTCAAGATCTTGTAATGTCTAACAGGTTTCAGTGTTGTCATTCCATAGACGAAAAATCGTAGGACATCGCTACTAATTTCCTTTTGAGAATTTTAATGCTTTTTTCAGCCAAGCCGCTTGTAGATAGGTGTCCAAGAGCAATATATTTTGGGAGTGTATCACAATCCTTGCAAAAATAAAGTTCTTCGCTGTAATTAATTGTTACGTTGTCGGATACTATTACTTCGGAATATCCGTTTCTTGTAAAAATGTTGAGTAGAATTTCTATTGTTGATATTGACGATGGCTCATTTTTGCATAGTCCTACCTCTACCCATTTAAAATTAGCATTTGATAAGCGTTGAAAAAATAATGATCTTGGTGCAGACCATATTCCTTCAAGATAATCAAGAGCTAAAAAAGTATTCAAGGCCGTTATTATAATAACAACAAATCGTTAGGTATCAAATGAAAAAAATGGGTCAACTTCATTATATGGTAAAATTAGATGATATATATGTAAATCAGCTGATTCTATCGAATATTTAAATGAATGCATCAACAAATGACCAGTTCTCTTCTCCCTCTTCTCAGAGATGAAGAGGCGCTCTTACCGAATTATTGTTTGTAGAAGCGCACATTGTGGACACGAACATACAAATTGTTTGGTGTCTTTATCGATTCCTGTCCCATACACATAATGCCTTGATAATTGCTCAATATTCGTAGTGTGTATCTGTATGTTTCTCTAGATCAGCATTATTCGTTGGCCTTCAGATAACACGTTCCAATTCAATAGTAAACACAAAATCAGTGTTTTACCTTCCTGTGTCTCTTTTTGAATTGTTTTAAAATTTAGTGTTTTAGAACAAACTTGATTCAGAGAAACACAACATAATTGATAAACTTCATGGTCAATTGAAGTTGCGAAAATTTTGTGCTACTGATGCTCTTGACATGCAGTCTGCACTAGTATTTTCAATGCTAATTTGATAAATAATTTCATAATTAAATACACAATGTGGCGTATCTTTGTTATCAAGCTGACGTCATCTGTGCTATGTTCCAAAAGACAGAGAAGTGAATAGAACTGGCCTAGCTTTTCCTTTAACTGTATTGGACACAATTTTCGCATCGCAAGCCAATTGAAGTGGCAACTTGTAGTTATAAGTAATTAATACCAGATCACTTGTAATTTCTCATTTCAATTTAATAGACCATTCACTAGACCATTTAAATTTTGCGTCTCCATTAAGGCGTTGTTATTGTAGATACGTGTAAATTTAAAACAAACTGTGAATAGTATGTCAGCCCGTCCTCGTCCCCATTTGTTGTGGATTTGTGATGGATTCTAATAAGACCATAAAAGCATTTTATATAAACTATTTCACTAGTTGTATAAACTAATGAAAAAGTTGTAATGTTGAAAAATAATTTTTTTCAACTATTTTCTATACATTGAATCTTCAATATAAATTGAACGATCAATAAGATTCAAAAATAAATGAATTAGAAATCAGAGAACAGCAGCATATACCGTAGTGTCGTTAATACTGAATTTGAATAGAAAAGTGATAGTGGCACAACCCATGGCAAGTTAAATAATCAAGTAGCACTTCTAAATGCCAAGATTAACTTATAAGAAAACGTTTCATCTATTGAATTTCGAGATTTATTGACGAATCCTTCACACAATTTTGCGGTAATCATAAGGTCGATGAACACAGTAATTAGCCAACACTCGAACTTGAAACGAAGATCAAATCGGCAGGCAGCACTAACCCAATGACATTGAAGTTCCAGCAAAACGACACTAAGTGTCACACAGCAAATGCAATAGCGGGCACTTTGCATGAAAAATGTAAGATTCTGAATACCTTTCGTATAGGCCACGAAAATCATATGATTATTTTGGAATTTTCTAAAGTCGCTATTCTATTACAAAAAACCCAAATCAACCGCTCGGCAAAGAAAATTTTTACTGATATAATCGCAAGAGTGCATGAAAATTAACTTTTGATACAATTAACGATTCATAGACGATAGGATTTATGCACGGGAATCACTCGAAGGCCTTCGAAAGCCTCATCGTCAACGCAGGTCAAGCTCTTATACTACTAATAATAACAGTGATGTCATTTACCGCCATGTTCCTGAGGTTTGACGCTATAAATGCCCTTTTAAGCTCAGTCGACCCTCACCTTTATGATTTACATGCAGCATGCTTGAATTCATCCTGATTACTTTAATTCAACTCGGTATCTAACATCCCCTATTCAAAAAGCCTTTATTTGTCTCAGAATAGCATTCTATTTGACACAAAATATTTTTATATATTTGATTTAAACAAGAAAAAAAAAATACATAAACACTGTTTTCCGTCTCAGCCTTAAGCTTTACATTACTATACGTCTATATAAGAATGTATGTATGTATGAGTATATATGGTAAGGATGAGACGATTCTATGATAAGCTAATTGGAAAATTTATTTGCTTAAACAAAACTGAATCTACAAATATTTTGAAAACCACTATTTCTGTTTAGGAAACATAAATTGACCATGAAATGGTTCTCTGAAACAGACAAAAAGATACTCGTATTACATATATACATGTATATACTTATATACCAGAAGTTTCAAAAGCGACAGTAAGCTCTCCTTTCAAGAAAATTTAATTTCTAGCTATTTTTGGGTCATTTAAAACTTATTTGTTTCTTTTTTGTCATACAGAAAACACCCTCTCTTTACATTTCAAAAAGGCAATTAAATACTTTAGGAGTCAATTTACTATCTGCATTGACCCCACACGCACAATGCGATTGACAATCACAAGCTCTCAAATCTGCAAGATTGTGAATACACATGCTTGTATGTACTCGTATGTATATATAAACATTCCCATTTATGCATTTATACCTGTGTAAGTGCATACATACACACGTGTTATAACCATGAAATTTCTATCAAGTATTTGTGCATGAATATGTGGATGCATCACGACCAATTGATTTCAATACATTAGAACAAATTAGCTAGGAATAAACAAAATACTGGCGATGGATGTGCAATAGAACAAATGGATGAAAATGGACACAAGTGGTCAAAATAATTATGTTGTCATAGTAATTCAATATGACCGAACAGACCGAATTTCAACCGACTACATGAGTATTTTAAACCAGTTAATGAAATGTGAAATTGTTTCGCAAATTGAATTCAAACTGATACGATTATTAAGCAAAATGTCAAAGAGTATAACACAAAATACACTTTTTGAAAATGTACTTCAACGAATTAAATTTAATGCGTGGTTTTAAAATAGAAATTTGTTTGTAAGCAGCTCACAGTGGGCTCGATCACAAAATTGTGTTTAGAACGACAGAAACAGAATTTATTAAAATTCATATTCGAGATATTCTCCAAAATAATAAAGAAAAAGATTATTGTTTGTTGTCGGCTTAGCTGAGTATACGAGCATGCCTATATTTCATTGGTGACAGTCAAATCATCAATACTGTTTAGACGACTCATGTTTGAAAAACATTCAAACTTACATACTCGTACTTATACAAAATGGGAATTCTATAGAATTAAAAAATATATAAGTATAAAGGTGTAAGAAAAATAAAATACGCAGTCTATTATTTGTTTTCTAAAACTACTTTGTAGATCACAAGTAAGAAAAATATGATTGAATTTTATAGAATTTGCATGTAATATTTGTTGGTTTTTGTATAAGTACGAGAATATGAGTTGGAATGTTTTTCAAACACGATTCGGTTAGAGTGCAGATGATTTGGCTAGAGCCAATTTTTTTTTAAATAAACAGAATTTTTAAGAAAATTTACTCTCTTTTTGAAATAAGTTATTTTTTCTTTAACTATTTATAAAAATAAGTTATTCCAATTTATTTAAAAAAAATCTTCTTTTTGATAAGTATTTATTTCAAACTGTTTTTTTTTAATTTATTTTTTGGCAACAATTTTGTGTAAAGGAGTTTTTAAAGACGCTTTATTGGAAGGTAAATTTTTGAAACGTATTTAAAATTTTTGTTTTTTAAAAGGAGTTCTTCTAAAAAGCAAAGTTTTGAAAAATACTTTTTCGGCAGATACATTTTTAAAAGGTAGTTTCTTAATAGGTACTTTCCTAAAGGTATTCTTTTAAAGGACTATTTAAAAGGTACTCTATTAGAAGACACTTTCTTAAAATGTACTTTTTTTAAAAGGTACTCATCTAAAAGATACTTTGTAAGAGCTATACTTTTAACAGGTACTCTTCTACAAAATTCTTATTTTATAAGTTAATTTTTAGGGTACTATTTCAAAAGACACTTATATAAAAGTTAAAAGTTTTTTTTAATGGTACTTTTTTAAGAATACTTTTTTCGAAATGAACTATCTATAAGTTTTATTTCAAAAGGTGTTTTTAAAAGACACTTTAAAGGTATGTGCGACACTTATTTTATAATACATTTTAAAATGTATACCTCTAAAAGTTATTTTTAATACGTACCTTTTATAGGACTTGTTTTATTAGAAGTTGCTTTTCCCAAAAAGTCCTTTGTTAAAAGGCATAAAAACTTTGTTCAAAAGGCCTTTTTAAAGGTATTTTAAAGAACTTCTTTTTAAAGCTACTCGTTTTAAAAAGTACTTTCTTCGGAGGAATCTTATTTAATAGGTACTTTTTTAAAAGTTACCATTTCAAAAGGTATTTTTTCAAAGATACCTTTTTAAAAGGAGCTTTTTTAAAAGATAACTTTTAAAGGTGCTTTCTTAAAAGGTACGTTTTAAAAGGCACTCTTTTAAAAGATCAATTTTCATAGTACATCTTTGACAGCTACTTTTTTAAAAGGTACAAAGTATATTTTTTTAAAGGTACTTTTTAAAGATTCTTTTTCAAGAGTACTTTTATAAAAGGTGCTGTTTGTAAAAAGTGTTTTAAAAGTAACTTTTTAAAAAGGTGCTTATAAAGATAACGTATTCTTTAAATATTCATTTAATAAAAGATACTCATACTTAAATCAACACTTCTTACAACGTTTTTAATTTTATTATACGTTTTCAAAAAATAAAAAAATTAACTTTTAAAAGCCATTTGTTAAAATTACTTCCCTGGTGTTTTATCTTAGGCACGTTATTCTGGCTTTTTTAGAGTCAAATTATTAAGTTTCATAATTAAAAGTTTATTTATAATTTCAAATTACCTTTCCTACAAGTTTGTCTTGAAATAATAATTTGAAATTTAATGAAAGTCTAAGTTGCGCAAACTTTTTACTCCACTCTTTATCGCTGGTAGTCTTCTAACGGAATACTTTAAGACTCAACCGTAAAGTATTGAATCTGCAGTAACGAAACTTTCCATAAATAACTTTAGCATTTTATATCAACGACGGCGTACGAGTATCAATATTCTAGACAAAAATGTTCGCCCACATGAATACAACACAGAAGCAGTAAATATTTTAAATCTCATTCCATTATTTATCTATCATGTCTGTATATGCAATAAAGCTTTCATTTCGTCAGTACGTACTCCACGTGAAGTCTGGAAACGGAAACTATTCATCATTGTTTCCTATGGAAGATTTTTTAATGGAGTACGCGTTTTAATAATAATAGCAACATACTAAATAATTTTTGCACGCGCTAATAAACTTAGGAATACATATATAATGAAAAGGAAATTATTTAAACAAATTATTTGATACTCGTATACAAACATTTCTGTTGTTTTAAATTTGAGTTTGTCAAGAAATTTATTGAACATGGTATAAAAATGATTTTGAGCAAAACGTTGTAGATATATATATATATATATATATATATATATATATATATATATATATATATATATATGTGTGTGTGTGTGTGTGTGTGTGTGTGTGTGTTTATATACACACTCAAAAAGCTGCTCAAAAGCTTTAAAAGTTCTTAATTTCCTTTTTAATATATTTAATTCAAGCCTCATGCTGTGATTTTCTATTCAGCAACTGTTTGGTCGACTAGTGTAAATAGCCCCAAACAATTTGTTGAAGGTAATTTACTACATCCCATGTTTTTTTCTTTTTCAAATGAGTGACTTCATTCCCTTGTCATCATGTTATTCAAAAATGACGGAGTGGTTATAGGTGTTGCTTATTTTTAAATTTGACGACGAAATTCAGGACTTTTTAACAGAACATTTTAAGAAATATTTTATTAAAGTTTTATTTGAATACTAATTCTTACTACTGAAAGACAAAAGAAAAACTGTGGATGATGTCGAGATAAGTGAAAAATAAATATGTGTATATACATTTCTAGAGCAATTCAGCATTAAATGATGAAGAAAATTAAAAAAAGAAATATGAAGGCGGTAATAGTTGGGATTAGAAAACTACTTGAAAATTTAATTCCTAAGCTAAATAAACAGAAATATATTTGCAATTGATTTATAGCAAGCAAGACGTTCTAAGACAAAATTGCAAGTTAGTATGGAAGGTATTTGATAATATTTTCAATTCAGGTGAAACTTAGTTTTGGAAGGCATTGTCTAATAAAACACCAGTCAATTTGGTGTAAATATGCGTCCAACAGACAATCATTTCGAAATTAATTTTTCATTAGATGCTTTATTTTCTTGTTATGAATCCATTTTCTTTTTTTATTTTATATTAATTGTTTCCTTTTATTTCTTAGTAGAAATGTTTATGAAAAATTCAGCCAAATGAACTCACATTGTGTGGATTCTTCATTCTTAGACCATAATAAAATATAGAATATGTATTCCAAATCTTTATTTTTCTGCTTTTCATTGTGTTCAGAATCAGAAAAATATGTTTCATTTGATTTAAAGACTCATAAAATCTCAATAAAAATACTACTAGTTTTCTCTCAAAAATTATTTTGTAGACAAATATACATATTTAAAATCATTAACGATCTCATATATTTTGAAACATCCCGCAAACATTTCCCATTTACCATTACTTGTACATACGCTATAAAAGATAGCAACTGTTATTCTTAATGATTGATAATACATATAACAAATGTGAAATTTCATAGAAAATGTTATCGTCATAATATAAAAATTCATACGTTTATATTCATTTTCTTTTGAAGACTCATTCCTCCGGGCCCTAGACGAATGAATAATATGCAATGTTTAACATGTCTCATACTCCTGGGAAAATTAGACGCAAAATTTGTTTGTTTTGTTTGATAAACGTTTTTCATTCCTACTCTGACACAGCTTTTTTCATAATTTTACATTTCAGTAATTGATTAATATGGTGAGTGATGGCATAATTTGATTTTAAGCAATTTAAAATCTTACACACTTCAGTTCACTTTAGCATGTTAGAGCACATCTGCTTATGAAAATTTTAATTAATTTACAATTACGTTTGACGAGATTTCAGTGATGATCATATTAAATGAAAAACATACAGTAATCAAAGTTGAAAATCTTATACAAACACATAAACGCACGCACACACACACAAATATTAAACGCCTTCAATCAGCAGAGATGTAAAACAAAGTGAGTTGGAAAAAATTATAAATTTCATATAACACGAATTTTCATAAAACACGAATTTTTCCCTAGCTAACTTTTATTATTGTTTGAAGAACTGTGTTTTGGTAAAGTGTCCTTCCGTTTATGTCCAGATTTGAAGTTTCGCAGAATGTTATTTTAACCGCCATAGTACTATTTTTATTTGAAACATCCTTCATTGTTCCTGCTATTTCACAATTACACTTAATATTTGTATATATAAATCACGAACATAGTTACATAAGTATGTATGTATAATAATTAACTAAATATATTCTACTAAATATATCTTTATGATTTTTCTCTTGAGCTGAAGAAAAAACAAATAATTTCACAATATCAGTCGTTTGCTTTTCATAGAAGATATTTTGTTGATTTTCAAAAGTAGAAAGTCGTATTGTCTCTCTTCATCCAAATCTTGATTGCATTTTTTTAATTCGAAATCGAAAAACCTCTTGTATATGTTTATATCATTTATACATCTTATATATATATATATATATATATATATATATATATATATATATATATATATATATATATATATATCATGCATTTTCCATCCCTGATATAAGCCTATCGTATATAAATCTACGGGATTCCTTTTATTTTCACAGTTTAATTTTATGTGTAACTCATATGTACATACATATGTAAATATGTACGTTACTCGTATTACAATTAAATAAAAATCAATGTCAAGGCAATCACTCTTTAAAACCAACAAACAACGAACAGCAGCCCATTAATAATTATTTGGAACACAATAAGGATGTTTTTTTAAATATATATGTATGTATGTATGTATGTATGCATATGTGACTATAAAAAACAGAAAGTACTCCATTAAATAAGCGGTGTTTTTTTTTCTTCTTTTGTTCACTTTTCTATTGTGCACTGACTAACACATACACAAACATTTTTATTCTTTAAGCCTGTTTTAATCAGGTTGCTTTGCCTATATTTACTTTTTCTGCAAGGAAATTTGCAAGGTTATGTTATATGTATGTATGTACTGTTATGTTACTACTTTTCTATTAAATTAAATTTGAAATTAGTAGCTACAAGAAGTTCGTGTTATTGCGTATTAACAAGTGATGACAACCAAAAGCTATGAAAACACTTTACAAACTGAAGTATTTGTACAGACAATCATATTTAATATACATCGTTATTGGGCAACACAAAAATTTATACAGATGTGATGTAAGTATGTATGTACACAAAATACCAACCGCATCAATATACATATACTAAATACATATACCGAATGGTAAATGAAAAAGGCGCCAAAATGTCTAGAAAAAAACAAAAAGCAACAAGTTTCTGTACAAAGCAAACTTGTGCAGCATTAACTAAACGTTGCCTTAATTACTTTGCTTATATACATTATAAATGTTGCATCAACATTTGCTTATATACTTTTACAGCAGCAGAGTTTATTTAAAATATGTATACATTTTGCTTTTCCCTTACTACTACTTACCGTTAATGCAATACCCACTGTAGCAGAAAAAGAACCCAACCGAAATTCTCCAGTATTATATTTTACCAGAAATGATGTCTTACCCACTCCAGAATCACCCAGTAGTATAGTCTATATATAGGGAGAAAAAAAAGTACATTTTTTTATTATATACTATACATTTAAATATGTACAAGTATGTATATATTGCTAGAAAATTTGTGAACAGCTTAAAGTTATTTTAAAATAAAACGACTTAGCTACTATACATATACATACATACATACATTCATACAGACATACATATACATAGTTTAGAGAACTTATCTACTGATTTGTTAGGATTTTATTAAAAGATTACCTTCGCTTCAATATAAGATAATTTTTTAGTTAATAAAAAAAGAAAAGTGGTTGCAAGTGGTTGAACACAATACAAATACGTATTAGACGATTTTAAGGAACTAGTATGTGTATTATGCCCTTATGTCCCAATAGGGCATTACTTTGAGTTTTAGTATTTTAATAATATTTTCACAAAGTTTAGTTTGGCTTTCCCATTAGGACCGACAATATCCTCTAAGCCCCGTAATTATTAAAATGCAGTTTCAACCTGTTTATGTTAATTTCGTAAATCCTAAATATATTCCTGAATATATCGCGTATATTCCCCAGTTTCTATGATATGCTTAATTTCCGGCTTCCATTTTGCTGGATTCTATTGCATTATCAGTAAAAACAAAACGTACAACTCATCTAATTGGGAAAGAGAGAAAAGTTCATATACAACAAGTAACAAGTTATCTTTTCTTATGGTTTAATAAGAATGAGCAAACATTGTAAATTACGTTTTGCTTTCCGATTATAAATCTATGTTTCATTTTCTCTTTTTCATTTGCTTCCACAATATCATAACTTAGTCTAGATTATAGTTGTTTATATGTCTAGTCTAGATTATAGTTGTTTATATGTTGGAATAACATAAACTCTCTTACCATTTTCTACTAAGCGATTAGCATAAGCAGCATTAATTTACATACAACTATTGCCAACTAAGAATTGGCGACAAGCATTAAATATATCTGGCTCTGGTATCGTCCTCCAAAAATAGCGTTGTTATGTCCTGTGTCCAAAAACCAACAAATACTATATGAGAATCCAGTAGAATTTTATTCTTCTACTTGTGATTTAGAAAGCATATACGTGTAAGTATAACAGTTTTAGAAAGCTTTTATACAAAGACAACACAACAAACAATAATCATCGTCTCACGTCTTTTTATTTTTATTGCACCTTTAAACAATTAACCGCCCTTTGGGTAATAATGAATGTATTTACAAGGCAAAATAAAAAAACTAAATTTACAATAACAATACTTATCAAATTCCTTATTCGAGATATTCTACAAAATAACTATTTAACAATTTAATGTTTGTTGTTGGTTTAGCTGAGTAAGCTAACCAAATTATCAGTACTCTACAGCCAAATAATGTTTGAAAAGCATTCAAACTCTTATACTAGTACTTAAACATAAACCACAAATACTATATGAAAATTCAATAGAATACGTGTATCTCGAATAAAGAATTTTATAAATATTTTCGTGTACTCTTTTTAAATGTGAATTAAAAAAAAAACGCTTGCTGCAACCTTATTTTAAAAGCAATTCCAAGCGGATTTGTATCAAATTCCACCATATGGCAAAACTATGGCATTTTAGTAGAAACAAAATGGAATACGAAAGCAATGAGACAAAACGATGACAGGCCATATATCACACCTTTTGTCATTTTCAAATCGTTTTTGTGTCCAGATCATTTTTCATCACATACCTGTTACATATTATATAAGCGTCTCTGCTCTTTTTGCATCATCTATTTGCCTCATATAACGAGGTTTTAGGTTAGGTTAGGTTAGGGGTGTGGTAGCCCATGTCATACGACATACACTTAAGCCAGTGAAGGGCTTGTTGTGCGCTCCCTTTAATTATCAGACACAAAATGCCAGAGTTCTGCGGCAGGATTCGAACCTGGGACCTTCGCACTACGAGTCTAGTACACTACCTACTAGTCTACGAAGGTCAGTCATAACGAGGTTTACCCAGCACGTAACTTTTCTCCCGCTTTATAGGAGTATTATCTGTGCTCTACATATTTTTTTCAGTTGTGAATTTGGAATTGGTTTTCAATGTTAGCAATTACTCGTTTATGTTATTTTAAACCAATTTTAATAATTATAAACTTTTTTTACATTTATTTTTTGTGAGCTTTAAGCTATAAGGCTTGGAATTGCACTGGTGCTTTTGTCTGTTCACATATACCGGCTTAAAATCCACAACTAACAAAAATAATCTAAAAAATCGGAGAATATCTGAAATAATTATTACAACTTTAACGAATTGATTTTATTGTCCCATAAAGTAGTTTTCATTCCCAAATTTGAATTTTAATTACATTTGAAGTGAATTTCAACCAATATTAAAGTTTTTTTTCGGCTGTAGCAAATCATTTCTATTTCATCCTATTTAAAAAAATCTCTAATAGCAATTTTTTAAATCACTCTAAATTATTTTCTAATAGTATTTTAAGAGACATATCTCCATAAAAGAAACTTTTTTTGCTGAGGTGTAGATGTTATTACAAGTTTATATTTATATAAGATATAAACGTCGCTATATTATATTAAAATAAACTTAGTACCTCAAAGTCTTCATATAAGTATGTATGCATGTTTGAAAACTTTATAACAAAAAGGTATGTGTATAGTTTTTATACTATTTTTGTCTTACCTTGTGATTGACCGTATCATCAAATGGTGGCAAATGCGGGTGTGGTAGATGAGACGGCATACCCACCTCATCGTAGTGATAGGAACGCCAACCATCATCGTAATCGTCTATTGTGTAACCGGCATCTTCTAAGGCATACATTTGCAATGCCTCCTTAGGTGGTCTATAGCCTGGATAGCCGCTAGGTGCTTGCGAGCGACAATATTCAGATGACGCCAGGGCTCCATCGCCATAATAACCAGATCCTCTAGTTAAACTGTACTCGGTATTGGCATATGTTTTACGGCGTCGGGACTCCTCTACTCGACGTTGCGTCAATTCGGGGTCCTCGAATACGTCATCACTCATACTGCTGGCATCGTCCGGTATTTGCGACATTTGTAAAGTTGTTTTTTTCTTTTACTTTTCACAATTAAAGTTGGAAACGATTTTAAGTTTACGCTGATTATTTTAGAGTTAGTTATATCTAGGTATTTATAGCAGATATGTTTTTCTTAATTATTATTTAGATTGTTTTAACGTTTCAAATGGGTGGGAGCTTTTTTATTAGATTGAAAGATGTAACAGTTTCATACGACGAAGAAAATGTGAGATTAGTTAAGCTTTAGGTGCTAGATATTTTATATAATATTAATTAATTTAAAGCTTTTTCGTTATAAATAAATTAAGCTTTTTAGTGTTGAGTTTTCTTTTAAAGCTTTTTTCATAATTTGTTATCCGAATCATCATCCTTTGGTTTTTGGTCCTTTTCAAAGGTTTTTTTTTATTGCGAGCTTTGATGTAATTGGTGTTTGCTAAAATTTTAATTATGTTTTAATTATATATTTTGCTCAAAACTTTCAAAAGTTGCCAGTTTATGTAAAATGATAATTAATAAAAAAGTTATTTAAATTTTTTTACAATATCGCTATTTTAAGAAATTAAAAAACATGCAATAGAGAGTTATAATGTGTTACGAATTTTCGTTTCATTTATCAAAATGTAGACCTGCCGAAATAAAAAAAAAACTTAAAATGGCTAAATTAATATTCAGTTATAGTGTTGAAAATGTAGTCGGAAAGAATTATGAAAACATTCGATAAATATGTGATTGCCATAAAATGCTTTAATTGTTTTAATATTTTTAAGAGGATTTAATATTTTGATGCGGACTCACCTATTTTGTTTGTATATGATTTTATTTAACCAAGATTTCCCGGTTTTAGAATCATTGCCCTTAAAAACTCCAAAATGTAAATATTTTCTAAAACGATCTTGTATTCAGATAATAGACAATGTGAATAACATGATGAAACCATTTGCTTGTTGCATAATCTCCCATTTTCTAATTGATGGTCACTTTTAGTCTGCATGCTTCGCAAACCCGTCTATCAATCTGGTATCGAAGTACCAGACTGATTTGCTCGTTTGCGTAATAACAACGGCATTAGTGTAATAGTAGCAGCAAGAGGTCACATGTTATCACACAAAAGCATGAAAGTTTTAACTATAATTTCCTGTGATTTCGCTTTTGCAAACTCATAATATATTACATTCTTTTCATTAAAAAAATATCAACGGGTCACAACTACAACTCAGCCAACTTTATGAAAACGATGGTGGTTTGTGGTCAGTAAACTTTGGTTTCGGCTGACAAACAGAGCTG
Organism: Germaria angustata; assembly: GCA_963681545.1. NCBI lineage: Eukaryota > Metazoa > Arthropoda > Insecta > Diptera > Tachinidae > Germaria > Germaria angustata. The sequence continues at coordinate 51,708,641 of OY813000.1, read as the reverse complement.
GTGATTATTAAAAGTATTTTCCTTTATGTACCAAGGCCATACTACAAAAATTTCATAATTGCTTATGATATTACGCCACCGGAGGAAAATTTTGTGAGTAACTAATTAGTACAACGCAATCAAACTTGTTTGAATGCATATTAGATAAATTTTAAATATATACTTATACACGACTTTTTCATACGAATCGCACATATAAAAATTTCATGAGCATTGCCATTAGAGAATTACACGAAGACGAATTGCAATCCTTTAATTCCCAGTGGAATATAAGCCGTAATGGATAACACGAATTTTACAATTAGTTTTCTCCCAATTAGTATTACAAAACATTTATAAGAATCCATAACCCCAAAATTTTTACTTGCTTCCCTTAAGTTTTTTCACCTATGTATGTGTAATGCTTAAAGTCCTTCAATTTTAATAAAATCATAATTATTTTATATACACATGTATGTATATAGTATGAGTTTAACCTTCACGAAAATTTTTAAAATAACTGATAATTACAATGTGTACATCTATTTTTTTTTACAAATAGAGTTGTCTACTGTTCGATATTTTCTAAAAACAGATTTACAATAAGTTAAAAATCCGGCTTTTCAGAAACCGGTTTCAAAACAGTTTTAATGATAAACATGTGTAAAATGTTTAATATTTTAACCAAGAAATAAACTAAAATTTGCACACGTTTCAATCTCAACATTAGACTGAATAAAATTCAAAACTTAAACCAATATTGAAAAGCACATTTGTATTAATACATAAATACATATGTAAGTATGTACACGTATGTGAAGGCATACACATAACAAATAATTATTGAAAATGATAAAAATTCAACAATTTTAATTATTTTTGTTAAAATGAAACTGTTGCATACACAATTGAAAGCCGGTAGTGGAAAAACGTTTAAATCGTACTTTAAAATAAAATTATTCGAAAATTTTCAATACTTCGATACTATAAAACCGGTTTTCAATTAACCCGAAAGCCCGTCACTTTTTAAAAACCGGTCTAAAAAAAACCTTAGGTTAGGTTAGGTTAGGTTGATTGGAGGGGTGTGATAGCCCATGTCATACGACATACACTTAGGCCAGTGAAGGCTTGTTGTGCGCTCCATTTAATTTTCAGACTCAAACTGCCAGAGTTCTGCTGCAGGATTCGAACCTGGGACCTTCGCACTACGAGTCTAGTACACTACCTACTAGTCTACGAAAGTCAGCTTAAATTTCACAACATTCTTTACCGTTACATAAATGTGGCAACTCTTAAAACTAACAAAAGCTTCTACGGTTCTCTTACTCTTGAATATTTAGTTTTAACACCTTTTTGATTCAACCAGTGACTTTCAGTCCTTATCGTTCACAAAGTTTATATTTTAATCGTATCCTTTTGAGCGTTGACTTTTAATTCTTGCTGATTTATTTACAAATTGATGTTTGTAGCTTTGAGCATAATTATATTCAATAACTGAGAGAGCTGTAGTATTTCTTTGTTGTTTTTGTTTAACATTAACTGTATTTTTGTTTTGGCAGTTATATTCGTCCACAATTGTTATTGTTATGATTTTCTTTTGCTCTAGATTTGGTTACGTTTTTTAATTGAATGCGTAATAGTTACAATAGAGTCAGAAGCAGATTTTAATATATTTTATTGTAAATTTATGTTCTTTTAGTTAAATAGTTGGGTTAAGATATTTATTTAGTTATTGAATTATTGATTTATTTATCTATTTACTTATTTATTTATAATAGTATTATTTTAAATAAATTCCCTAAATAAATATTCGTTTTATAGGTATTCAACTAAATGTCTTACATGTACAACAAATAAACTTTTCATTTATTTTCGCTAAATATTTAATATTATATATGTATGTATATATATATTCTTGTTTTATTATTTAAAACTACAAAAATTGGTGTCATCCGTTAACTTCTAAAGCACAAAGTTTTAGGTTTCTATCATTTGGAGATGTTTGTTTTATTTACATTTCAAATTGCTTCTGTTAGATTTGTCTTTTAAGTCGTCCTAACTATAATAAGAATACATACGGATGTATCGTATTTTCACGTCATAGATTTAACTAGTTCTTGCACACTTTTTTTAATAATTGGTTGGTTGGTCGTATTTTTCTATTAAACTATCACAGGGTTATTTAACAGTATGGGAACTTTTTACATGCTTCACAGATATTTATTTGTTTATAATATGAATAGAATATATACATATTTTTAAATTTGTTCATTTCTTCATTTAACCTTTTGGGAATACACATATGTCTTTTAATTTGTATCTGTGTATGTATATACCATAAGACTTTTTTTTAACGCTACCCCTTCCACCTTTGGTATAAAATTTTATTATCATTTAAACTGTCATCCTCTATTAATTTTGTATATATTTTTGCATTTAATATATATTTTTTATTTTAAATATCAATATAATTTCAACAATATTTTTTTATTTAGCCCATTTTATTTGTTAATTGAATCATTTTTCTATTTGGTGTTCGTTGTCTCTCAGGTTGTTTTTTCCTTTAAATCTACACTTGTACTAATGCCTTTGACATTTCGGCAATACATTGACCGACATTTTTTTGCGAGAGCATAAGCAATATACAAATGTAAATATTACAGATTCATTCCTGAAATATGTACGTGTATATGGCAAAATACAGCCCTAAATGTGCCTTCATCTGATTTCCTGTGAAAGCTTTTCTAAGAAAATGAGTACAAGAAAGTGCATGAAATAACAATAAGAAGATTATACTGAGTTGCCATGAAAATTGTTTTCAAATAAAATGTGAAATAATATATTAAATTCCTCAATGTTATACTACTTACGTACGTAAGTACATGCCTGTGCAAGGTTTTGTAATATGTATAATAAATAATATATGTAGGCATTTAATTATTGTTTTACAACACTTAAAATTCTATACTAAAACACCTTTTTAAATAAACCTAATACTAAATATTTAATTTTTTATTCCACATTTCGAACACCTTCGATGGTCTACTTAGGGAAACTAAGAATAATAAGAAAACATTCAAATTATTTAAAAATTGGTTAATAATATCTTATACATATCGCTCCTCTATTAATACACATCAAAAAAATTAAAATTTTCGACTTTCTGTAGAAAAAGTATTGCTTGTTTTCATCTTCATAGTTGAAAAAATCAGAATTATATCTAAAGCAAAGTCGAAGATGTACACAAAAACTTCGATATGGAAGCTAATACACACTTAAACAAATTTAATCGCATTTTGCCACTATTAGATTTAGTAATACGATCTGTAAAAAAATCGTGTGTGCTTTAAAAGTCTAATAGCGTAGCTAAAATTAGTGAGTTGCAGATTTTTGACAGGTCTGCCCGAATTGATAATTTTATAAAAGTTTTCATAAAATTGAATTTTTTATGTGATCTGAGTTGTATTTTGTACGTAAAGTAGCCGATAAGAAAACAACATTGCTTCATTTACTTAAAAGGCAGACGGTCTACATATTTTTATTGGTCTTAAATATACTATATGTATGTATATTCGTATTGAAGCAAACAAGAAGCTTGTATATTGCAAATAAAAAGATATTAAAGATAAGTACAATGTAAAATAAAACATAATTATTGTTCACCTCTTTCGACAACAGCTTTTGCTGAGATTTTTTAAATTGGACAGAATTCCAGTAGATTTTCCTTTAAATGAATCGTACGATTGCGTAGGATTGCTAAGTACCTTTAGTTATTTTCTGTGTTGTGACTGATATGTTGCATTAAAATAGCGAAATGTATTTGGATACGAGTATATACTATATATATATATATATATATATATATATATATATATATATATATATATATATATATATATATATATATATATATATACACATATAGATATATATATATATGATATATATATATATATATATATATATATATATATATATATATATATATATATATATATACACATATAGATATATATATATATGATATATATATATATATATATATATATATATATATATATATATATATATATATATATATATACATTTAGTTATCTACTTAATATTTCAAGCCAATATCGGGAAAAGGGTGTGTAATGAAAAATAGATTCGAATCGAATATAAATTGTTTGTTGTGCTGTTATTATAAAATCATTATAAGCGCTCTATTGTTACGAGTATATATTTTTTATTATTCATATAGGATAGATAATTCTCATATTGCATTTGAATATTTTGTACTACTGTTGTAATTTTTCTTGAGGCTCTTTTAAAGGGCTTAAACTATATAAAGTATATATTTTTTTAATAAATATTTTATATCAATATAAACGAATTTTTACTTCAAAAGTTCGAATATAAGTTAAATGTTCAACTATTTAAACGCAGTACATAGACAATTAATAAGGTCTATGAATAGCACAGGTAATAGCTAAGATTATTGTCTAACTCTACACACATATGAAAATAAACAACAATTTCCCTGCCAAGGCGATTGATGATTGCGCCCTCGGCTTTGTTGTAATCAAATCGATTTCCATAGGCCTTACAAATGTCCTTGATGCATTGTGCAATGACGCTGTATATGAAGATTTTTAGGATTGCATGACGCTTATTATAACTACTTGCGATAAAGTAATAAATATATTATTATGAAGTGTGTTGGAAAGAATAAATGTAAATTTTAGCCCTCTATTTCACGTGCATAAAATTTCTTTCAAATTCATTATAATACCCTCACAGAGAACCATCTCTGATTGGTTTTTAAAAATTAATATAGTTGTCTGCAGAACACTTCCTATATTAAATATTACTTCTTTGTAAATATATTATTATGAAGTGTGTTGGAAAGAATAAATGTAAATTTTAGCCCTCTATTTCACGTGCATATAATTTCTTTCAAATTCATTATCAGGCATGTTCTGCAAATCACTTTTTGTGAAAGTGATTTGAAATCACAAAAAGGTGTTCTGCGCACAAAACTTTTTGAACTGTTGTGATTTGAAACCGGTCAGCTATGTGGCTGGCGATCTGAAATCACTTTCTTAATTTTGGACGGCTTTTTATATTTAACTCAATAAAAACTCCTTAATTGAACACATTTATTTGTTTTTTATTTATTTTAAGAGTAAAATTGATGATTTTGTACCAAAAAATTGGCTAAAATATAAAAAAATTGCAAACACTTTCTATTGCAACAAATGTTGTTATTTGCTTTTGTGATTTGACATTTTCCTTTTGTGATTTGCATTTACTTTTTAGTTGTCAGGTGTTTTTGTTCTTCGAAAATACACTGATGCTTGCCAGAGTAGATAAATATTGCTTTCGACGAGAAATATATTAAATTTTTTTTAACTAAACAAGCTTTTTCCAATAAAACTTAATTATTTTTATTAAGTTATATTCAAAATATTTATTAGCTATCAATTGTTTAACTAATTTTAAAAATAATTACTTATAAAGCAGTAGCAAATGGCAACAATAATTATATATTAAGAACAGTGGCAACTACAGATTACTAAATATATCTGTGGTGGCAACTTCGTGTGTATTCTTGAAACTACTTTCTTTTGTTAAATTAATAAATTTATTTTCAAATATATTACTGACAACAATAAAGCCCCAGGCATATCAACTTGTGTTTAATTTTTATTTTAAAAAATAATTTTAGTTTACGTTCACTTATTATTTTGAATAAAATAAATAAATCAATACATAAAAAATTGTCATCAAATCATAGCAAAACATCAGCCGTTTTCTTGTGTTTTCGAAAAGGTAAAATCACACCGAAAAGTTAAATTTCTTGTGATTTGCAGAACACCACAAAATCACATTTGTGATTTTAAAATCACAAGTGATTTTGAAATCTTGTGATTTGCAGAACATGCCTGTATAATACCTTACAGAGAACCATCTCTGATTGGTTTTTAAAAATTAATATAGTTGTCTGCAGAACACTTCCTATATTAAATATTACTTCTTTGTAAATGCATCTCTGTTTGCTGTCATTTATTTTTACGGAGTGGCATCACTGCTATGAAAAGAACACCGACGCGAGTGCGAAAAGACGTAAAAGTTTTCAAGTAAACAAAATTTCCGCTAATTTTGTAGGGATAAATCAAATTAATAAAAAATACATTACAATTCAACAATCAAAATAAAAAATTTCAGATATATAAACGCTTTGACGTCATAGTGTTATTAAGAATATTTTACTTTAAAAAGGAAAAGTTCACTGCATAATGCAAAGCATATAGAAAAAAAGATAATGTCTAGTAAAATTTATTGAGATGGAAAGAGAAACAAATGGAGTAAATAGTGGATAAGAAAGAATATGAGACCAAAAGAGATAAACCTATAAATTCCTGAAGGACGTTTTGTTTTTTATTTTGTTTTTTACACAAATGTTTATTTCTTGATTTACTAATTCAGTGTTTTTGTACCTTTACGGAGGGAATTCAAATAAACGCAACAGTAACCAATAAAATTTATTGAAGAAGTTCTTAAAGTAGCAGTATTCAAACATAAATGTCCACATTGTACAAAAAAACAAATTGAAATAAAAAAGTAAAATTTTCTGCTTTGCCAATATAGTTTAATAAAAAAACTTAAGCTGGATAACATAATGGGCAGTTCTGATGATCGGGTGTACGCGGCGGAGCGTATAATACAAAAACGCATTAGAAAGGTAAACACAAGCATTTGTATTCATGTATTTTAAAATATTACGTATGAAATGCACTAATTCTTCAGTCCAACAAAAATTTACTTTCGTTACTCTACGATAACAAAAACAACTATATTAGCCAGCATTCATAATCCTCTAAACATCTGCTGGCAGCTGTTATTCAGTTCATTCAATAAAGTAACACTAGGTTGTTATTTCATTTCCATTATTGTCTCGTGCTACTTTTTGTTTGTAAATGTTTCATCATCTGCTGTAATTTTCTACCTTACCTTTTCTATGTCTTACTTTTATAGAAAAGGGATTTTAAGAAAAACACCTTCCTTTTAAGTGTTGCCAATGGGGAAAATGGAAAAAGATTGAATTTGGGACGATTTTCCGTTATCCCACGTCAAATTTGGTTTGTAACCAGACCGGTTTCGGCTTTGTGCCATCTTCAGTGTTCTCTTGGATATTCAACACTGAAGATGGCACAAAGCCGAAACCGGTCTGGTTACAAACCAAATTTGACGTTGGATGACGGAAAATCGTCCCAAATTCAAACAAACCCCGTAGGCAGAAAGACACAAAAATCGGAAAAAGATTGTTTGGAAAAAAACTAAATTGATATTTAGAGATATAGGTTTACAGAAAGTATTAAAATTGTAAGATCTCCAATACATCCTGAAGTACATACAGAGTTCATCAAATTAATTAATTAATCTTAATTCCATTTTTGTTGGTTATTATTAAAAATAATTTAAAAGATTAACATAATGTGCGTTAAATTATGTATGCGAATATAAGCAAATTTGAGTGTACAATGGAATTTAATTATAATAGGCAATTTCGTCTAGAGGACAATTGAACATATAATAGTGCCAAATTTGATTTGCACAACAAATTTGAATATTTACATTGTCAAGAATAAATTTTTTACTTTGAGCAAAAAACGCTACAGGTGCTATTTTAGACTTCTTTTTGGTTTTGACTTGTCCGTTTCTTGGCTTATTTTCTCTCTTAATATATGTTTAATGATACTTGCATACAAAGATGTGCAATTAATGAATTATTAAATTTTGTGGCTCCGGTAATTATTATTTACCTTTCGGTATTTTTTCGACAGCTGTTAATTTAATTTAAATATATTCTTTCAATGCCCTTTTTTCAATGTCAGTCGTGCTCACGCACGTTTTGTTTTTGTTTTTAATATTCAATACTTTTGTTCTGCATAAGATGCATGCTAAACCATTGTGATTCATTTAAATTCAACGTATACAACTTAAATGATATATAAACCTGCAAAAGTATTTGCACGAACATGTCTTTATGTACGAGTATTTTTCAATATTTTAATAACTGTTACTTCAAAAAATACCTGCGTGGTAGTTGCAAATACTTCATGTTAATTGTTAATTGATAATAAGTTAATTGAAAATAAACACAACCTTAAAAATCATTTAAGTAGAATTTCTGTAAACATGTGTATGCAAAACATAATTGATATATTACTTTTAGTTTTTCAGCCTCTTAGATCAGTTTCAATACTTAATTTCTATGTAAAATATTCTAGGGCGTTGTGGAATATCGCGTTAAGTGGAAGGGTTGGAATCAGCGTTACAACACCTGGGAACCCGAAGTCAATATCTTAGATCGTAGACTAATTGAAATCTATGAACAAGGAAATAAATCCTCTAGTAATCCCTCAAAACGTGGTCCAAAAAAGAAGGAAAAGGAACGTGATCCAGATCCCGAACCGGAATCTGATGATGAATATACTTTTACCGAAGATGATGCTCAACCAAATCATTCGTCAGCATCAGCGGCGGTGGTAAACACAATAAATACACTACATACCACAGCAACTACATCTTCCACTCTGACATCTACTACCGCTAATAGCACTCATAACCATCACCATCATTATCATCACGATAAAGACAGGGAAAAAGAAAAAGACAAGGAAAAGAAACATCACCACCACCACCACCATCATCATTATCACAGTTCGAAAACGGAACGTACTTCTAATAGACGCTCCGAATCGCCGCATACTCACGGTGAGAATAAGAGACAAAAAGAACATTCTACGGCCAATTCGTCGTCGTTGGCATTTATACCAGAAGCAGATACGAACTCCTCGAGTTCAGAAGATCAACCGCTTAGTCGAAAGGAGGTTGGTACGAAACGTAAAGCTGAAGTTTTAAAGGAATCGGGTAAAATAGGTGTTACTATAAAAACATCACCTGATGGTCCACCACCTTCAAAAATACACTGTTCAGTTGATACAGCAACACCAATTTCTACACCTTTAAAAGCTGAAACTGAGCCTTTGTCCCCGGAAACACCAGCGTCAAGACCAGAACAAGCTACGCCGTCAGAAAAACCTCAACAATTTAATGCGCAGGACGACGATGATGATGAGTCGTCATCACAAGCAGAATCCCAAAATGAAGCTGAAAACAACAACATCCATCTCAATAATAACATTATCAACGTCAACAACACAAATAGTCAACGCAGTCAACATTTTGAAAATAACTTGGAAAATTCACCTCCCAAACAAAAATCTCAACCACTTACACCCCTATCACCTCAAGCTCTGCCGCCCCGCTTCTGGTTACCAGCTAAATGTAATATTTCAGACAAAGTTGTTATCACCGATGTGACAGTTAATTTTGAAACTGTTACCATTCGGGAATGCAAAACTGAACGAGGCTTTTTTCGTGAACGCGATATGAAAAGTAGTGATTCCGTGGCTTAAACCGATCGCACATGCATCTAAACTGTAAAACAAACAAGAAACTATGGCCAAATGTAAAGGATTATAATGGAAATAAATTCCTAAAAGACACTTAATGAGACTAAATAGAAACTGAATGTAAAGCAGGACTTTGAAGTTCAAAATTTGCCGATTTGTACACAAAATATTTATTTTTCTAAGCAAATTTTGAATCGTTAAAGATAAACGTTTTATTTTCTACTTTTCTTAATACTCAGTGTTTTTAACAAAGGAACCCCAAGCAGAATAAATCGTCAAACTAAATAACAATCCCAAAAACGATAGAAAATATTATTGCCTGAGTAAGTGTAAATACATAAAAAGTAAATATTTACAACGTATGTTATACGAACTATATATTAAAATACATATAAATTAATACACATATATTTTTGTAGTGCTTAAAAAAACAAATCATATGAAAATATTTTTAAGAATATGAAGAAATTCTAAAGTGCGATATTTTCTATTATTATTGTAGAACATTTAATTTAAAAATCAATGATAACATTGATATTTATACATATATTTGGTTCTAAGACTTGTATTCAGGACTATGACACATTCATTTCCGAAAAATTTCGATTCTGTATCTACAATTATTGAATTTCTTTAAATATCTTTGATTTAAATTTATAGTAACATTTTATAGTTACCATTGCATATTAGACAAAGAATTTATTAGGCTAACATAAATACACGTATAAATTCGAAGAATTCCATAAGATTTCTTTCCACACAGAAGTATATAAATGACTTACTTAATGAATTTTAGTTTAAATACTTCTGGAATCAAATGAAATGAACCTAATTTACTTTATTTTATTTAAATTATTTACAACTTTAAGTTGTAAATATCTTGTAAATTAGTCTCCTACAATTTTTCTTTAAAGAGATCATTTATGCTACACCAAATAATTTTTCTTAAAAGGAATGTACAAAATTTATTTCACCCATACTTTTATTTTTGTCTCATTAAATAAAAGAAATATCAGTACCAAAAAAATATGGCCAAGGAGTGCTAATTCATGAACTTATTCTAGAAGACAAACAGGAAGTAGAAAACTCTTTCTCATTGTCATTGCAAGAATTGACTTTTATACTGCCAATTAATAAACTAGTCAGTATTCATGGTTATAAAGGTTCTGAAACCAATTCTTTGTTTGAAATAGAAGACAATTCGCAAAATTGCTAAGAGCCATTACCAAAGAATCAGTTCCTCAATAACTATAAAATAGTACTCAAAACTATTTATATACATTCTAGAACTAATGCTTTTAAAACTTATGAAACTATTTGAATTTAAAATTTTTCTAAAATGTTTCTCTTTTATTAATAACCACATGATTATATAAGTTAAGGCCATTAATCAGTATTTTGATATGTTTTTGTTAAGATTTTTTTCCATAAGTCTAATAACTGCAAACTAATATACGTTACTAATATGGCTGCTTAATTGTAAAAGATATTTTTTCTTTGAATTCTGTTGCTTTTTAGAAACCACAATTTATTTGTTTTGTCCACATCGGAATTTTATCGAATATTTCATAATCATATTTGAAAAATAAATTTTTTACACGTATTCGTATTAAACAATAAACTTCTACTTAATAATATAGAAGAACATATCCTAAGGAACAAATTTCAAACTATATGGAATGGGATGATGAATAGAGTATTCATCATCCCAACGTAAGCGCATATTAAAATTGAAATCGAATTTATATTCTCCAGGTACCAGGTATCGGAGAGTCGGAGTATCCAAATGTCTCGCTTTATAGGCAGCATTTATTGCATTTCTTTCAAGTTCGTATTTGAATTGAATTCGATATTGCACATTCCAATTAAAAGTGGGAAACTAACACTTTACATTTGAAAGAAATGCTTATGCCACTTTCAAAAGTGATTTTGCTATAAAAATAAATCACTTCCTATTGCTTCAATTGCAAATATGAGCTCCGTCTTGGCAACATCAGAATTCACACCAGATTTAACTCTTTTGTGTTTCGGAAAGAATAGTTAAAATAATCGGACTAGCGCGCAACATTTATGTTACAGTTGTAGCCATAAACATCGTTATGAAGACATGAACATTTTCAAATTACTTTTTAATTATTACCAATTAAATCTGTTGACCACTCAACATCATAAATTACATTCGCTAAAGCTAAATTATTTAATACACTTTATAGCAATACATACAAGCCTCAACTTCATGATAATTGTAACACATCCATCTTGTAGTTTCAGTTTCAACTTTTTGAATTGAAGCAGAACCTTTTGCGTATTAATACTGAGATTGTTCACAATTGCAACACCGCATTGCATCTCATGTGTAGAGTATTCATAAAAGTATCGAAAGCAGATGGTGCCCAAAGAGATTGAAAATGTACAATATGAAAGTTAATTATGCAATGAGGGAGCATCAAATAGGTAATGCTACATGTGTGTATATGGAATGTATAGATCGATGCATTTACAAAAAAAAAAAGTCGGATGTAGCATAATCTTGTTAATTTTTAATAAAATTAAAATACCTGCATTAAACGTAACACTCTGAAATTATCCAATGCGATCTTACAGCCTTAAACCTATTATTCTCATAGAAATAACAGACTTGTTGATATCGTTTTCTTTGTTTGACACATGATTTACAAGCTTATACGTATGTATATGTATCTTACATAACAAAAGAATTAGTTAACATGATGTTAGTTGTTTGCTTCGTTGAAAAAAACTTTAATTTTAATGTAAATTTTTTTGAAAAAAACACAAGATTTTTATGAACACGCAAAATATTAAACAATAGTTAAGAAAATTTACATATAAAATGCTTACTACACATCTAAATTATGTCCTTTTTCCTTGACGCTATCGATTTGCTTAATACCTGAATTTATTTAATTATTTTTATTATTGAAACTACTTTGTTTGCATAATAATTCACATTATTGTTGTATAGATTAAAACAAATTCAAGTGGAAGCAATATCCTAAGGTGTCTTGAGTTAATTTGATAAGAAATTTGCCAAATATTTGCTTACAATAAATAAATATAAAAATTCAATCATATTACAGCAATTTTAGAACAAGAAATTAAGTGTAGAAATAGAAAATTATTGTAAAAATATTTTTTTTCAAACAAGTTTGCGGTAAAGCATAATAACAAAAAAACAAAATATTAAACAAAAATTAATTCAAAAGAAAGTTACAAAAGCGCAAATTATTTAAGTAAATGAAAGATACCAAAGACCCTTGAAAAAAAGAAACTAATATATATATATATATATATATATATATATATATATATATATATATATATATATATATATATATATATATATATATATATATATATATATATATATATATACATATATATATATATATATATATATATATATATATATATATATATATATATATATATATATATATATATATATATATATATATATATATATATATACATATATATATAATATATATATATATATATATATATATATATATATATATATATATACTGTTATATATATATATATATATATATATATATATATATATACTGTTATATATATATATATATATATATATATATATATATATATATATATATACATATATATATATATATATATATATATATATATATATATATATATATATATATATATATATATATATATATATACTGTTATATATATATATATATATATATATATATATATATATATATATATATATATACATATATATATATATATATATATATATATATATATATATATATATATATATATATATATATATATATATATATATATATATATATACTGTTAAATTGTAGTTCAAACTGCTGAAAATCAATATATACTTATAAAATTAACTCGTGTCAAAGATTAAAAAGAATATATAATCCATTGAAAATTAACATTTAAGATGTGATGAAAACCTTTCGTTTCAACACTTAATGATTCACATATTTATTTTAATGCTTAATCTTATTAATCGCATCTAATCGACAACTGAACACCAATTATAAAAAAATAATAGTAACAATAATTGTACAAAACTATTATTTTTGAATTTATGTATATCTCTTGCTTGTTTGTTATGAAAATATTTAAGTAATACTTATTAATATTTGAAAACTCATGTAACTTATGTATTTCACAATTATCATTGTAAATATTTTATTTAAAGAAACCAGAAAAACTATTTTACATTATAACTTGTTTAAGTAATAAAATGTAAGCTGGAATATAACAAGATGAAACTAGTTTTTTTTTAATAAGAATCTCTGCAAGTGCATAGGTAAGTTGACATTTTGCGATATTTGGCCGGTAAATAATTTAAAAATGCATTTAAATTTTTGTTAACTTGGCATTACTTTTTAGTATAAATTTAGCGCCATCTATTGTTTGCCTATTGGTCAAATTGGAATTCAAGAAATCGAGTGGCAACATTTTTCATATTTTGACATGCCACTATAGAAATCGATCCGGCATCTTTTTAAATTCCGAGTTGTTGCCAGATTGATTTCCATAGTGGCATACTAAAATATGAAAAATGTTGCCACTCGATTTCTTGATTTCCAATTTGACCAATAGGCAAACAATAGATGGCGCTAAATTTATATTTAAAAGTGCTACCAAGTTCAGACAAATTTAAAACTAAATTCTTTAACGGCTAATCAGAAGTGCTGCCTAATTACAGATATTTCAAACAAAGGCAAATTCTTATTTATATATTATTTTATTTCGTACATTCAAGATAAATTATAAAAATCATGATCATAAGTCCAATGGTATAATATCCACAAAAGAAGCAAGTGCTGTGATCGTTACAACCTGAAAGAGACAGTTACATCAAAATTAAAATAATCTTGTAACGTCTAATGTCAATACAACGGCCATATGCAAAAAAATATTTTACTTTAGCAGTGAAGTTCAGATTAGTTAGCAAATGCTTTGAGTCTAACAAATTTTAAAAATTGCCCAACAGGAATCCCTAATTGTTGGATTTGTAGAAATATTTTCAGTACGAAATTATATTTTTAAATTGTGAACCCAAAGTATGTTTGTTTTAAGAAAACATTTTTTTGAATACAGTATTACTTAATGAGAGCTCGTGAAGTTATTTTCTTGCATATGGCCGTTAATTTCTTGGCATTAAGTGTATGGAAACTGAATTAGTTTACGAATGGATCGTTATAATTCGCAATGGTAATATGTGTTTCATCCTATATTAAGAAATATAAAACATTGCGGGCATATGTATGTATAATGCACTCGAAGCATGGCACTTTTATTCTTATAAAAAAAACTTAATTCATTAATGAACGAGTCCTTTACTTTCAAAAGCCGCCTCAGCAGTCTAAGTGAAACTTTACACAAGCGCAGCACATATTTCTATGACCGATTATTGTATTTTTTGTAAAAAAAATTCTCTACATTTAGGAAATATTTTTATATTGCGAGCGCAAATATTTTTAAAACAGAAGTGTTGGCTTTCCAGTTTCCTTTGGGCGGCATTTCAAGATTTTGGATGGTTTTTTGAAGAGAAAGACATGCAAGTGGCTTATATTACACTCAAAGTAAGCCGGTGTTTGGAATAAAATCATCCTTTAACTTACGAGTTGTTTTCGGAAAGAAATTAAAGTCGAACAAAATACTGGAAATAAATTTATTTTCAAACATGGTTTTAAGGCTTTTCGGCAAACTTTGGAAATAAACGTGTTAAATAGTATATAACACCACTAACTGTAGTGACTTAGTTTTTTTTTGACGCGTACATTTAGAGTTGACATATGTATGTATACTGGTGGAGACCGTTAATACTCTGGGTGTGCAGATTTGGAGTTCCTACTTTCTGTGTGAAGTTGTAGGTCGCTTGGAGATTCATTAAGGATACATTTATTGGAACATAGGCAGACATACATATGTGTATTTTTATCCCACCAACCATTATTAGAATTAGAAAAAAGTAATACAGATTAATACGTCGTGGAATGATATAGATTTTCCTAAACAGTATCGATATATGTATGTATGTATGCATGTACAAAAAGCTCATTCTTAAAACAACCTCTAAATGCATCAAAATAGTTTTGAAAGCAAATTTCTCTATTATTTCGATCAAGAAATAGTTCTGAATCAAACGATGTTTTCTTTCCAAACTCCGTTTTCCTTTTTCCTGCACTGGATTTTGTTGTTGTTGAAGAAAATCCTTTATATAAAGGAAAACTTCCTCCATTTGGCATCAATGCGTGTGCCATGTAAAGTTTTGACAAAAAACCCTTAATGTGTCTATTTACTTTTCATAAGATTTCAGATATTGAATTTAATCATGCTATAATAAATGAGTACATATGTACATAAGTATATAAGTACTACATACTACATATACATATACTACATACATATAAGTATACAATATATGTATGCTTCCATGTAAATTTCGTCATAGCGTGCGAATATGTACTCTTATTTGATTTCGTTGTATTTTTATTTGTCAAAAGTAGCCATTAAAAATGCCGCATTAATGAGATTTCCATTTGAAATGATTTCCAGATGAAACCGAAATTTTGATTATTGCGTTTTAAAATTAATTGCACAATACTAATATATTTTCCTAAATGTAAGAAATTTTTTTTGCTATTTTAGAAAAAATATAATATGTAATAAGCATTATTGAAATAACTTCTTGTCACAAATTTCTCAGAATTCTGAGCCGACTGTTGGAAATAAATGAAATTGATTTTTTAAATAATTTTGATTAATGAGAATAAAAGTGGTTCGCACTAGTTATTGTTTTATTTTCTTGATAAAGCTGCAGTCCTTCTTAGGCCCCTTTCACATTCGGCAACTATACTTGCGCAAGTATAATTTTCATTTTCACTTATTTTCTTTTGAACTTGCTTCTATTTTCACATTCAGCAACTTTGTTAAGCAATTTTAATTTTCTTGTTCACTTCTACTCCACTTTTTCATTTTTAAATTTTTATTCAAAGCGGGTATATTAACGAATATAAAATTTTAACGAAATTAGACAACACGCCGAAGAAGAAATAAAAGACAATGTCAAAAACAAATAAATATCCCAAGCCAAGAATGACAGCAGAAACAGAATTGCCAAGTACAAGCAAGTCTGTACTCGAATCTCGGCAATTATTCCCCCTTCAACCCGACCTTTCCTCTCACACCAACAAACACAAGAATTGCGCAAGTATAGTTGCCGAATGTGAAAGGGGCCTTAGGCTGTGAGTTGAGAATGACAATATATTTTGGCATTAGAAATTATCACAACTCAAATTGTGAAGCAATTCGATAAAATTAATTACTTTGATTTTTATTAGTTGATATCACATGTTACACATGTGATGTTCCTTTATGTATGATACGAAGAGGATCGCTTCAACATTTCCAGTCAGGTTTCATTGCGTTTTGCCATAAAATTAGGAATAAATTCACATTCAAATTTGTAGAAATTACACATTTTCGCTTTTAAAAAAATGAATAAAAATCAAAAGAGGAAAGGGGATGCAAAGGATTATGAGCATACAAAGCATTAAACTCATATACGAAAACCCACAAATATGATATTTAATTAAATTTGTCTACTTGTAAATTTCAGAACACTTTTATACAAATACGACTTGCGTCTTTAAGACAATTATTCCAATATCTTTTTTCTTTGCTCAGTTCTATTCAAATCTTAACTGACGAAAAGATGTACAAAAATTCTCCATTTGACCATAACTTAATGCTTATTCTGATTTTTATTTATGTAATTAACATAAAAAATGTAATAGAAAAATTAATGTGTCCATATTATTACTTCCGACTTGTTTTTTTTATATAGTTAAAGAGTAAATTTGGCTTTCACAATCGGCTTCACAATCCCACTGTGGTTCAGGTGGTTTACCATCGCAAAAATATGCATGAACTCGAAATTTAAGGATGGATTTCAATGAAATATGGCTCATTTTGTTTGCAACAAATATGTCTATAAAATTTAGGAAGCCGATAACCACATCTTCCGCTTTTGATTGTTATAAATAAGATTTTTTTTTTAATTTTGGATGAAAGCTTTGCTTTTTTCGCAAATACCTTGTGAATATGTTCGAAACTAAGGAGAAAATCGAAAACTTATGTGAAAGTGATTTAATTATTATTTGATACCCAATTTTACGATTTATCATTAAATGAAAGCGAGCAGAAATTTCTCGAGTTATGAGTTATTTCAAACAACCCCCATGGATAACGCTATATCTCCACCAACGGGCTCAACTCATATATGGACATTTGAATTCAAATTGACTAAGAAACCCCACAAACATACCTATGTATATATGCACGTACAACTAGAGTTCCGATTAGTGTCGTTAATAGGAACCGGGAAACTGCGTCGCCAAACGAATAATTTTTTCTATATAAATGCACTGACTTTTACTGAATAAATCATATGTCAACATCTTTTTCTCCCTTAAAAAGTTTTAATACATGCAACTTTAGCTCCAAACCAAAGACTCCTTTTTTTTAGTTTTCTTTTTCCTAGCACTCAAATGAAAACTAAATTCTTATGTACCGATAACCACACCTTCCGATTTTGATTGTTATAAATAAGATTTTTTTTTTAAATTTTGGATGAAAGCTTTGCTTTTTTCGCAAATACCTTGTGAATATGTTCGAAACTAAGGAGCAAATCGAAAACTTATGTGAAAGTGATTTAATTATTATTTGATTCCCAATTTTATGATTTATCATTAAATGAAAGCGAGCAGAAATTTCTCGAGTTATGAGTTATTTCAAACAACCCCCATGGATAACGCTATATCTCCACCAACGGGCTCAACTCATATATGGACATTTGAATTCAAATTGACTAAGAAACCCCACAAACATACCTATGTATATATGCACGTACAACTAGAGTTCCGATTAGTGTCGTTAATAGGAACCGGGAAACTACGTCGCCAAACGAATAATTTTTTTCTATATAAATGTACTGACTTTTACTGAATAAATCATATGTCAACATCTTTTTCTCCCTTAAAAAGTTTTAATACATGCAACTTTAGCTCCAAACCAAAGACTCCTTTTGTTTTTAGTTTTCTTTTTCCTAGCACTCAAATGAAAACTAAATTCTTATGTACTTCCTAACATGCAATTATAGTCGTTAGAAAAATTTAACAGTATAAAATGCGTATTGCCCCTTACACGCAAGTGAGAAAATTCCTCATGTGAAAAAATCAGTTCATACATACTTATGTATGTATGTATGTAGCGACGCAAATCGGAATCAAAACGATGCAATGTGGATTAAACTAAATTTTAAAAAGATATGCAAATCGAAACGGGGTATATGGGATCGAGCTGGACGGTGCCCTACTGTATATGAAACCATTTTATCTTAAACTAAGATGCGAAAATTTTTGAGGGCGGAAGTTAGAGTAATTAAAATAAAGTACAAAATCGGGTCATCGTAATATCAAATGGAAAACGTTTACATCAGATATTTTCAGTACGAATGGAATACTCGTTGTTGGAATGCTGTGTAAAATGTTCTGTGTAGAACACTTGGTATTTATACATACATACATAAGTACGTACATACATACATATGAACATATCGGTCCTTTAATGCAACATTAGTCTCAAAAGTCAAAGTTTGCAAATTGAGATTAAAGTTTCCCAGATATTAGCTTCCACATCGAAACTTATTGGTGTAACTTCAGATGTACTTAATTTTGATTATTTCTTCTGCATATAAAGAAATTGTTGATGACTACTTTTTCTTAACAACTCGAAAATTGTGATTTAACTATGTACATACATACATACATATGTTGCACTAAGGGAGTGATACATATGTATGCACTGCTTTTCTGTTATTGCTCTTCTAATAAAACTTTCCAATGACAGTTGTATGTAAGTAGCGGTATATATGTATGTATCTACGTAAGTATATAAGTACATCCCAGTAAAAAATATATGGATTAATCCATAATCGAGCAATAAAGGAGTAATGACTTGGTCATCCATTTGGAGTAACAAGCGAGCTATCGAAACTTTTTGTTTGTTTTGTTGTTTATGCCTCGCTTAATACTCCAAATGGATCAATGAGGGATGTATCAGTTCGTTTTTTGTTTTTTTTTTCTTTGACATAACTGTTAATTGTTGACGTTTTCGTTTTGTTTTTCAATTTAGTCGGTTTAGTTTTAAAAAGTGAAAGATTTAAAAAAGCGAAAGCTACGGGTATAGTAACAAATTGTTAAAAATGTGCAAAATTTATTAATTATTTGTTTTCTATTTTAATATATTTCAGATTTGGTACATTAAATAAATAACCAAATTTGTATTTTATATGAATGTTTACTCCCTTTATGCTCTTTTAGGAGACAAAAACGATTACTCCCTTTATGCTCTTTTAGGAGACAAAAACGATTACTCCCTCTGTCGTCATTTTCAAGATCAAAGGGAGTACTCCATAAGGAGCTTAAAAGGAGTACTCGTGTCTGCGGACATGTTGTGTTAAAAATCCAATGAGGTCCGGAGTTTTATGGAGTAATCCATTACTCGCAAAGGAGCGCTCCAAGATTACTCTTTGGATGATCCTATTTTTTACTGGGATACTACATACATACATATACATATATTTAGTCCAATCAAACACAAACAATATGAAAACTTACCTTAACTGTGTTGACAAATGTAGTTCAAATAGTTATTCCTTTGCTTTCAGTACACATGTTAGTGCCCATGAAAAGACACTTCCTTCTTTGTTATTAATCGCCTATAGTTCCTAAAAATTTGCAAGCGAGACTTGCAAATGCACTTTTACCACAAAGCATGCTTTCACAACTACAAAATAAACGCAGTACTGCATTTCATTTTGCTGAAGAGATGCCAGACTATAAATACAATGATGTCGCCATATCAAAATAGAATGAAAAACTAATTTCAACGATTTTTTCCTCGATGAGGTTCATATTACATTTACACTGCCGCTAATGAAACGCGTTTTCATTAATATTTTCATCTATTTTTTGATTAAATATATATTTCAGTATTTATTTACTTTTTTTGGCATGAGTTTTATATAATTTTTGCTCTTGTTTTGACAATTATTCATAATTTTTACTGTATAATTTTCAAGTCTGCCTGTATATATGTATGACGTGTGTTTTACGATGTCTAAATGTGGGTTCAAATAGAGAAAGAATATCAATTCAATTACTACTTATAAACTTTTCATTACTATTTTTAATTGTTCGTCATCAAGAGAACAATGGTACAAAAATAGTAATGCATAAAAGTTAATAAACAAATACATAGATCTTTCCATATTTAAACTATTCAACAACAATTTACTTTCCATGCTACATGATTACGAAGACAAACTATTTTAATTACTTTCTTATTTTATTCTATGTTTTTTAATGATAACGTTTCTATATATAAGCCTACGATTCTCATTCTTTATTGTTTTAAACATTCCTTGTTTCTATATTAAGCCAACGTTTCTCGTTCTTTATTGTTTTAAACATTTTTTGTTGATGTGTGTTATATGTATTTATGTTTGTTCAGATTAATTTATTAATAAATTATGTTTTTTTTTTGTTAAACAACAAAAATTTATGAATTAAATAACAGATTTTCTTCTTTTTTTAATCCAAATTATTAAGGATTTCCTTTGAGTTGTTTAAAACATACGTAAATAAATATCTCAACTTAACTTATTATTTTGTTTAGTTTGTTCCATCAAAATCATTAATGCTAATTTGGCATTTTTAAATTTTTTATTTATGTTGATATATAATTTGTTTTCAAAATTGTTTAATATTTTTGTTTAAAAAATCTGAGGTCCTAATTTTGTAAATCACGTCACAAAGTCAAATTTATAAGCTTCTCATATAGATTTTTCACGATAATAAACGGTATCGCCTTATCCATTAAGAGTTTTAGAATTATTATGACAAACAAAAACATATTTCAAAATGCTTTGTTTGTTGTGGCTTTAGCTGATCATATGCCGACATTTCATTGGTCGCTAAACAAAATCGTTACTGGACTTAAAGAAACTTTGAAAACATGCAATTTCGGATGTTTATGCCATACAAATCAAATACAATATGAGAATTCAGATTGTATATGAATCATAACAAAATACATAATCATAGAGGGTTAGAATGCTTTTATACATTTTGCAAAACCTCTAATTGTTTTAACAATTAGTTGGGGAGAATATCCTGAAATAATAATAAATTTCAATATTAACATATTTGAAAATGCTAGAATTTTAGTTTCATTTGTTTTCATTATAAGTTACACTATTGTGACATGATTTACAAAATGAGCCCCATATTTAGTTTTCAATTTAATAATAAACTTTTAATAGGCTAAAAAACGTTATTTATTAAAAACTAATATTTATAAATTCGCTCAAGGTGTTTTGGAATCTGTATTAAAAGTAATTTTCCAAATATTCGTTGAAATATTTGAAATTCATTTACCTTTTTTTTCATACATATATGAAGGAAATTCTTAACAGATTTAATTGTTTATGAAAATAATGGGTTGGCGTTTTCAGTTTATTTGAAAATACGAATAAGTTAAAAAAATGCAACAAAAAAAAACAAAAAACATGTTAAAAAGATTTTAGCACCAACTTGCCGTGGAACAATTATAAGTGAATAAATGATTCGCGGGCCGTTTTAAACTAACGTCATTTATACACGTACTTCGCCTACATACATACATATTTCAAATAAATTTTTTTTATTGAATGTAGAAATTTTTTAGAAGCGAAAATTTGGCACACGAAATAATTAATTTTTGCGTTAATTTTCTAATCGATACTGTGTTATTATTTTGCAGTATCTCTATTTTTGATTATATATGTATGTATGTGTGCGGTAACTAAAAATATTCACAACAGTTAATGTAACATTTAATTGAACAATTAAAGGGCCTATCCACTCAATTTAATACTCCGAAACGTGATTTAATTAAAACTGTTGAATACTGTACGTCACAAATTCTCCAAGTACAATAAGATTAAAGCCGGAAAAAACTCAATTATACAAATATAACTAAAAAAACTATTAACAATCTAATTAATACATCTGGTTTGTATTATTAAAGTTTTTGAAAATGTTGTATTTGATTTTGTATAAAAAACAAAACCATAGAGAAAAGTTTAGGTTGTAGATTTTTTTTTGTATTGAGATGTAGTTGTATAAAAATTTACTCGTAGTTTCTAAATTTTAAAGGTTTAGACTATTTAATAAATGTCTGCAATGAATTGTATGGCATGTAGATAAAGTATTAGTGTTACTTCTGGAGGCAATACATCTTAAGTTGTGTTTCATCTGTTTTCGTTTTTAAATATTTAAGTATATGTTCAAATACATGTATAATATCAACATTATTTCAGTATGTATATATGTATGTATGGTTTCCTTATAATTTATTTTTTCTTTCTTACTATAACAATATCAATTACTGTGGGTAGTTTGCTTTTAAAAATTTTGAAGTGCTGTAAATTAAAATCATAAAACGTAATATGTAGAAAGAAACAAAAAATAAAATTTTTTATTATTTCATATATATATATATATATATATATATATATATATATATATATATATATATTAATTTTTTCTTTAAATTTCACATTTTCTTATGAATGTTTTTGGGTAGTTTTTCAAGAGTTTAACTATTTTTTTTATTAACCAGACTTTGTTATATCAAATGTTATTATTTTTTATTTCAACAAGTAATTTGCTTAATTAAACCTTTTGTCATGTCATGTCATTTAATCTTGGGTTTAATTTTTTTTTAATTTTTTGTATTTTGAATATTTTTTGTATACTTTTCAATTTAAAATACTTGAATTTTTTTTTATAAAAAAATTGCTTTTTTCAATGTTAACATTATGTTTTTTCTACTCAAAATATTTTAAAATTGTTTTTATATTTATGTATGTATATGAATTTTATGTGTTAAATAAAATAATAAACAAATTATTAAAATTAGATTTTAATATTTTACAAAAGTAATGAAAAACTTAATGAAAATGTAATGACTTAACCTCGAATCTTTCAGTTTATTTGTTGTTTTTTTAATACACAAATAATAGAGATTGATTGAAAGTAAAAAAAAATAATTAAATTTACAAAAATATGTATAATCCAGAAATTGTTGTAAGACAAATATATAAAAAACAAAATGGTTTTTACTTTATTAAAATTTTAAAACAATCAACAATGATTTAAACAACAATAATAATTGACTTCCAATACTTAGTTTTTGTTTTGTACAAATTAAGAAAATTCTTCAGTGCTGAGCTAAACTAAAATTGAACGAAACAATTTCGAGTTAATATTACTTAATGAGATTCCTTACGTTGTCTCTAAACTAAAAGCAAATTTACGAACTAACACCACCGTTTTCCGAATGCCCTAAAACTGTATAGGTATCGGTAATATCTGTGCCGGTCAATTGTAAATCACCTGTAGAGTGGGCAGTTTGCGTGGGCTTGTGAGTCGGGGATTGATTTGGTGTTGAAGCGCTACTTTTAGGCTTTCGAAACCAGTTACCCAAGCGTCTCCTTCCCAAAGAGCCAGTTTGACTACTGTCATTTCCTTGGGACGTTGTTGTATCAAGCCTTTGTGATTTTTTATGCGGCAAAGTATCACTGTATTTAAATGATTTTGCTGGCGATTCAGGTACTGAAGATTCACCCGAAGTATTTGTATTATTGCCAGTATTTGTATTACATTCATATAAGTATTCTTTTAATTTTTGTTCGCCACTATCGCCACCATCATAGTCCGACTGATCAGAATAGTCTCTTTCCTCGAAAGCATACTCAAAGCCAGTCATTTCCGATATGTACAGAGATTTACCCCCGAATTGCCGCTCTAAGGCCAAAGTATTTAAAAACCTATGCTTACGGTTGGATGAACGAAAGCTGAAGTCAAACCATTTATCTCTGGCCTCACAATATATTCTTAAAGAGTTTTTAATCGTGTGCCCAAACATTTTACCATCTCTTACATTCACCACACGACACCTGTCCAGAAAGATGCGTCCTTTATATATAAAATTAGACCTTTTGATAATATCACGCTTGCAATAGACCAATTGGTTGTCGAATAAAAAAAGTGTGCAACTACTATTCCAAAGATTTTGTTTCTGACGCGTGGCATCGATTTGCAGAAAAAATCTCGTGCTGTGCAGGTGGAGTGGCGGTCCTTTGAAGTTCTGAAAACTAGCCTGATGTCTCGCTATAGTTTCACTGTGACGTTTACCTTCATTTACAGCTTCTGTAACAGATTTCATAGCCTCTAGTGCCATATCAATGGTTTCCGTAGTATCAGGTATATCCAATTGACTGACATCGATTTGTTCATATTCCGCTAAACTAAATGCGGGTGGATCTACTCCTTTGGCAGAACTTTTCATCATCTCTCCTAAGTGTAGAGGATAACGGCATATACGTTGGACTGGTGCCAACAAATGAGCAGACAGTGGAAGTTCAGCCAAGTTTTCTGTTTCGCGGCAACTGCAAAGACAGGGAGGGAGTGAGAGGTAAGTTGAAATTCTTTAAACTTAAAATCAAACTGGAGTATTGCGCTTTAACAGCTACAATCAGAATAACTATGTAGAGTAAGAAGCTCTGCGGCATTTAATTTAAGAACTTCGTTGAGTTTATACAAGGCATTCGGAATAAACACTACCTACGGATATCGTTCAGTATTGTAAATCAATCGATACAGTTCACAGCAGTAATACTGAGAAAATAATATTTCGAGATTTCCATATGGAAATCAACACTGAAAAAATATTTTTCTCGATTATGCCACAAAAATCAGCCCAATTATGAATTTTCGTATGGAATTTCTACGTTCCCAATGAATTATTCCAAAAATAGTAATTCAATAGAAAAAACAAAATAGTTATTTGTTTTCAATGCGTTAGATGTCAGAAATACACAGAAAGCTAATGAGTGTTTTCGACTTTGCCCTGAAAAAATTATCAGACCTTTAATGTTCTAAAGCAATTTAAGTAATAGATAAATCAGTTAGTTATTTGCTGATCGTGGAATTGTAACATTTCTTTTACAAATTCTATAATTTCTATAGAAAATAAGCAAAAGAATCCCAGCCTTATTTTCAATTTAATATAAGCACCCTGTTTTTCTTCTCTCCAAAACTAGTCATAAATAAAAAGGAGCACATTTCGTTCCAAATGTCGTCTAAATGAAACTTGAAAACAGATTTTTGGGTTTCGTAATAAATTGCAAAATATAAAAATATGGCTGTTAAAGTAACGAGCATTATTTTTCCTTATTCCAAATAAATAAATATATATGTAGACCGCCTTCAATAATAAAAAAGAAAGATATGGGTTTTCGCGTTTGCTGTAAAGTTATCTTCGTCATCTGAGCCGGCTTTTAAAAATAAAGGACTCAATCGCAATATTGTTGAAAATTCTTCTTAATAGATGTCATTGCAATTTCTTTTATCACAATTTTTGTTAAAAGCTTTACTTACTTGTCCAAGATTGTGCGAGCGTCTTTTACTCTTTCGTATGATGCCAATTCGATTAATGCTCTTGGATATGAATTGCAATATGTTGAGTAACATAAAAACCCCTTATGCTGCAAAGAAATATTTGAAAAGTTTCAAAAAGAAATAAGTTTCAAGATACACTACATTTTGTGGCATTAAAAGCTTACCATTTTTAAAAACACCTTAGCGACTTGATTTTGTTCGATACCCTTACGTAAGGCATCTAAAAATTTGCGTTGAAATTTGTAAATGGCTGTGATGTTAGAGAAAATCAAACGTGTACTATTGGGTGAAAAGATATCAATACGTTTGCTCATAGCGGGCAAATAACTGAAAAGTAACAACAAAAATATATATTTTATATAAGAAAAAGGACAGATCCTTGTGATAGGCTAAATTTTTAAATTACATTCATATTTAATATATTGAAACTCACCCTTCACAAATGGCCGACAATAATTTCACGTAATTAACTTCCGTATCCAATAGTTCTTTAACAGCACTTCTACGTAATATGTCAGCACTGTCCATAATAACATTAAGACTTTGAGATGTAGATAAAATTGCCTGAGTGTTGGCTGCTGACAATACTGCTGCATCATTAGCCACATTATTTTCTATGCCGGCAAAATGGGGTGTCGACGTTGATGATGGCGATGATGATGATTCAATTACAATGGTTGTGACATTATGCTGTTCAATTACAGTGGTATTACAATTATTTTCCATGCTGCTATTGGCAAGTCCACTAGGAGCACTTGATGACGTATTCAGTGAATGGTTTTCTGTTTGAGAGTTCTCATTCAGTTCTTGCCTAAGCTGAGACGTTACCTTCTGCTGCTGAAGTTGTTGTTGATGATGTTGTTGCTGCTCAGCCATATGTTGTAGATAAAAGAAATCCGTTTCGGGGGAGTGAATAACACGTACGAATTCTTTAGGAAACCAACCCAATTCAGGATCTAAAATTTCCTCCACCAGACTGACGTCTTCCTTTTTAATGCGACCAAACCACCAGGGGCCAATTTCCTTACGTAGTATCTCAATTAATGTACCTTTTTCTAAGCCTAGCTCCTGTGGTCCAGCAGCAGTAAAATTGTACAATACTTCAGCATAAATTGGATAATAACTGGATGCTAAAATGGCAACAAGCAGAGAAAGAACAAAACATTAAAATCGATTTAATTTCTTTTTTATATTTTGCATTGAACTTTAACATTTTATATCTTCAAAATAAAATAAAATCGAATCTAGTGTTCCTGTTAACTGAATTGTTAAATGTGTCCTTAGCTGTTGATTGTTTTTTTTTACTTTTGTTTTTAGTTTGTTTACCTTCATCATGTGAGGTGACACTATCACTGTCACTATCATCCAAATCGTTGTGCGACATGCCACAAGACTCGAGACCATTTGGTTGAGACAAAGAACGAGTAGGTAATGATTCTGGAGCTTCTCTCTCGTTATGAATATCCATGCGTTCTAGTATGTCTGATTTCGTCGAATGGCTTGCAAAAGCAGTTTCATCCATAATCGATTTTACTTTAGCTGAATTAGTTCGACGTACTGTTCGTACTTTAAGGGAGCTCTGTAAAGATGGAGAGGGAAAAATTATCAACATATATTTCCTATTTTATAACTTTGAAAAAGATTTGAGAAAATAATCTGGTGTTTATGTTTTATAATTTATTTTGTTTCAATCATTTGTTTATTTCATTATTTAGAAGATAATCATCAATACTTTAAGGAATTCAAAATGATTACGTTAAAATTCTTTTTCATACATGCAGACAGACTTAAATTTTTTTATATATTAACTTTTTCTTTAGCTTTAAACTTACCATGCCTTCCTGTTTTCTATTAAATAAACTGCCATTGACGGTTGAGGATTGTGCGCCAACATTGCTAGATTCCAAAACTCTAGAAAATTGTTCATCATTCTCTAATTCAATTTGTATGCCCGAGTCACCACTGTTGCACTTATCACGACGATTATATTTTGTTTTACGTCTTTCCTTTGACGTACGCCATACTAAAGGGCCGAATCTGTATTTATTGCTTACACCACTACTACTGCAACCATCTGTAACATCCGTTTGCATTTCTGTGTCAGTAATTGTAAACGCAGAAGAGTCAGCAGCTCCTGCCGCTCCAGCTGCTGTTGCTGTCAGCGATGTGTTAGCGGTTATTGTTGGTGCTGCTGCAATTTGATTTGAGGGCACTGGTTGTTGATGCTTGCTGAAATTGGTTAAAGTGCGTTTGAATTTTTGTAAAACACCAACATTTTGTGTTGAGGCAGCAGTTGTAGCGGAGGAGGTGATTGCGGCGGAAGTATTATTGTTATTGTTAGTGGTTTGGCAATCCTCATGACTAGTTGTGGTATATGATGAATTACTAGATGGTACTCTTTGGTGGATGCTGGCATTATTGTTGGCTAATGTTGTATTAATGTCTGTCGTTAAGGATGGACTTGAAACGGCACGGATCTGATGAGACTAAAACCAAAACAAACAAACAAACATTAATAAATAAATAATAATTTTTGTTTATGTTTCTTATTGATTTTAGTTTCAGTTAAAGGTTTATCTTATAATTACGTTCGAGGTATTTGAAAGAATAACAAGAGGACTTGTACAAAAATAAAAAATATCACAAATTTGATGAATCACTCTCGGTGCCAATCACAAATTTTGGCTGGATTTTTAAGCTTTTAATTAAGGTTTTTAGATAATAATTGTTAAAGTGTTTGGAAAATGTAAATTTCATTTTTAAACAAAGAAAATTGGCATACAAAAATTTTTTAATCTGCCATATGACCTTGTTTTTACAAAAATACGATGTATATTCTTGCAACATACCAATGAGATTTATGAAACCACTAACACTTTTATATGAAAATGCATATGGGCAACTCCATTAAAAGGTTCAATGGAACTGAAAATTAATATGTCAAACAAAAAACGAAGGTTTGTTTTTCATTATATCATTTCAACTACCAATAAAAATTTAATTCAAGGATTAGTTCTACTTTTTTAAGCGTGTTTTATGCTATTTTTACCTTTGGCACTGAAAATAGTGATACTAGAGTGCTATCGGAAAATATATATGTTCCTTTTACTTCTCTGGGGAGCATAGGGCCGAAATGGAAAATGGATATAATTTTTTTGAGATTTTTTAATATTCTGCCCCTATTGCGGTTCACCACTTTTGTGTCAGTTTGGTCGTCTTAGGTGATTTCGCATTGCCGTTCTCAACTAAACTGCCAGTTGACTATTCAGTTGTGTATCTGTTTTTTCGTGGTATTGCCGTTCTCAACTTTGTAAAAGTTTGGTCGTAAAAAACGTTGAATACACACAACTGCTTAATTGTAGTTGTGTCATTATCAGTTAGAGTGAAATTTTTTTAAAAGCGGTAAAAATTTAAATCAAAATGGAGAGATCGTAAGTATCAATTTTTGTAATAATTTTTTCACAATTTTTAAACACTTTTATTAGTTTGAAAATAACAACGAAAGTCCAATTTGAGCGGCTTGTTCAGGTTATGGACAGGAATCCGGAAATTGCTCGCGGAAAACCAAATTTTGGTGCAACGGAAAATACGTGCAAGGAGTTATGGGAAGAGTTTGCTGTAGAATTAAATAGTTTGGGACCACCGACAAGAACATCGCAAGAATGGCAACGTGTAAGTGAAATAATATTGAACAATTACAATATTCTTAATATAATTATAATCTTTCACAGGTTTGGATCCACTATAAAGCAAGCATTAAGAAAAAACTTGCAAACAATAAAAGAAACACTCAGGCGACAGGTTGAGTCCCATCACAAGAAATCCCATTAAATAGCCTTGAGGATACTGTTTCACAACTCTTGTCTTTGCAAGAGGGAGCGGCACCATTAAATAGCCTTGATGATACTGTTTCACAACCCTTGTCTTTGCAAGAGCAAGCGGCACCATCTAGCCAAGTTTTTGGCGTTGCAGCATCCACTGCAAACATTAAAAAAATTAGAAAAAAAATTTGCATTGTTGGAACGACAAGCAAATGAGGCTACTGATCTCCACAATCTTAAGGTGGAGTGCGATAAATTAAAAATAGAAAAACTTAAGAATAAATTTAAAAATTAATAATATTTTATTGTTTGCTGTTGTAGATAAATTTCATCTTATTTTTTTATATATTAAAATTCACAAGTGGTATTATTTTTTTAAGAATTACAAGTTTTTAAATATATGTACAGAATTCTTTTTTTTTAACCTTTTAAGACTCAATTAACAAATTGTTTCACAATACATAAATAAAATATTTTACACTTTTTATTCCCACAACACTTTCAGTTTAATTTTCTTCGAATTTCACTTGTCAAACGTGATATTTAAAGTTGGCAATTCGATATTTTAGGTTGGCAATTTTATGACAAACTCAACTAAAAACAGTTGTGTATCGCAATAACTAAAATGAGTTTGGTTGTGCATAAGTTGGGTTGACTCTCACACGACCAACCCCTTTGTTTTTTTGAAAAAATTATAAAATTTTTTTCTTCTTATTTTCGCAAAAAATAAATTACAAATTAAAGCCAATGTGGTTATCTATCCAACGCAAAAGAAACCAAATCGATACCTTGAAAACTAAGCAAGTTATGACCGAAAAGATAACCAGTTCTGCCAAAAAATTGCCGGAATGAGGCAGTAGTAGAACTGGTTACCATTTTGGTCATAACTTGCTTAGTTTTCAAGATATCGACTTGATTCATCTGGCGTTGGATAGATAAACACATTGGCTTTAATTCGAATTTTTTGTTTGTGGGTAGGGCGACAAAATTTTTTTTCCTCAAAAATTTTAATGACCTAACCCCTTTGTTTTTTTGAAAAAATTATAAAATTTTTTTCTTCTTATTTTCGCAAAAATTAAATTAAAAATTAAACCCAATGTGTTTATCTATCCAACGCAAAAGAAACCAAGTCGATACCTTGAAAACTAAGCAAGTTATGACCAAATAGATAACCAGTTCTGCCAAAAAATTGCCGGAATGAGGCAGTAGTAGAACTGGTTACCATTTTGGTCATAACTTGCTTAGTTTTCAAGATATCGACTTGATTCATCTGGCGTTGGATAGATAAACACATTGGCTTTAATTCGAATTTTTTGTTTGCGGGTAGGGCGAAAAAATATTTTTTTTCTTTTTATTTTCGCAAAAAATAAATTACAAATTAAAGCCAATGTGGTTATCTATCCAACGCAAAAGAAACCAAATCGATACCTTGAGTGGTTGAGTGGTGAACCGCAATAGGGGCATTCCTTTTCAAATTTAAAATCGTACAAACGTAACGGCCCTGTCTATGGAAATGACCGTATTTAATTTTTTAAGCAAATGGTATCAAAAATATTAACTTTTAGTTTTTAATTCACGGTTTGACCTAAAGACCAGCACGAGGCACGTGGGCCCAAAATGTACCGAAAGTGGAGATTAATTGTAATTTAAAAATTTACTTTTCTAAATAAAATTTGATACAAAAAAATAATAAAATAATTCTGGAAAAAACAGACAAAAAAAAAATAATATACACACGAATTGATAACCACCTCCTCCTTTTTTGAAGTCAGTTAAAAAATAGGAAAAGTTAACCTAAAAATCTAAAAATTCTTATATTGCATTGTCAAATTGAAGTTTTTTTCACGTTTCTAAAAGAAAAAAATACTAAATTAAAAGTTCAATATTTTTAAGCAATCACTTTTGCATTTGTCTTTACATCCAACTAAAACTTTCAAATGGAACAATCAATTTCAAGTATTTGAGTGTTAATTTGTGAAGCCTTTCTGATGTCTTCTTTTTTTGTATACACAAATTTTTTATTGCTACTTTTCAAATTGATTAGAATGAAACCAAAAATGTTACGAGGTTGTTAGTCTGGATAATTTTTTTTTTCGAAATTAGCATAATTAATTTTGAAGAAGAATAATTAATTTTGAAGAAATTTTGTTTTACTGAAGCAGCTTAAATTGCACAGCAAAAATAAAAATGATGCACCTTTATTATGTGACTATTGTATATGACTCGTATTTAAGATAATATTGCTACACTGTTGCAGTTAAGGACATTTCAATTTACGGTTGCAAAGAACTACTCTTCCGTAGTCGGTACTAAATTTACTTCTTGTTGAAAGTGATTCTGATAACAAAGTCTCTAATGAAGATAATACTCGTACTAACATTTAAAGTTACAATTTCAGTGGTGATGATAGTAGAAACAACAATTATAGTGAAGCTAGTGAATAGATAATGTACAGAAAGTATTTAAATAAAAGTCTTTGATAAAGCAAAACAAACATATTCATTCATTGACTTATTACTTTCTGTACTTCTAACACTTCGTGGATGTTATATGTGTAAAGATCTAATTTCTTATCTCGTCTTGTAGAACATGCACATCACGTTGATTTATATTTTGATATTTTTGTGTATTTAACACATCTGTGGCTGTTAGCATAATTTTTGATATATACCCTCTAGAGACTATGATGACAAAAAATATTCTTGTTGACCATTTTCGACATGTTTTGCCCCAATAAGCAATGTTGAGAGTGTAAGTCGGCCACGTTATTTTAGCGGCGTGTGTCATACTAGATGATTATTACACAACCTGTACGTCCAAATGCTGAAATTTTAATGCAGGGTTAAAAACACCGACTTAATAAACAGTCAGACAACATTCGGTGTAAAAATTTCCGAGATATTCATCAGGATAAAATAGTTGGGAAATAAAAATTCTGTTAATAAATGAAGACTTTTGAGGCAGAATTTAATAATAATAACAAAACCAAATACGATATTATTGACAAACAATTGCATATGCATACATATACATACGTGTCTTTCATTAAGCATTTCCTGCCTTTAAATTTAAACATAATTTTTTTTATTTATTTGAAAGGCCTATCTATACCATTATGTATGGAATATAATATCAAACTTTGTTGGGTGATGCGAGTCCTAAATGTTTAATTTTTTCCATGACTGGCGCATAAATAAGACTGAATTTGACCGATGGCATTGATTATGTTGGCTTGAAAGGAGACTGCGGTCTGTGGCTTATTCGTGGCTGCGACTTAAGAAACCTCCACAAGAAGGAGTGTAACGAGGTCAAATCACACGATCTCTATGGTCAGTTCACATCATCTACATGCTCCCAAATCGCTCGTGTAGAATGTGTGTATGTATATATACACATATGTACATATATGTATTATATTTAGATTAATAACAAGAATGTAAAAAAGCTAATCGTAAGATGCTTAAATTTTCGATTTAAATTTACGATTAAATATAATTTACAAGGTTTTGAACTAGAGAAAACGCATTGTTAATTTATTATTAAGTCAAAAAGATAAGGGCATAGCTTTTTAATCTTATCAGAAAGAATAATGGGTAGTATGCTCAATTCGTTGATATTATTAATTTTGTCAAATGTAATACAAAGCATTTGAGATTTTTGAATTTCATGAAATTGGATTTTTTTTTACAATTATGTTTGTCAGCATTTGATTTTCATGAATTCCAAGCAATCCCAACATTTATTTAAGCCAAACACTTTACCATTTTTTGCAATGCTGAAGAGGCAAACTTTCGTTTTAGATGACATTGTGAGGAGGGATAACATTTATTAAGTATGTTTTTGGATGTCTCCGTTGAAGGGCTGCCACAATCAAAGTCCCAAAATTTTATCAAACCATAAGTATCAATAAGTCTGGGTATGATAATTTTTTTCATTCTTAAACGTTTTCTTTTTTTCAATTTTAATTCTTACACAATTTCAACATTAATTTATATATTTAAATTTTAAGCTTAAAAACTTGTTCTCAAGACTTGTTTGCCACTTAAAAATATTTTGATTTCGAAAATTTTTTAAAGCAATTAATAAAGAAAATCATACAATTTTGCTTTAAAATATCGTACTCAATTATTTCTTAACAGGTGTCAACTAAGGCAACGATAGATATTAACTGATTATTATAGAATTTGAAAAATGTCGGTAACCAGAGTAAAACAACACACGCACACGATAGACATACACACAATAAGTACAAAAATATTTATCTTTATAAATTATATACTATACCATACAAACCTGTATGACGTTCTTTAATGCAAAACCTAGAAATACATGATAAACTCAATCAATCTGCACTACTGCCACAACAATTAATAAACAATCTATAGCATACAGAAAAAGAAACAACTGAATAAAGTTAAAGGCCAACCTTTTACTGCAACCAAGAATAAAAAATAAAGAAACAAAAAGAAATAGCAACCAACTAACAACAATTCATATCACTTTCAGTTAAGCGTTATTGTTTTATGTTCAGATACAGATTTGAATATAGAAATTGAGAGTGGTTTCTGTCTGGGGTGAGCTGGATCTTATAACTTAAGCATAATTTGTTTCAGAAATTATATATTCACATATTCTGGTTTGGCTCGACACAGTGTTTTAAACTCACAAAAATGTGCAAGTGTATGAGAGTAAAATGAATTGCAGAAAAACCCATTCGAGTTCGCAATTGTAAGGGTTAATAATGACATTAATAATAGTGATTATGATAAGAAAAACTGCAACACTGATGACGATAATAGCAAAGTTTAAAGCCAAAATTAGTAATATCACCATCTGTGATATGTCAGTCTCAGCTTTATCACTGGTATTAGGCAAGTTATTGGCGAAGCACGGCCGTATCAGCAACGGCGGCCGCATTAGTGAAAATAATATTCAAACATTGATGGTATTAAATTTACTATCCAACAAAGTCTGTTTCATTTGACATTAAAACTGTTTTTCTTAATTTTATTTTAGTTTAAAGTCGTATTTGAATCATGTTGCCACAACCAAAAAATTTTCTTTATTATTTAAAAGGTAAGCTAGATTTTCATGCTCTTAATATTAAAACTTGACGGTTAACACAAATTGACACTTAAGAAATAATTAGTGAAACATTAAAAAAGTAATAGGAGCGTAATATTCTATTTTACATGTTTTTTTTTTTGGAAATTTAAAGTCTTATCATATGCTTTGTTTTTTATGAATTTTTCTTTTTCTGCTTTATCTAAAAATTACTCGCATTATTTTTATATATTAGAATTTTTCAAGTTTTCTGATTTTGTAATTTCAGTAAATTTTAACAAAATTTGGACTTCTAATTTTCGATAATTTTGATTATTACGAAGTTTGGCTCCTTCCTTATTTAACCCAGGTAAATATTTTAAAATATTGGAAGCTACAGATTAGCATTTCTCAATTTTCCCCTGATTTTGCTGTTCACATATTTTTTTCTTGTTTCGGTTAATTGCACATATATCCCGGTTTAAAGATCGTTATTGCAATTATTCCTTTTGTTTTTTTTACAAATTTCTCCCTACTTTATGTGGTTTTTAGTCTTTTAACTCAGTAAAAGTTCTTAAATTTCAATTTATAAAAAAAAATTAAAAATGAAAGTTAAATTATTTACATTGATCTTATTGCCAAAAAAGTAACCGAAATGATAAAAATATACCCATCTACACATTGGGGAAAAAGTAAAAAATTTTAGGTTAAAGATAACTAAAACGGCAGCGCTGGTTGTTAACCAAAAAATAAAACACCCTAATGTTTGAAGATGCCTTGATATGCATTCAAATTCTTGTAATATGCAACCAAATGCAATTATTAATTAAATATACATACTTTGGCTTTGTTTGCAGTCATACATGCATGTGTCTTATGCCTTTGTGAGTGTGTGAGAGAGAGTGAGAGTGTTATTTAAAATCAGTGGCCTTATATATTCAATACATGTTATCACCTGGTATTTAAGTAATTATTGATCTCTCGTTGTTGTTCTTGTTATGATTTTTTTTCCGTGGGTGTAGTACATGTTATAGTACAAATTCAGCCATGTACGAGTACGTACATTGTATATGGATGCACACACTCGTACGAGTATGTACAGAGTAAATTTCTTAAATATTTTCTCATTGATATTTTTTCCTGTTAAGGAAGTGTGATTTGTTGGTGTAGGTGTTTGTGAGTATCATGAGTATGTGTACAATGAATGAATGAATGAATGTGCCATTTACATACATACATACATAAATAACAAACGTTTTTGATGTTATTGTTAGTAAAAAGATTGTTCTATATAAACTGAATTGTATTATTTCTTCTATAAGAAGAAAAGAGAAAAGAAAATTAATTAACGTTCTGCAGATTTTGTTTTGTTGCAGATTAATTATTATTCATTTTTGTTACATATTTTAATGAATTAATTCAAATAGTAATTGCAATAATGTTGTAGTTCTAAATGGGAACTAGCTTCAACTAACAATAGAAAGTATTGAGCGAATACCAAAAGAATACATACTTACACATATACTCGTAAGTATGTTTCATAAATTATTTTGAGAGAAATTTGTTATCAGCAGTTCTGGGCAGAATACGTGCTCTGCTGTAATTGAAATACAAATCTTAAAGTACTTTAGCTTTAGATATTTAAAATACAAAATAGTTTTAGGTCGCGTATTTAAAATACAACCTATACCTACCTAATTATAATTCTTTAATTATAATTATGGTAGCACTTCAGATGTACTAACTAAACAGTTAAAAATCAATTTATGAACTATTAACGCTCAAAGCGAAATTTTACATGCCTATGAATTAATTGGTTTTATTGGCATAGGAACGAATTTCATTAGTGTTTACATATTCTTAAATACATTTATTTTTAATATATAGCTAAAACTTTATCATAATTTCGTATTAAAAAAAGCATGTTTATGGTCGATTTCATTTTACACGATTTTTTCCTACTAAAATAAATTATTCGGTTTGTACGGTTTTATGAAAAATCTATATTCCAGGTTAAGTGGAGGACGATAAAAATGTTGAACTCAAATTAAGTAAATTTTCCTAAACTTTAGTTCTCGACTTGGACAATGCCGGTATTAATTTGTTCATCTTCCAGTGGCGAATACGTATTTATGTTCATGTTCAGACAAATGATTCATTTTTCGTATGTGCATTTCGTTGCCTATTCGGATTTGTGCATATATCTGTGAGTTTTCATATACATTTTGAATAATATAGTGAATATTATTGTTCAAACAAATGTTCAGGCAACGATGGACCATATGAACGAAACATAAAAGTGAGCGGTCCCCACGAGCTAAATTCAAATGTGGCATACGTTTTGTGTAGTATTCACACAAAGTTGATGGCTAATGGTGCCTCTGAACAGCTGACTGTTTGTTTATATTGTAAAAAAAAATAAAAAGATAAATTCCTCTGCACCACAATCAGACACATAAGGAAATTTTACAAAATGATATCGATTTCTTCTAATGTAGACATATTAATTTTTGTTTAGGGTTTTTCTTTATGTAAAGTCAAGAAAATAATTATTTCACAAAACTCCAGTAATTTTTTTTACTTTTGGCGCAGGCACTACTTGATCGATTTATCTTGGTTTTAAATTAGTTAAATACAACTTCAGCATGTTTTCTATTTAACATAGGCTTAAAGTATACTTTTGCTTGTCTATAATAAACTAAAGGAATACTTTTAACTAAAAGTAATTATAATTAAGAATGCTAATACGTGTAGTATAATTTTTAGATGGGTATTATTCAGCCCCAACATTTTTTTTTAATATTTAGGTGCTTTTGAGAAAAGTGTATCTAGCAGCATTGATGGTAATTCAAAATTAAATGAAATAGAAGCCATTGACATTTTATTTAATAAAAAGTTCATTTTGTTTACTAAATTTCATTTGTATAATATTATTTATTTTATAGCAGAATACAACAAATTGCATCTGAAAGCAAATTTTTTGCTTTGAATCAGCATTTAATATTATTAGCTTTAATATTTTTTTCAATTTAAAAATGATTAAAAAACGAAAAAATAGAGTTACAGACCGTTTTCGTTACTCCCACTCGAATACACTTGAAAATAGCAACATATTAACACGAATACTCTAAATATAACAAAGATATAACAACTGAAGCATTTAAATGCAATTATAATAATAGGAAAAAATGGCAAAAACACTTAATAAATTTAAACCGTTAACAATTCAGTACTACAATCTATGTATACCAGGGATACGCAAAACAAGGGCGCCGCGCCAATGCTTACGCTCTTTTTTTGTGTACATGTGCACACGTATTGCAGAGAAATAAAAAACATAAATCAGTCTCACTCGAGCACTAAAACACGATGGACGTGTTACGCTTGTTGTTAGAAATTAGCGTTGCCATATGCAAAAAGTGAGATCCCCAGAAATTCATATGAAATTAACCTGAGGAAATACTAGTTCTTATGAACAAAATTTTTATGAGAAAATGGAGATTTAAGATTTCAAATTTAGGTATGACATGAAAATGTCAGGTCTGGCAATAGTGATTCTTTATGTGTGTTTGTGAAGGCAAACAAAATGTTTATATGTATTTTTGCCTATCGCTGATGTATACTTTATTGCACTCATACTCATACACATACATACATACCCCGTATTCGTGTGTGTAGGCATGTCGATGATTTATGGTGTAATTAATACCGTACAAGCAGCATCAATCTTTTTGGTTACGCGGAATGGATAATTTGCCTCTGTTTGGATTTAGAACAAATTTTTAAATGAAACAATAATGACAAGCTGTTCGTAAAGTGCCATGTTTGTTTAAATTACAATGTATTAATTTAAAACTCAATAGAATGAAACTCCAACGTTTAAGACTATAATTAGATGATACTAAAGAGAACAACGCGCAAACAATAAAAAGCGTCTCTACAATTTAAAGAATATCTGATTAAACAACGGTGTTGTCAATTTTGTTTCTCGGCGTTGAATAAACTGTATTATTATATAAGATCTAATTTCTGTTTTATGGTTACGATTTCGAAAAAAAAATAATAAAAATAAAATAAAATAAATTTCAAAAGCAGGTGTAACGCATGAAATAATTTTTTAAAAAGAAACTTTTCAACATGAACTGACATTGAATTCAATTTTACGATGCTTTTTTAGTGCAATGTCTGACTAGCTGAAACAAGTAATTTGAAAAAGTTAAATTTGGTTAATGGGTTTTTAGACGAATTTAACAAATGTTAACTTTTTCGAAATGGCTTTTTTCTTTAAACAAACTTAAATTGTTACGTTTTGATATATTTAAGTGATTGAACTCAATAAGTTCTTTTAGTGCAGTAGAGAAGTTGTTTTTTTTAATTACGATTTTGCATTTTTTTAAACCGGTTTATACTCCATTTTAAAGCAAAAATAAAATTCAAAATTTATTACTTGCAAGCATTTTTAAGCAAAAAAAAAAAAACATATTGATAGAGGAGCGCCATTGTTGGTAACTTTTATCTTTCGATATATTCCTTGACTTTGAACTAATAGAAATATTAGCCGATTTAAAGACGCATTTTATATTACTGGATCATATTTTCCAAGCTAGTACGATATTTATAGAATTTTTTACCCGGAAATGCTGATTGATCCCTTAAAAACGATAATGAGACATGGAATACATAAATGTAGAAGCCAAAAACTTTTGAATAGATTATATATGTATAACACGCATATTGTTACTTTATATTTGTTATACAAAGTGGTAAAAATAAAAGTATTTTTGTAAAAATAAAAATTTATTTTTTTAGCTTAAGGTCGGTACTCATCAAGTACCATCTTCAGGTAATCGATGAGTACCGAAATAAATAAAAAAAATTTAAAAAATGAAGAGACCTTCAGCTTAAAAAATAAATTAAGTTTATTAATTAAAATAAAACGGTCAAAAAACTAGAACGTATATTTTTGTAAAAATTAAATAAAAGGAACTCAACTTAATTTCATTCAGTATATTATGGCTTTATTGGAAATAAAAAATATTCCCCTTGTTCATGGAACACTATTCCATACTCGTAGTAGCTTATCCTGTCAGACCAATTTTCTAAAACTTTGTTGAGCTTTTCTGGTCCTCTCTCGCGAATGTCTCGGATGATAATAGCCATGTTATTCTCATAACATCGGAATTTAACAGCGCCCAACAATAAAAAGCCTAAAGGGGTCAACTCCGAGGCGACCAATTGAAATCGCTAAGACGGCTGATAACACGATTATTAGTGCACAAGCGATCGATTGGTTGAAGTGCTGTATGATAATGTAGCGCCCTTTCACTGAAACCAAAGATTATACAAGTTCACAACTTTCGCACTAATAAGTCTCACTGAAATGGTATTTCTAGCAGTATTAAAAAAATGGTTTTCATCAAATTTGGGACGATTTTCCGTCATCCCACGTCAAATTTGGTTTGTAAACAGACCGGTTTCGGCTTTGTGCCATCTTCAGTGTTCTCTTGAATGAGAAAGTTAAGAATATTTGATTTCAATAAGGCAATTTTTTTCCATTTACCGTCTTGTGCCCATCCGAGTTCGACTGTATATACATTTTTTAAATAAAAGATAATCGAGCTTTAATCTTTTTCCATCCCTTGTCTGATAAACTTTAAATCTGACACGGAGTACGGAAGAGATACAGAATAGTTCCCGCATCGAAAAAACTCGAACGAAATATATTTTTATCCGGATTCATAAAATAATTGAATCAATTCAATGAAAATGACCAGCAAAAAGTTTTTTTACTCAGCCTGTTTACCACCGGATGATGATAATTTTTTCGATTTGAAAAGTTCTCACATCAGTTAGAGAAATGAGACACTGTTGTACAATAACACAGAGATCTTAAATATTTAAATCTAATCTTGAATAACAAAAGCGACCTTGCGTGCGGTGATTGATCGGCCTTAGAAAATTTAAATTCTATAAAAAATTTTAATTAATTTCAATTCTGAAATTTGTTGTATCAGTTAAAACAATATTTAGATTTACACCAGTAAACAAATTAATACGATTATCATCAATTAAATTTTTATAATCGAATTAATTAAAATAATTTTTAATGAAATGTTGATAATAGTAATTAAAAATTTAATGTTTGAGTTTAAATATTTATAATAAAATTATAATGATCTAAAAAAATTATTAGAATTTCGATAACATATCACTAAATTAAAGTCATTCGTGATAATCTCCAAATTAAGAGCGCAAAAGATTGCTATTTCTTGTGGGAAATCTGAACATATGCCTACATTTCAGTGCCGCTAGTCTGGTCATCAATATATCGACCATGTCTGAAATTCATTAAAATTCATATATTTAAATAAAAATCAGCATGGCATATTTTTTAGTTGTGAATTATTCGCACAAGCAAAAATGTATCAACAATAGTAAAATTTTCTTATTAATTAAAATGTTAATTGAATCATTAAACTTTTAATTAAAACAAAAACATAATTAATTAGGGGTTTAATTGATCACAGAGTTAAAACAATAAAAAAAACTTAGTGTACGGCCCTGGATGTGGTTTTTAAAAATTTAAAACTGATGCGAAATGTAGCAAGAAATCCATTGTGCGAAACGTATTGTTTTTATGATCCTCCCAATCGATTTTCCATAATTTTCTACGAGGGAGTAAAATTTTAAAATGAAATTTCTGACACACTAGACTGATTTCTTCATCTTAACTCAAAAATTACATGACATGGTCTGGTTCTACAAGGAAAAACTATTAGTTCATCGAACTGTTTTGTACTATTTATTATTTCTTTTAGTAAAATGTTTTACGATAAATAGTTCATTAACCAAACGAGCCTTTGAAAAACTTTCCTAATGAAATTCAGTGCAATGGTTGGAAGAACTCTCGTCCAACATCATCAGAATACAAGAGAATTTTTTCGATTAGAGGATTAATCACCTATTCGAAAGGCAATAAAATAATTACTCGTATTTTATTTTAGACAACAATTTCTTTAATTGGCTTTGCAATATCTCTCTCTTTCTCTTTTTTTGAAGTATTTTATTATTTTATAATTGCCTTCAACAAATTATATAGTCGTAGTTCATTTAATATTTAGATACATTTTTTTCAATTAAATTTTTGTTCCATTCAATTATTTCTTTGTTCGTATTTATGTTGTTTTTTTTGTGTAGACTCAATCAAGCACAATGTCAACAAAGTCAAAGTTATACGAAATTAATCTTTAAAAAAGTACCTCTTAATGAACCATCCTGTACGAACACACATACATACAATTGTATGTGTGTGTTTGCTGAAAAAAAAACTTTGCACTTAATACCACCAAAAAAGATTTTTAAAACTGAAGTTAAGAACTGTTTTTTTAATTTCTTCTTCATTCATTTTCCATTTTATTAAATAAAATTGCTGTCGAAGCTTTTAGATGAACGGCTTGGCAAGGGGTATAAAGAGGTAAGAATCAAGTGGACAATAAGAAATGTTTGGTCAATGAAATTCAGTCAGCATAAATAAAATCAAAGAAGAAAAAAATTCAAAGACACTTAAAACTGAATCTCATATTTCAGGTTCATTCACTGATTCATGCGAAGCATTTTTTTCCATTGTTTTAGCCATCTCCCCCTTCTTACTGCTACACTTTATGGCATGTTGGTTTGGCGGCATTTAAGACATGGCTTAAAATTTTCAAAGTTTATGTGCGAGTCAATATAAAACTGCAATGTATTTTTGCTTTAAAAAAAATTAATTTTACAACATTAACTCATGCGTTGAATTATATTTTACATAAAAAAAAACTTATTAAAAGAATTTCGCATTGTATTGAGTTCATTCAAATCGATTTTTTATTTCTTTTGCTTTGCTGAAGTGTATCGATTGTAATGACGATAATGAGAAAATAATTGCAATCTAAAGTTTATTGTTGATATAATACTAACGTCAATAGATGTATGGCAAATACATATGTAAAATCCAGTCCATTTTTCTTATACAATATAAATTAAATTGATACTTAAGGAAGACTTCATTTTGATATGATTTTATTTCACAGCCAGCCCTTTTTATAGGTTTCTTTGCAATAATGTAATTGTGGCTTGGAAATTAATACCATTTAAATAATACATATTTATGTAAAAATAAATATATATAATATACTTTCTTATGCAGATGTACTCGTAAATATATGTATTAAATAATTACGACAGAGAAAATAAAAAAATAATCAAATCAACCACAAAGTTAGTTTTCCTTATATCAAAGGGTCATTGACTACTTTATTAGTCTTATTTGCAGGGCAATACAGGAAGATCTTTTTGTGATTTAATGTAAAATTGTTAAGTTAATTAACTTAAGAAAACAATTGTGTACATATGCTTCAACTTAATTTTAATAATTTTCAAGCAGTATTAAATCAATGTACAACAGCTGCCACTTTTTTCAATTGCTTGGGAATAAATTTTTAGTTTATTTTTGGGGCAACGTAGAAGTAACAGGAGTGTGTTACGAGTACTTTGAGTAGGAAGATGTAAATGTGTAAGTATTTTGGTTGACATTACTAAAAGGAAATTTGATATTTTCTTGTCAAAAAAAAAAAAAACAATTTATTCTGTATTTAACAGTAAACTAATTCACAAAAGACGCATTTACACACAAATGTTGCAATAAGTGAAATTATTGTATGTACTTGAGTTTTAATTAAATGTAATCTGTGAACATTCTCTTCGTAAGATGTAGTGTCATTTGTTAGAAAGAGGAAATAAAAAACACTTCAGGATGATGTCCTTAATTTCTAGAGAAAGTCATATTGAAACTTTCTGATATTTCACACAATCTTATCGTATGCGACATTGTTATTATTTTAGTAAGAAATTATTATGCTAAAATATTTATTTAAATGTTTTTCATAACATTAAATTTTAGTGGAAAATATACATGTTTTTTATCACAGTTTAGTCTAATACAGTGGTCACGTCTAGGTGTTTTCATTTCACAGCGCGCCTTAGAAAATATTCATGTATCTCTTGTTTAATAACACTTGATTTAATTGAACAAAATACACACTTTCCGTTCTTATTCTTCAAAATCTCATACAATTTCCTTTATAATTTCCTATCGATTTCCTTCTTACAATTTGCTATTCCTTTGAAAACTTGCTTTCGACAGTATGAAGAATTTTCTATTTTTTTCCTTCCAAAAGTTTTGAATTTATAGAATTGACAAAAGAGACATTCTAAAGAGGAATATAATTGCTGAAAAATTAGGTTTTTATATTGCTTTTCATTTCCAATACCGGGCAGAACTCTGAATTTTTAAAGCTTGGCTACCGCAAGCCATTAGTTTTCGTTAATGTTTTTAAATATTTCAAATATTCTATTGTTCTTATAAAAATTCTCGATTGTGTTTTTTGAGAGTTTTATTTTATTTTATAAAAACCCACAACTTCTTCAACTTTTCAAAATATAACGAGTTTGCATAAATCATCATCGAAATGTAAAAGGAATGTTTCTCTAGGCTTAGGAATCTTGAGGCTATTCTTCCCTGTGGACCTTGGGGAGGCTGAACTTCTTTCTGAAGTTCTTAACCTTCTATTTTACCATAAAAGGTGAAGATCTTTAGAGATATCTACTGCTGACGTTGTGTATAATACAGCGGAGTATTTTGTTTTATTTAAAAACACTTTTAAGCATAATGGATTTGCTTTGTTTTATTATGGGTTTGTTTGTTTTTTTTTTTTTTTTTAATTTTAAGTTGTTTGCAAATAATTAGTTTTTGTCTTCTTGTGTACCGGTTCAAAAGAATTTTTTCTTTCATAA
This sequence comes from Germaria angustata, assembly GCA_963681545.1. Taxonomy (NCBI): domain Eukaryota; kingdom Metazoa; phylum Arthropoda; class Insecta; order Diptera; family Tachinidae; genus Germaria; species Germaria angustata. The sequence continues at coordinate 51,663,895 of OY813000.1, read as the reverse complement.
TAATAAATAAATTGTTTTTGTTTTTTCTGAAATAAATACAGTAGTAACTCGATTATTGCACATACTTCATACTTGCACACCTCGATTCTTGCAACATAGAAATATTTTTCATTACGCACTGATGCTGAAGAAGCCGGTGACGTGGTACTCAATACGAAGCAAATTACATCGGAGGAGACTATATCAGCGTTCAAAATTTGCTTAGAATGGGCGGAGCAAAACAATGCTTCAGTAGACGATATTATGATGCTCCAGAGACTAAGAAGCGGTGTAGTACTGAACAAGCGACTTTGTACAAAACAAAGAAAAAAAATTTAAATTTCTTTAATTCCACATATACTATGTATCTGCTGTTATACGAATGCGTTGAACTTAAGTGTTTTGCATTGAAATATTAAACTTAGATTCTAAACACATGTATGTGTCTTTTATTTTGTATTAAAACTGGGTACTTGTGACAACCTCGAAACTTGCACCGAGCCCGGTTTTCATTAGGTGCAACAATCGAGTTTATACTGTAATTCTTTCGACATCGCGAATTTTTTTAAAATTTAATTTTAATTTATTATAATTTTACGAAAAATGTATTTGAATGTACAAATCTTGTATTGTTTAATCTTTTATCCTTTGATATATATTTTGGTATGTGAGGAATATTTAAGTGATCTAAGTAATTTTAGTTCTAAATTGTACGCTTTTTATAGCGAATTAAAAAAAATAAACTTGATACTTGACTAGCTAAAGCCTCGCTATAAATTACAGAATAAATTTAAAAATTTTCAGAATTATTATACAAAATTTGTCAAAAACATTTATGTTTGAAAAGTTATGGCAAATAAATTGTAATTAAGTTCAAGAAAAATGTATTGTTTTATAAACAATAACAAATTTTATTTTGACTTAATTAATCGAATATAGTTAAAAAGACTATCAACATCATTAATAGGACCTTCAACCCAATACTGATACACAAATACACTACCACTTAGATGACATGGGCTCTCTTTGAATAAAATAAAATTTTATTGCCTCATAAGTTTGATTAAATTAATATAAATTCTACGTTAATAAATTCACTCATATTTCATCTGCCCATAATTTAATTCACTGTAAAAACATCCCATTGTAAAACTAAGCAAATTTTTTAAAACAAAAACTTTTATTTTAAGTATGCGCTAGAATATAAAAACAGACTATGCAACTTGAACTAGTTTAGTTTATATTTTATTTTCGTTTTAGCTTTAATAATTTATTCTTTTCTTATATATAAATAGTCGTTTATTTAGATCTCATGGGTGTGTTGTTGGGATGGGGTGCTTAAGTAGGAGAATACAGTGCAGCATCAAGCTGTCATCATATTTTTAAAAACGTGAGTGTGGTTCTCGTTAAAGGATGTTATTTTTTTATTTTTGGTCTTCACGAAAATGTGAGAGAGCATTGTGTTATTTTATCCTTTCTGTTTTTGTTGAAAGCATCTATGATTTGTTTTTGATGGCTTGTTGTCATGTAGAACAAGTCGCAAAGCTGCAACCATATGTTGTAAGCATGTTTCTTCACTAATGATAAATATGCATCAAAAAAGCGTTGAATTTAGATGTGTATATTTGTGAATGGCTAATAGCAATGCATGTTGCAGGTTTTAATTGGATTTTTTTTGAACCGGTGATGGCAACTTAACAGTATTATTAGATTAGGCATTGCAACGTGATAAGTTGACGAAAAAATATTTGAGGTAACCACAATCTGTTAAATTTAGTGTAGAGTCATCTTTTGAAAAAGGCATATTTTCCAAAGCCAAAATTATATTAAAAATTTATGTTTGCATTTTATTTATAACTTTTATAAACTTTCTTAAGAGTTCTGATGTTTCTGTTACATGTCACTACTGTGGATCTGCTTTAAAAAAAATCATTGTGTTAAAAATTCTCTCATCTTCTGAACTTCAATATAGAAGCAACAAAACTTTTATATTAATATTGGATGATGCCCCAAAATAACTAATAGTAACTGCAAGTTTCTTATATTTAACTTTAGCCCAAAACTGTTATGTGGACAATGTATAATTCTGACGATGGCTTTCCAATTCGGTAGGTAATCGCATAATGAAAATTTTCAAATAAGGTAAAACGTTTGAAATACGAATAATATTATTTTGTTTGAAATTTCAATATTCTCCAACTTTTTGTTGTTGATATTTCTCCAGTTACTTTAACACCAATGTTTTTTGTGCCAAATTGATTTCGTTAAATCTAAAACCCACATGGGTGGTGTAGTGGTTAAAGTGCTTGCCTTTAAAACCAAGTACCCCAGTTTCGTTCCCTGGCAGAGGACAAAATATGATTTTTCGAGTTTTAAAATTAAGTGGTTTAAGTCCTTGTCCAAAAAAAAAATTCATCCAGGAAGCCCCCAGACCACCCGTCTCCCTGAAAAAGAGGATAACAACATAACAAAGGTCAGGCCGTTTCTAGGCAACGACAGACGGCAGCCCCCATTATCCTACGACCTGCTACAGCGGACCAATCATCTACTTAGCTGGAATAACAACCAGGAAAAAAATAAAAATGCGAAAACAAGTGCAACAACTCATATAAGATGAAGATGCTTTGTGCAAGCCAAATGCTCCCAAGAGGGATGTTAATTAAACAAAAATATGTTCAACTTTATCTTTACAAATCTTGTAATTGTAACAAAATAGTTGTTCTTAATTTCGGCATTCATTAGAGAATATATACATATGTGTCTTTGTTTTCCCACCATATACAAAAATACAAATATGTATGTATATGTACATACGTAGATAATATACATATGTACATACATAATTATATGTAAGTATTTTCCAAATAATGCGTATTATAACAACGTGTTAACAACTTAATCCAGAAGGATTTATTAAGAAATTCTCTAAAATCAGAACAATTAAAAGGGCTTAAGTATCGTAATCATACAAAAGCAAAAAATAAAACGTAATTGTATTTATTTACTTTCGGTAAAATCAACACTTATTTCTAAAATTTTTGTGGCAGAGCTGAATGCGGAAGGTATTGAATGTGTGAAGAACGTATTCTTGCCACCAAATAATGCAATAGGCACATTGCAATCAACAACAAATCAACGGGTATACAGAAACACAGATATCTTTTGAATGGTGGAAAATTAAACACCAGACGTCACATATAATCCAAGAAGTTTATACGTTTTGTTTTTTGTTTTTGTTACAACTTCTCTTTTTTTTTATTGAGTCAAACATGCACAACTCTTGTTTTCAGTTTTTTTTTGTATTTTTAATTCACTTTTTCAAACAGAAGAAGACTAAAAATATATAAAAGCAATAAATAAACATTGACCTTTAGAGTTCAGAAAACTCATTAATAATTCAGTCGAATAAAAATAGAAAATTTCTTTTTTCAAATAGTGTTTTTAAATAGAAATTTTTATGTTTGCTTCCAAAACGTGTGCGTATGTACGTGTAAAGGAGGAGAAACATTGAGAATATGACAAATTTCCTTTTTAAAATACACATTTAAGCTTGTAAAACAAAACTTTTTAAATACGATATTGTTGTTTTCAAATAAACTAATTGCTTTATTACGTACGATTAAGAAAATTTAACATGATTCATTAGAATGGAAAAAGAAAAGTATATCTTTTTTTTAGAAATACAGTCACAAAATCACTTTTTCTTAAATCAAAAGTTTTTTCCTTCAAAAACTTTTTTGTTCACAAAAATGAAACAAAACAAAATCTTTATTTGTATTAAAAAATAAGAAGTTAACGCGTTCTAAAAAGGGGTACTATCTAACCCTGAAATATAGGTGATTGCAAATGGTATTTTCTTTACTCAAAATGATGCCTTAAAAATGGGAAACAGGGTTTATAGTTGAATTTGGAATAATTTTCCGTCATCTCATGTCAAATTGGGTTTGTAAATGGACACGTTGCGGCTGTAAGCCATCGTCCATCTTCTTTTTCTTTTATAATTCATTTTGATTATAAAATAATCAATGTTTACAATGTTCAAACGATTTGTGGTTGCAAATAATGTTGGCATCACTGATCATTTATGTATCATAATAAATAAATTCAACAGCTGGCGAACATGCTTGCGAAACAAACCCCTTCCCCCTTGTTTGTGTAAACAAAGTAATTAATACAGTTGAAAAAAACGAGTATTATCTAATTAAGTTTAAGTGTATTCGAATTAAAGTTGAGTGCCAAACATGTTACACACTTACATGTTTTATGTGCAACAAATTTAGAAAAGAACATGCCATTTTCTGCACTTTTCACTTTTCTTTTAGAAAAGAACACAAATATGCGAGCAGGGTAAAATATATAACACTTTTCGCAGAGAAGAAGGTCGTTATTTTCAACTTTAAGCATAATTAAAATTATTATGAGCTAAGTATAGGGTTTATTCATAAACAGCTGTTAAGCTTTTGCCAACAAGTTGCCAAACTTCTGTTATTTTAATATGAAAATTTCTTATATGCATTTTCATTGATTCAAAATGATATTTTATGATCATATTTTATTTTTATTATTTTTATAAAACATTTTCATTTTATTTAATTGTTTGACAATAAATTTTAGTTGTTTCCAAGCAGACGCATTGAAGTTCGTTATGCCTGATTTTTGGACCAACGAACTGCTAAGGCATGTGGTGTAGTTGTGTCTAATTTTTTCTTGTATATAAAATCTTTTTATCATTTATGATATTTTTTTTAATAACAAGTGCAAGAACATAAGCCACGTTGAATGTAAAACCATTTTCATGATTAAATTTTCTACTTCAAATCAATGAAAACAAAAAATAACGAAATACTTGAAGTAAATTTTTGGTGAATGAAATTTAAAAAGCAAAAAAAAAAATTCAATAACAATTATTAGAAAAAATCACTTACCAAATTTGTAGGAAAACCATTGCGTATGCCAATGAGATTATTACCGTCATTTGTTGTCGTTGTACGTGTGTATCTGAAAGAGAGTGGGAAAATGGGTATAAGGATTACGAAAAGGTAATTAGTGAAGAAAAGTAAAACTGAGAAATAAAACAAGGGAGTCTTAGAGTTAAAATCTAATGTGTTTTAGTTTCTTGTATTTGCAAACAATTAAAAAAAAGGTAAACATTTTGGATTTTTTTCTGAAACACGCGCAGGGAGATCACAAACTATAAAATGGGCAATAAAGGTAAGAGATAAATAAATATTTTAGCAAAAAATTTTTATGAAGGGCCATAAACTTTTCAATTATGACAGCAATTGCAAATTTATAGCCTAAATTAAAAAGTAGTAAATTAATTTTTTTTATTTATTTCTTGTTTGTTTGTTTAAATAGAAACAAAGAAAGATCAATATTAAAAAAACGATTTTAAAATGGTAACAACATCAATTTTGAAACTAATAATGATGGATGGTCCGAATTTTTTAAAAGAAATATAAAGTGTACTACTGTGGCTTCAAAACTGCACCCTTATAAATTATTTAAAAGGCGCAAAACATAAAAGACCTCCCAATTCATTAACGGCAACATAAAATTGGATAGATTCCTGGTAATGTTATATCTGGTTCGCTGTTTGATTTCTTATTGACAGATTGATTTAAGTGCAATTAACAAAATTCCAACAAAAAAAAAATTCTAAGAAATTCTTTAACAATATTTTTTATCCTCAAACCATTTGTGTAGATGTATTACCACTGTGCTATAGTAATTACCAAAGAAGTCTAGCAGTAGGGTTTCCATTTTAATTTTTCGATGTCGGTTGATGTCTTTGTATCCTGGAAATAAAACATTTCAAATGATTTTTTCCAACTCTCCTTTGTAGATAAAGATATTTGTACAATAGGAAAAAATAATATTGATTTCATATTAAGGCTAACGAGTGAATACTCGTACATACATACAAATATTAATACGTATGTATGTATATATGACCACTTGCTTAGATTGACAGCTGAAAGACATTCAACCTAGAGTAGATTTAAGTTGTACAATGTGTACATACCTGTACAATTGAACATGTTGCATGATAAATTCTATTTCCATGCACATTTTTTTACTCACTTCTGAGCGCTTAAAGATTTTGGTTCGAACACTGTGTTCTAGATTTTCGTTTTCTTAAACAAACAGGACATTTTTATAATAGTAGGTAAAAGGATGTTTAGTCTTAAAAGATACTAACGTACATACAAAAGCGGCAGGATGAAAAAACAATTTATGAATGGAAAAATAAGAATTAAGTCTTATCATATTGGAGAAAGTTTCATTATGCTATTGACAATTCTACGTAGGACTAAAATTTTTTAATTATTTAAAGGAAATTTAAAATTATCATAAGTTGTGCTGTAAACATTAAAACGAACTTTTTCTAGTCTATAATTTAGCATTAGTAAAAATTTAGCAAAACACAGAAAAACAAGGCGTTTTCAATGTACGAAGAAATTGTTTAAGCAAAGGAAGTTTAGCAGTTACAATTCGAAAATTCCATACAAAATATGGTCAGAATATTGATGTATTCCTTATTTATGTGAATTAAGGAATTAAGTGAAACTGAATCAAATGAAGATGATAAAACACAGTGAGGGCCAAAAGTGAATCCTTTGAAACAATAAGAGCCAGGGCAGTGTATGAGAGTGTGTTAGTGAATGTCTAGAAACATCAATTCAACGTTGTGGGTGAGAAATTAAAATTTCAAGAAGAAACTTATACAGTTCAGTTGCTTCAACAGAGTCGTTGCAACCCAATGATGAAATAGAATTTGGTTGATGAATTTTATTGAACATATTTCTGATATTCTTTAATAATTATTTATTTATAATTATTAAAGAATTATTTATTTATATTATAAGCAATCCTTACAGACTATACATATATATAACAAAAATAATTTAACGCATGAGTTATTTATATATAAACGATTCACCTTGTATACCACCTCTGGATATTGTCGCTGATTTGAGAATAATTTTTAGAATTATTAAAAAAACGGATTGCGAAATTTTTCGACAACGATATCTTCCGAGCCAATCAACAGATTTAAATAAAATTTGCGACACTCGTCCAAAAAAGTGAGCGATTTGACAACAATATTCGACAATCTTCGACATAGACCTCTCGAGTGCCCTAGTAAACTAGTAGCTAGTGCTGTTGGCCAGTAGTCAAGATTGCATTTCTTGTTTACTCTTCTCTTTGCAACTTTCCAAAGCGACCATATCATTAACATTGAAAAAACAGTGGACTAGGTCACTGAAAGATTCACATTTTTACTGCACGTAACTCGTCTTACGATCCAAATGATGTTAAATGCAGATCGCAAATAATAAACACAAGAGAAGACGCATCCTTTGATTTTTATTGTTATTGTAGAAGCTCAATAAATATATATAATACGTGAAGAAAAGGCTTTGGCTCCCTATTACGCTTAAACTACGGTGTTGATATATGGCTTGAAACGTATTTTTTATAGAGATGGAAAATGTGTGTATTATTCAAAATTGCTTCGTATCTCAAGAGTTATAAATATTTAACGTAATACATATACCCAACAACAGTTAGAATTATATGAAATTATAAGTTTAATGTTTGAAAACGATCGAGAATAATTTATTTTTCAGTCACTAGGCGAACACTAGTTTTATGAAGTCCAATGCAAGTTAAAAATACAAATTCTTTGAAACTGTATTTGATATCCCAAGATAAGGGGAATCCCCCTTATTATGATTGTCGACGTCGACGTCACATCAAGTAGACAGTAAAAAAGACAGCAGTTCTGAACTCCTTGTAGAAAATAATTAACTAATATTAATGGCCAATTGTAATTTTATAAGCCATAGTAGTAGTAATATCCTATCAATAATATTTAATAGTTCTCGATAACGATCCCACAATTGTCAATATATTGATTTCGACTTGGTGTGACGTCGACGTCGACAATCATAATAAGGGGGATTGTTCCTGACTACTTTTTTTAAATAATTTTTTTAAGAACGAAAACAACAAGAGACTTATCAAAGAGTTCAGAAATGTATTTAAGCGGAATTTATACCCAACAAACATTAAGGGCATTCAGTATTTGGTGCGAATGGTCTTGCGAAATTACAATATACTGTAAATCGTGTTTCAATTCATAATAACATTTTTCAACTACCAAAAGCTTTACAATGAATTCACTAGTTTGCATGGCATCCTGTTCTGAGCCATGTAACGAGTAAACATATGTACATCAAAGCAACTTGTACAAAAGTAGTAAAATTACACTAAATATCACTCAAGTTATTAGATTTCATTGCACTCAAGTTATTCGATTTTAGCCATAATTTGGGTCAGCCAAATTAAAATTAATTAACATTATTTAATTTTTATTTTTTATTAAAATTCTTATTATTTTTCCCCAATTATTCTTGTTTCATTTGAAATTTTAATAATGAAATCAATTTTTAAAACTTTTATTTAATTTCTTTGAGAATATTTTTTATATGATTCAAATTAATTAATATTCTTTATCACTTAAAAATCATTTGGCTTCCATTATTCATCAACACTTTGATGGAGTTATTGAAATAATTAATAAAAGCATGTAGATTTAAAAAAAATTTAATCATTGACAAAATTAAACCATTATGGCTTATGGGAAACACGTATCCAATTATGAACGAACAAATAAAATTGACTGGTTGCTCATGCCAGTAGAGGCGAGGAAGCCTGCTGATGTTGTTACGAGTGGTGGGAAGCGCGAGAGCTTATTTAAATACACACCTCTGACGGCGCTGTTGTAACGTGGAGGCAGCAGATGCTGATTTTGCCAACAACAAGCAACGTTTTCTGGTCATGGTTAAAGTAGAGGCAGCTGATGATGAAGTTGATGATGAAGATGTCGCTAACGAAGATGATGATGATGTTACTGTTATCGTTGTTGCTGTTGTCTGTGGTGATTTTGTAGGGCATGAAATTGTTTGCGGAACACAGGATGTTGTTAATGTTCTTAATGATGGCGATGCTGCTGTTGTTGTTAATATAGTGGCGGCTGACATTTTTGTTGGTGTAACCGTATAAGAACCTTTACGATTTAACATTTTATGTGTCAACAAAATGGAAGAAAATAAGCCGTAAGACAATGAATTTGAAATTGTTTTGTTAAATTGCTCCTGCTCAAGCTTTAGCTGTTGTTCTTGTTCTTTATGTTCAAAAATTTTATTTTCACTTTTATGGCTGATGTTGATCACACTTTTTTCTTCTCTTGTTTTTTTATTTCTATTAGAACCCGATGGTTGCAAGCATAATTTTTGTCTTGTGGTCGTACTACGTTCCCGATTTGATACCATAATAAAGTTGAGCGTAAAGTCCTTATTGAAATATTCACATTAATACAAAAGGCACACATTAACTCAGGAAAAAAACATAACTTTGTACATAAACATAAAAAATTTTATGTATGTAAAATTTGATTTTAAATCAAAAGAACATTGCCATTAAATTTGCCAAGAAATCTGTGCTCTTGCTGATTTATTTTGATATTGTTGGCAGTTTTATTTCAAATGGCATTTTCGTTTATTTATTTTTTTGTCATAAACGAATATACGGCCCGCTCGCTGTAAATCGTTTCGCGATTTATTTATAAAAATAACCCATTCACACGAAACGTTCGAGTAGACGTTTAAAATCCGACTAACAAAAATTTATATTTTTGTCATATAAACAGCTATAGGAGCACATATTTTATTTATTTTTTTGTTTTGTTTCACACCATTTACCAAATGTCTGGGTGTTTGTGTGAGTATCGGTTTTGAAAGAAAAACGAAAAAATTAAAATACCCTTCAGAAATAAATATACAGCAGATATTATGCCTATAGCCGGCTATATAGAGTATATGGCTTTGTTGCACACACATTTTAAATATCAGTACGGAGAAACAAAAGCAACAGCAGTACTAACTCATATACTCTACTAAAATGAACTCAATTTGAGTGTACAATTTTTTCAATTTACATGCATACTCTTGATTAAAAAATATTAAAACTGAAGCATAAATTTAGGGTAGGTAAAGTAATGTGAAGTAAAGTGAAATAAAGCAATGAATGCACACTCTGTCTGTCTGTTGATACAAAACACAATACAACAAAAACCCCAACGAGTAATAAGTCATGAATGCATACTATATTGACGTACAAATACTAAAACGCACTTTATACATATGAGCATGTAAATGTATAATGCATGTTCAACAGAATTAGCAAAGAGTTGGTTCATTTTACAGCAAAGGCATGCATGCAGCACATCTGATGCACTCGTATAATTGGCAATAGTTTTATGTTTGTATGCGCGTATGCACCCTTTATAAATACATGAATAGTTATACAAAAATGCACAAGTCAAATCATTTAAAAATAATTGACCAAATGGTGCATGAGGGGTCACATCAAGGTCTGATCATGTTAATGCCACGGCATCAGTAAGTGTAGACAGGAAAGGGAAATTATGTTCACTATGGAAAAATTTACAATCATAATAAATTGTTAACATTTATACATGGTTGATTTGATTGAACAAATATTTTGACATGTTACGTATATGAATGATTAATTCTAAAATTATTATGATGCGCAGAGTTATTATTTTTAATTAAATTTCAAATTGTAAGATTATTTCGTTTTGTAGGCACATAGGTTGGTATAAACATACTTATATACGCGCATATGAACGTGATGATCATGACAAAAATCGAGTGATCTATCGTACTCGGAAAGAAATTTAGTTTTGTCCTCAAATAGAGAGATGAGGCACTTGGAGTTAGTTTATGCGTTCGTACTTGTATACTCATTTAGTTAATTACCATTTAAATCTAAGTTATATTTAAATACAGTTTCAGTTTGTCAACAATAAATTCAAATTCTTATTTAAGTGTTCTAAAATTATGACAGCATTGCGAAGATTTTAAGAAAAAAATAATTGTTCTCCAAAAAACAATTGTTTGATATATTAAATTTGTTATTAAAATAACAAAACCTATTAAAATTGCAAAAAATAGATAAAGCTTTTAAGCTTCATGTGTTATGCATACTTAAAAGCTTTAAGCTTTTAAGTATTTCTATAATTTCATTTCTTCCAAATATTAAAATTTATGAGGATTGTACTCAAAAAACGTTAGAATAATTTACTTTTCAAATTTGTTTGTTGTGGCTTCAGCTGTAAGATTGCGATGAATGCTGTTTCAGGTGTCATACGACATCCGAGAAAATGATGAACGTTTTTAATTGAGTTCTTCCATTCCAAAGCTTTTTTGGGTGCAAGAACACGCAGACGTGACCGGTAACATCATCACGGACGACCTAGCTAAAGAGGGAGGCCGCATGATTACGTGTCCATTGACTCGATAGTGGGAGTTCCACTGAAAAGCTGCAAGTAATTATGCAGGGACTCTTAGACTAGATAATCCTTGAAAGTCATATCATCTGATCGAGGTGCAACTATGCACGATCATCAAAACTTTCCACATTTTTTATAGGTATTCACGCCAGAAAATTTAATCTTCCCTTTAATGACTTCGGCATAAGGTGCCAAAACAAAGAAGAGAACGAAACTGTAAAACACATCCACAGCAGCTAATCGTCTCGATCGAGCAATTATAACCGAGTTCAGACATATCGGACTGTGACAACAGAGGAATAAAGTCTTTTAGTCGGTAATCGGTTAGGTGAATCGAGTTTGATTATAGCCGACGGCCAGCGCAACCTAACTAAACCTAATGGATTCTATGGGATTTGAACTCCAGCCCATCAAACAAATATGTACAATAAAATTTCAGTTAGGAATTATGGATCTGAATTACGCTTTTGCTGGAAGAAAATTTTAACTATTATTCTATATGTACTCGATGTGACCCTAGGGAGTGATGTAAATAGTTATGGCTTGAAAAATAATCTTAAATTTCAAACACCGAACAACATTTTTAAAGCAAGAAGATTACAGATCTTTACCGAGTACCATAGCAAATCCAATTTCTGTTCTTCCGCTGCATTATAAATGAATTCTTTGAAGTTTCTCAAAAACATAATCAGAGACACAATATGACAAAAGTGTGAGATAGAACAAGTGTGTGTGTGTGTGTGTATGTGAATTTTTTCATTACTGCGGTGAAACAATTGTCATTTCAAATTTACTCCAAAGAACTAACATTCCAGACTCCTTTTTATTTAGAAAAAAAATTAAGAATTATACCCGTATGGTATAGAAAAGTAATCTTTTAATTTATCAAACAAACTGGAAAAGAGAACAAAAACAAAACAATTATGGATGGTTTCACAAACAAATGTTATGCATCTTAGAGTTTGTAATACTTTTGAATTTAAAGGACATTTTGAAAAACAACTGTTAAGTTTGATATAATGAAAGTTTAAGCGAACAGATGGGGATGATATGAAATAATCTAGTAGTTACTCAAGTATATCATGTTGCATGCAACAAGCATTTTGTATGCATAATGTGGAAAGCACAATAGGATTAGTTCTAGCGTTAATAGTTTTCAATTGATGGATAGTGGTGTTAGAATTGATAATCATGATGGTGGTTAATGACACCAAAAAAATAATAATAAAAATCCTTTGAGGAGGAGTCTTCGTTTTTAACTTAACACAATTAAATTCGTTAGAAATTGCTTGTATTGAGACTGGACAGGTTTGAATTATTATGGCGATTTATAGCAAATTTAAAATGAAAAAATCTTTTATATGTACATACATATACATACATATATATAATTTAAAAATCTTTGGAGCATAAATAATTAACAAGGTTTGACAATAATTTATAATGTTTTGCTTTGCATTTTTAATGTCTTTAGAGGATATAATTCCATCAACAATGCGATTGATATGAATGTTATGGGCAAATTCTAGTCATGTCTGTTTCAATATCGAGCAAATTGAAAGTAATGTTTTTAGCAAAATGAAGAAAAAATAATACAATTCAAAATGTAACATTGAACAATTGAAAATAATATTACTTTAGAACAAAATTTTTTTAACAACACGTTTTTGAATTCAAAGAAAACTAAATAAATATGTTTGCGTAAAGCATTTTTTGTCTGGCATTATTTCGCTTTATTTAAGTTTTAAATTTTTTATAATTTTTTTTTTGTAATTTTGAACTTGAAATTTTAACCTTCTTCTCGCATATATTTTTTATACCACTCACCCAATACTTGTATTCATATGCTACTATAATTATAAAGTTTTGCTTTTAACTTTTCGGACAAACAAGAACATAAAACGAAACACACCTGACCCTCAATTAGCACGATTAATAGGTTTCTGGTAAAATTTATCTAAATTAAAGTGTAAATTTTTTTTATTGAGACATCGTGTCTGAAAAAATTCATTTATTAAATCAGAAAAAGTATGTGTGAATTCCAGTGGAAAAGTGTTACATTAATATAGACAAATAGATCAAAAGTTTGTTCGAATTAAACGAAATTAGCTATTGGCTAAGGCTTCACAAATGTTCATAAGAAATGAAACCAAACATTTGACTTAAGTAGAAAACTAAGGGTTAAGAAAGAAAAAAACATAGTAATGAACCGGGTGTTTGACCTGGCTAATTAACCGAAAGTAGAATAAATGTTGGAATAAAAGAAATTCTTTTATGATTGTCCTCTTAAGGACAGTTTTTGACTTCGTATTTATGCAAATATTATTTATCTTTAAGTTCTACTTAAGCATGAAATTCAGTTTTCCAGTATAACTTTGCACGACTCTTAAATAACATTTAAGGAACCAATGAATCTCATTTAAAACCTATTTAAATTTAATACATATAAGATTTTGATGATTTGTTTTTTCTTAGCAGACAAACAAATGTGTGTCCATCGATTTTTTTTTTACATTTTACAAAACTTAGCTTTAATATGTAATTTTATGATTAATAATATTAAAAAAAATGTTTTGGTTTTTTTAATGTTTATTTTATAAATTTTATTCTGCCCCTAAACTACAATATCGCCTTCTGCAATATTTCTTTGTTTCTGTTAAACATCTGTTTTTGGAAACTTTGGAAGCTTTATACTCCTGCCATATTTAGTTTTACAACAAACTATCGAAAATATCGAAGGGACGACTATCGATAGCTCTATGTTTCATAGTTCAAGGAATCCAGTTGCGATGTTTATGAATTAGGGATTTAGTTATACGATAACTTTATGTTGTAATACATCCATCCACTGCTCTAACAGCTCCTATTTAATCTCTAAAATGTTTACTGTTAGAATTTGTTTGACAGTATAAGGCTAAGGTTGTACTGTTCCACGTAAAAATACAATTTTTGTTTTTTTTTCTTTGGGCAATAATTGCTGTTGAGAACGTGGAAAAAATATCATTCGAAATATATGATAATAGTATTTCAACTAGTATCAAGAATGAAAAATATGTAAATTGTTAATATTGTCCATAAACATTTTCAAAAACATTTAATATTGAAATTTATTATTCGGGATATTCTTCCAACAAATCGTTGAAACAATTACGAGTATTTTGCAAAATGCATTGTTTGTTGTGGCACCTTTTTATGACAATGCATTTTGCAAACACTCTAATCATTTTCAAAAATTCTTACTCAAAATTAATCTTTTGAAAAATGTATTGAAAATCACCACAGACAAAAGTTTGGCAATAAAAAAACAATCGCTCTAGAAAGCTAAAAAATTTCTTATCAGATGCTGTTTGCTCTAGACAAACTTAAACTCTTTGCTGAAAAAAGGAACTATTTGTTTCCCTAGAATATTTAAGAATGAAAAAAATGCAGAATTACCATTAAAATCTTTCATTCAAAACCAAGATTTTGCATCTTTCTATGACAATCCAAAACGTAAAACAGGTAAAAGTCATACACAAAGGAATTACAATCAGGTAAAAATCTTATTGAAACAATTGAGGAAAGTAAGAGAAACACAACTCCTCTCTCCTGGTCTTTTGCACTTAACCTTATAAAAAAACCAAAAAAAAAAACAGGCTCAAATGCTGAAAATAAATTTTGTATAGAAAGGCACCCCAACAAAAAGAAAGAACTCAAAATATTCTAAGGAAATGATTATTAATTGAAAGAAAGACGAAAAAACACAAAAGGTACAAGAAAAAAATATATATTTATTCAAAACGCATTGAAACATCTGCCCTTTCGTTAACCAGCCTTAACAAATACTTTTTGTACTGACGAAAAAGTGGGACTAAGGAGCGACTGTCTGAGCACGTAAAATTATTCTTACAAAATACCGCCGCCAGTGTGCGTGGTTTAGGGAAATAGAAAAGAATTGAACAGTTAAATAAAAAGCAGTTGGGGAAATACGAAACTCACAGTATTTATTTATATTTGATTTAAAAATGGCAGCTGTTTATCGCATTCGTGGCATGTGCTTCAAAGAAGACAATAAAATATTAATAATGATAAGCAACCACTTGTTAAATTTGTAATGTATTGAAAGAGCCAGCAAAAATTGGAAGAATCTGTTCTTCACCCAGCTGCCACATATGTGTGTGAAGATAAATTTCGAAATTTAAACCCTAGACATAAACCAGTTGTCATTACAGGGCTCTGTTAAGCCGATAACAGAGGACTGTTAAACACGAAAAATCTAGGAGTACGGATTCCAAGTGGAATTACGGTTACATTCTTTGACCTAGTGGACAAAAAATATGCTGCGCATATTGCCAGTTCCATATATTTTTTTATAACACGTACACTTCATGGAAATAGAAGAGGAAACTTAAATTTTTCACATAACAAAATGATGGAATTTTTCAAAATATTATTAAGGATTCCAGGAAAATGGAAAAAAATGGGCGGATAAAACTTAACGCTATTTAAAGACCTGAAGCTCCCCCATGATCCCTAGGGGTCAAAATATTCGACAGTGCGTTTTTTACTGAAAAATTTTCTGTTTACCAGATTTTTAAAAATTTTTGAATTTCTTTAGAAGATGAATAGCAGGAAAATGGGAAAAAGTGGGCGGATAAAACTTGATGTTATTTAAAGATTTGGTGCCCCTCTATGATCCCCAGTGGTCAGAATATCCAACAGTGCGTTTTTTTACCCAAAAAAATCAGTTTACCTGATTTTTCAAATTTTTGATTTTCTCTAGAAGATGAATTCCATGAAAATGGAAAAAAATGGGCGGATGAAAATTTATGTTATTTAAAGATTTAGTGGCCCTTTATGATCCCCAGTGGTCAGAATATCCAACAGTGCGTTTTTTTACCCAAAAAAATCAGTTTACCTGATTTTTCAAATTTGGAATTTCTCTAGAAGATGAATTCCATGAAAATGGAAAAAAATGGGCGGATAAAAATTTATGTTATTTAAAGATTTAGTGGCCCTTTATGATCCCCAGTGGTCAAAATATCCAACAGTGCGTTTTTTTACCCAAAAAATTCAGTTTACCTGATTTTTCAAATTTGGAATTTCTCTAGAAGATGAATTCCATGAAAATGGAAAAAAATGGGCGGATGAAAATTTATGTTATTTAAAGATTTAGTGGCCCTTTATGATCCCCAGTGGTCAGAATATCCAACAGTGCGTTTTTTTACCCAAAAAAATCAGTTTACCTGATTTTTCAAATTTGGAATTTCTCTAGAAGATGAATTCCATGAAAATGGAAAAAAATGGGCGGATAAAAATTTATGTTATTTAAAGATTTAGTGGCCCTTTATGATCCCCAGTGGTCAGAATATCCAACAGTGCGTTTTTTTACCCAAAAAATTCAGTTTACCTGATTTTTCAAATTTGGAATTTCTCTAGAAGATGAATTCCATGAAAATGGAAAAAAATGGGCGGATGAAAATTTATGTTATTTGAAGATTTAGTGGCCCTTTATGATCCCCAGTGGTCAGAATATCCAACAGTGCGTTTTTTTACCCAAAAAAATCAGTTTACCTGATTTTTCAAATTTGGAATTTCTCTAGAAGATGAATTCCATGAAAATGGAAAAAAATGGGCGGATAAAAATTTATGTTATTTAAAGATTTAGTTCCCCTCTACCCAGGTAAACTGATTTTTTTGGGTAAAAAAACGCACTGTTGGATATTCTGACCACTGGGGATCATAAAGGGCCACTAAATCTTTAAATAACATAAATTTTCATCCGCCCATTTTTTTCCATTTTCATGGAATTCATCTTCTAGAGAAATTCCAAATTTGAAAAATCAGGTAAACTGATTTTTTTGGGTAAAAAAACGCACTGTTGGATATTCTGACCACTGGGGATCATAAAGGGCCACTAAATCTTTAAATAACATAAATTTTCATCCGCCCATTTTTTTCCATTTTCATGGAATTCATCTTCTAGAGAAATTCCAAATTTGAAAAATCAGGTAAACTGATTTTTTTGGGTAAAAAAAAACGCACTGTTGGATATTCTGACCACTGGGGATCATAAAGGGCCACTAAATCTTTAAATAACATAAATTTTCATCCGCCCATTTTTTTCCATTTTCATGGAATTCATCTTCTAGAGAAATTCCAAATTTGAAAAATCAGGTAAACTGATTTTTTTGGGTAAAAAAACGCACTGTTGGATATTCTGACCACTGGGGATCATAAAGGGCCACTAAATCTTTAAATAACATAAATTTTTGTCCGCCCATTTTTTTCCATTTTCATGAAATTCATCTTCTAGAGAAATTCCAAATTTGAAAAATCAGGTAAACTGATTTTTTTGGGTAAAAAAACGCACTGTTGTATATTCTGACCACTGGGGATCATAAAGGGCCACTAAATCTTTAAATAACATAAATTTTTATCCGCCCATTTTTTTCCATTTTCATGGAATTCATCTTCTAGAGAAATTCCAAATTTGAAAAATCAGGTAAACTGATTTTTTTGGGTAAAAAAACGCACTGTTGGATATTCTGACCACTGGGGATCATAAAGGGCCACTAAATCTTTAAATAACATAAATTTTCATCCGCCCATTTTTTTCCATTTTCATGGAATTCATCTTCTAGAGAAATTCCAAATTTGAAAAATCAGGTAAACTGATTTTTTTTGGGTAAAAAAACGCACTGTTGGATATTCTGACCACTGGGGATCATAAAGGGCCACTAAATCTTTAAATAACATAAATTTTCATCCGCCCATTTTTTTCCATTTTTATGGAATTCATCTTCTAGAGAAATTCCAAATTTGAAAAATCAGGTAAACTGATTTTTTTGGGTAAAAAAACGCACTGTTGGATATTATGACCACTGGGGATCATAAAGGGCCACTAAATCTTTAAATAACATAAATTTTTATCCGCCCATTTTTTCCATTTTCATGGAATTCATCTTCTAGAGAAATTCCAAATTGGAAAAATCAGGTAAACTGATTTTTTTGGGTAAAAAACGCACTGTTGGATATTCTGACCACTGGGGATCATAAAGGGCCGCTAAATCTTTAAATAACATAAATTTTTATCCGCCCATTTTTTTCCATTTTCATGGAATTCATCTTCTAGAGAAATTCCAAATTTGAAAAATCAGGTAAACTGATTTTTTTGGGTAAAAAAACGCACTGTTGAATATTCTGACCACTGGGGATCATAAAGGGCCACTAAATCTTTAAATAACATAAATTTTCATCCGCCCATTTTTTCCATTTTCATGGAATTCATCTTCTAGAGAAATTCCAAATTTGAAAAATCAGGTAAACTGATTTTTTTGGGTAAAAAAACGCACTGTTGGATATTCTGACCACTGGGGATCATAAAGGGCCACTAAATCTTTAAATAACATAAATTTTTATCCGCCCATTTTTTTCCATTTTCATGGAATTCATCTTCTAGAGAAATTCCAAATTTGAAAAATCAGGTAAACTGATTTTTTTGGGTAAAAAAACGCACTGTTGGATATTCTGACCACTGGGGATCATAAAGGGCCACTAAATCTTTAAATAACATAAATTTTCATCCGCCCATTTTTTCCATTTTCATGGAATTCATCTTCTAGAGAAATTCCAAATTTGAAAAATCAGGTAAACTGATTTTTTTGGGTAAAAAAACGCACTGTTGGATATTCTGACCACTGGGGATCATAAAGGGCCACTAAATCTTTAAATAACATAAATTTTTATCCGCCCATTTTTTTCCATTTTCATGGAATTCATCTTCTAGAGAAATTCCAAATTTGAAAAATCAGGTAAACTGATTTTTTTGGGTAAAAAAACGCACTGTTGGATATTCTGACCACTGGGGATCATAAGGGCCACTAAATCTTTAAATAACATAAATTTTCATCCGCCCATTTTTTTCCATTTTCATGGAATTCATCTTCTAGAGAAATTCCAAATTTGAAAAATCAGGTAAACTGATTTTTTTGGGTAAAAAACGCACTGTTGGATATTCTGACCACTGGGGATCATAAAGGGCCACTAAATCTTTAAATAACATAAATTTTCATCCGCCCATTTTTTTCCATTTTTATGGAATTCATCTTCTAGAGAAATTCCATATTTGAAAAATCAGGTAAACTGATTTTTTTGGGTAAAAAACGCACTGTTGGATATTCTGACCACTGGGGATCATAAAGGGCCACTAAATCTTTAAATAACATAAATTTTTATCCGCCCATTTTTTTTTCCATTTTCATGGAATTCATCTTCTAGAGAAATTCCAAATTTGAAAAATCAGGTAAACTGATTTTTTTGGGTAAAAAAACGCACTGTTGGATATTCTGACCACTGGGGATCATAAAGGGCCACTAAATCTTTAAATAACATAAATTTTCATCCGCCCATTTTTTTCCATTTTTATGGAATTCATCTTCTAGAGAAATTCCAAATTTGAAAAATCAGGTAAACTGATTTTTTTGGGTAAAAAAACGCACTGTTGGATATTCTGACCACTGGGGATCATAAAGGGCCACTAAATCTTTAAATAACATAAATTTTTATCCGCCCATTTTTTTCCATTTTCATGAAATTCATCTTCTAGAGAAATTCCAAATTTGAAAAATCAGGTAAACTGATTTTTTTGGGTAAAAAAACGCACTGTTGGATATTCTGACCACTGGGGATCATAAAGGGCCACTAAATCTTTAAATAACATAAATTTTTATCCGCCCATTTTTTTCCATTTTCATGGAATTCATCTTCTAGAGAAATTCCAAATTTGAAAAATCAGGTAAACTGATTTTTTTGGGTAAAAAAACGCACTGTTGGATATTCTGACCACTGGGGATCATAAAGGGCCACTAAATCTTTAAATAACATAAATTTTCATCCGCCCATTTTTTTCCATTTTTATGGAATTCATCTTCTAGAGAAATTCCAAATTTGAAAAATCAGGTAAACTGATTTTTTTGGGTAAAAAAACGCACTGTTGGATATTCTGACCACTGGGGATCATAAAGGGCCACTAAATCTTTAAATAACATAAATTTTTATCCGCCCATTTTTTTCCATTTTCATGAAATTCATCTTCTAGAGAAATTCCAAATTTGAAAAATCAGGTAAACTGATTTTTTTGGGTAAAAAAACGCACTGTTGGATATTCTGACCACTGGGGATCATAAAGGGCCACTAAATCTTTAAATAACATAAATTTTCATCCGCCCATTTTTTTCCATTTTCATGGAATTCATCTTCTAGAGAAATTCCAAATTTGAAAAATCAGGTAAACTTTTTTTTTGGGTAAAAAACGCACTGTTGGATATTCTGACCACTGGGGATCATAAAGGGCCACTAAATCTTTAAATAACATAAATTTTCATCCGCCCATTTTTTTCCATTTTTATGGAATTCATCTTCTAGAGAAATTCCAAATTTGAAAAATCAGGTAAACTGATTTTTTTGGGTAAAAAAATGCACTGTTGGATATTCTGATCACTGGGGATCATAAAGGGCCACTAAATCTTTAAATAACATAAATTTTCATCCGCCCATTTTTTTCCATTTTCATGAAATTCATCTTCTAGAGAAATTCCAAATTTGAAAAATCAGGTAAACTGATTTTTTTGGGTAAAAAAACGCACTGTTGGATATTCTGACCACTGGGGATCATAAAGGGCCACTAAATCTTTAAATAACATAAATTTTCATCCGCCCATTTTTTTCCATTTTTATGGAATTCATCTTCTAGAGAAATTCCAAATTTGAAAAATCAGGTAAACTGATTTTTTTGGGTAAAAAAACGCACTGTTGGATATTCTGACCACTGGGGATCATAAAGGGCCACTAAATCATTAAATAACATAAATTTTTATCAGCCCATTTTTTTCCATTTTCATGGAATTCATCTTCTAGAGAAATTCCAAATTTGAAAAATCAGGTAAACTGATTTTTTTGGGTAAAAAAACGCACTGTTGGATATTCTGACCACTGGGGATCATAAAGGGCCACTAAATCTTTAAATAACATAAATTTTCATCCGCCCATTTTTTTTCCATTTTCATGGAATTCATCTTCTAGAGAAATTCCAAATTTGAAAAATCAGGTAAACTGATTTTTTTTGGGTAAAAAAACGCACTGTTGGATATTCTGACCACTGGGGATCATAAAGGGCCACTAAATCTTTAAATAACATAAATTTTTATCCGCCCATTTTTTTCCATTTTCATGGAATTCATCTTCTAGAGAAATTCCAAATTTGAAAAATCAGGTAAACTGAATTTTTTGGGTAAAAAAAACGCACTGTTGGATATTCTGACCACTGGGGATCATAAAGGGCCACTAAATCTTTAAATAACATAAATTTTTATCCGCCCATTTTTTTCCATTTTCATGGAATTCATCTTCTAGAGAAATTCCAAATTTGAAAAATCAGGTAAACTGATTTTTTTGGGTAAAAAAACGCACTGTTGGATATTCTGACCACTGGGGATCATAAAGGGCCACTAAATCTTTAAATAACATAAATTTTCATCCGCCCATTTTTTTCCATTTTTATGGAATTCATCTTCTAGAGAAATTCCAAATTTGAAAAATCAGGTAAACTGATTTTTTTGGGTAAAAAAACGCACTGTTGGATATTCTGACCACTGGGGATCATAAAGGGCCACTAAATCTTTAAATAACATAAATTTTTATCAGCCCATTTTTTTCCATTTTCATGGAATTCATCTTCTAGAGAAATTCCAAATTTGAAAAATCAGGTAAACTGATTTTTTTGGGTAAAAAAACGCACTGTTGGATATTCTGACCACTGGGGATCATAAAGGGCCACTAAATCTTTAAATAACATAAATTTGTATCCGCCCATTTTCTTCCATTTTCATGGAATTCATCTTCTAGAGAAATTCCAAATTTGAAAAATCAGGTAAACTGATTTTTTTGGGTAAAAAAACGCACTGTTGGATATTCTGACCACTGGGGATCATAAAGGGCCACTAAATCTTTAAATAACATAAATTTTCATCCGCCCATTTTTTCCATTTTCATGGAATTCATCTTCTAGAGAAATTCCAAATTTGAAAAATCAGGTAAACTGATTTTTTTGGGTAAAAAACGCACTGTTGGATATTCTGACCACTGGGGATCATAAAGGGCCACTAAATCTTTAAATAACATAAATTTTCATCCGCCCATTTTTTTCCATTTTTATGGAATTCATCTTCTAGAGAAATTCCATATTTGAAAAATCAGGTAAACTGATTTTTTTTTGGTAAAAAACGCACTGTTGGATATTTTGACCACTGGGGATCATAAAGGGCCACTAAATCTTTAAATAACATAAATTTTTATCCGCCCTTTTTTTTCCATTTTCATGGAATTCATCTTCTAGAGAAATTCCAAATTTGAAAAATCAGGTAAACTGATTTTTTTGAGTAAAAAAACACACTGTTGGATATTCTGACCACTGGGGATCATAAAGGGCCACTAAATCTTTAAATAACATAAATTTTCATCCGCCCATTTTTTTCCATTTTTATGGAATTCATCTTCTAGAGAAATTCCAAATTTGAAAAATCAGGTAAACTGTTTTTTTTGGGTAAAAAAATGCACTGTTGGATATTCTGACCACTGGGGATCATAAAGGGCCACTAAATCTTTAAATAACATAAATTTTCATCCGCCCATTTTTTTCCATTTTCATGAAATTCATCTTCTAGAGAAATTCCAAATTTGAAAAATCAGGTAAACTGATTTTTTTTGGGTAAAAAAAACGCACTGTTGGATATTCTGACCACTGGGGATCATAAAGGGCCACCAAATCTTTAAATAACATAAATTTTCATCCGCCCATTTTTTTCCATTTTCATGGAATTCATCTTCTAGAGAAATTCCAAATTTGAAAAATCAGGTAAACTGATTTTTTTGGGTAAAAAAACGCACTGTTGGATATTCTGACCACTGGGGATCATAAAGGGCCACTAAATCTTTAAATAACATAAATTTTTGTCCGCCCATTTTTTTCCATTTTCATGGAATTCATCTTCTAGAGAAATTCCAAATTTGAAAAATCAGGTAAACTGATTTTTTTGGGTAAAAAAACGCACTGTTGGATATTCTGACCACTGGGGATCATAAAGGGCCACTAAATCTTTAAATAACATAAATTTTCATCCGCCCATTTTTTTCCATTTTTATGGAATTCATCTTCTAGAGAAATTCCAAATTTGAAAAATCAGGTAAACTGATTTTTTTGGGTAAAAAAACGCACTGTTGGATATTCTGACCACTGGGGATCATAAAGGGCCACTAAATCTTTAAATAACATAAATTTTCATCCGCCCATTTTTTCCATTTTCATGGAATTCATCTTCTAGAGAAATTCCAAATTTGAAAAATCAGGTAAACTGATTTTTTTGGGTAAAAAACGCACTGTTGGATATTCTGACCACTGGGGATCATAAAGGGCCACTAAATCTTTAAATAACATAAATTTTCATCCGCCCATTTTTTTCCATTTTTATGGAATTCATCTTCTAGAGAAATTCCAAATTTGAAAAATCAGGTAAACTGATTTTTTTGGGTAAAAAAACGCACTGTTGGATATTCTGACCACTGGGGATCATAAAGGGCCACTAAATCTTTAAATAACATAAATTTTCATCCGCCCATTTTTTTCCATTTTCATGAAATTCATCTTCTAGAGAAATTCCAAATTTGAAAAATCAGGTAAACTGATTTTTTTTGGGTAAAAAACGCACTGTTGGATATTCTGACCACTGGGGATCATAAAGGGCCACCAAATCTTTAAATAACATAAATTTTCATCCGCCCATTTTTTTCCATTTTCATGGAATTCATCTTCTAGAGAAATTCCAAATTTGAAAAATCAGGTAAACTGATTTTTTTGGGTAAAAAAACGCACTGTTGGATATTCTGACCACTGGGGATCATAAAGGGCCACTAAATCTTTAAATAACATAAATTTTTGTCCGCCCATTTTTTCCATTTTCATGGAATTCATCTTCTAGAGAAATTCCAAATTTGAAAAATCAGGTAAACTGATTTTTTTGGGTAAAAAAACGCACTGTTGGATATTCTGACCACTGGGGATCATAAAGGGCCACTAAATCTTTAAATAACATAAATTTTCATCCGCCCATTTTTTTCCATTTTTATGGAATTCATCTTCTAGAGAAATTCCAAATTTGAAAAATCAGGTAAACTGATTTTTTTGGGTAAAAAAACGCACTGTTGGATATTCTGACCACTGGGGATCATAAAGGGCCACTAAATCTTTAAATAACATAAATTTTCATCCGCCCATTTTTTTCCATTTTCATGGAATTCATCTTCTAGAGAAATTCCAAATTTGAAAAATCAGGTAAACTGATTTTTTTGGGTAAAAAAACGCACTGTTGGATATTCTGACCACTGGGGATCATAAAGGGCCACTAAATCTTTAAATAACATAAATTTTCATCCGCCCATTTTTTTCCATTTTCATGGAATTCATCTTCTAGAGAAATTCCAAATTTGAAAAATCAGGTAAACTGATTTTTTTGGGTAAAAAAACGCACTGTTGGATATTCTGACCACTGGGGATCATAAAGGGCCACTAAATCTTTAAATAACATAAATTTTTATCCGCCCATTTTTTTCCATTTTCATGGAATTCATCTTCTAGAGAAATTCCAAATTTGAAAAATCAGGTAAACTAAATTTTTTGGGTAAAAAAACGCACTGTTGGATATTCTGACCACTGGGGATCATAAAGGGCCACTAAATCTTTAAATAACATAAATTTTCATCCGCCCATTTTTTTCCATTTTCATGGAATTCATCTTCTAGAGAAATTCCAAATTTGAAAAATCAGGTAAACTGATTTTTTTTTGGGTAAAAAAAACGCACTGTTGGATATTCTGACCACTGGGGATCATAAAGGGCCACTAAATCTTTAAATAACATAAATTTTCATCCGCCCATTTTTTCCATTTTCATGGAATTCATCTTCTAGAGAAATTCCAAATTTGAAAAATCAGGTAAACTGATTTTTTTGGGTAAAAAAACGCACTGTTGGATATTCTGACCACTGGGGATCATAAAGGGCCACTAAATCTTTAAATAACATAAATTTTTGTCCGCCCATTTTTTCCATTTTCATGGAATTCATCTTCTAGAGAAATTCCAAATTTGAAAAATCAGGTAAACTGATTTTTTTGGGTAAAAAAACGCACTGTTGGATATTCTGACCACTGGGGATCATAAAGGGCCACTAAATCTTTAAATAACATAAATTTTCATCCGCCCATTTTTTTCCATTTTTATGGAATTCATCTTCTAGAGAAATTCCAAATTTGAAAAATCAGGTAAACTGATTTTTTTGGGTAAAAAACGCACTGTTGGATATTCTGACCACTGGGGATCATAAAGGGCCACTAAATCTTTAAATAACATAAATTTTTATCAGCCCATTTTTTTCCATTTTCATGGAATTCATCTTCTAGAGAAATTCCAAATTTGAAAAATCAGGTAAACTGATTTTTTTGGGTAAAAAAACGCACTGTTGGATATTCTGACCACTGGGGATCATAAAGGGCCACTAAATCTTTAAATAACATAAATTTTCATCCGCCCATTTTTTTCCATTTTCATGGAATTCATCTTCTAGAGAAATTCCAAATTTGAAAAATCAGGTAAACTGATTTTTTTTGGGTAAAAAAACGCACTGTTGGATATTCTGACCACTGGGGATCATAAAGGGCCACTAAATCTTTAAATAACATAAATTTTTATCCGCCCATTTTTTTCCATTTTCATGGAATTCATCTTCTAGAGAAATTCCAAATTTGAAAAATCAGGTAAACTGAATTTTTTGGGTAAAAAAACGCACTGTTGGATATTCTGACCACTGGGGATCATAAAGGGCCACTAAATCTTTAAATAACATAAATTTTCATCCGCCCATTTTTTTCCATTTTCATGGAATTCATCTTCTAGAGAAATTCCAAATTTGAAAAATCAGGTAAACTGATTTTTTTGGGTAAAAAAACGCACTGTTGGATATTCTGACCACTGGGGATCATAAAGGGCCACTAAATCTTTAAATAACATAAATTTTCATCCGCCCATTTTTTTCCATTTTCATGGAATTCATCTTCTAGAGAAATTCCAAATTTGAAAAATCAGGTAAACTGATTTTTTTGGGTAAAAAAAAACGCACTGTTGGATATTCTGACCACTGGGGATCATAAAGGGCCACTAAATCTTTAAATAACATAAATTTTCATCCGCCCATTTTTTTCCATTTTCATGGAATTCATCTTCTAGAGAAATTCCAAATTTGAAAAATCAGGTAAACTGAATTTTTTGGGTAAAAAAACGCACTGTTGGATATTCTGACCACTGGGGATCATAAAGGGCCACTAAATCTTTAAATAACATAAATTTTTATCCGCCCATTTTTTTCCATTTTCATGGAATTCATCTTCTAGAGAAATTCCAAATTTGAAAAATCAGGTAAACTGAATTTTTTGGGTAAAAAAAACGCACTGTTGGATATTTTGACCACTGGGGATCATAGAGGGGCACTAAGTCTTTAAATAACATAAATTTTTATTCGCCCATTTTTTTCCATTTTCATGGAATTCATCTTCTAGAGAAATTCCAAATTTGAAAAATCAGGTAAACTGAATTTTTTGGGTAAAAAAACGCACTGTTGGATATTCTGACCACTGGGGATTATAAAGGGGCACCAAATCTTTAAATAACATCAAGTTTTATCCGCCCACTTTTTCCCATTTTCCTGCTATTCATCTTCTAAAGAAATTCAAAAATTTTAAAAATCTGGTAAACAGAAAATTTTTCAGTAAAAAACGCACTGTCGAATATTTTGACCCCTAGGGATCATGGGGGAGCTTCAGGTCTTTAAATAGCGTTAAGTTTTATCCGCCCATTTTTTTTTTCATTTTCCTGGAATCCTTAATAATATTTTGAAAAATTCCATCATTTTGTTATGTGAAAAATTTAAGTTTCCTCTTCTATTTCCATGAAGTGTACGTGTTATAAAAAAATATATGGAACTGGCAATATGCGCAGCATATTTTTTGTCCACTAGGTCAAAGAATGTAACCGTAATTCCACTTGGAATCCGTACTCCTAGATTTTTCGT
Organism: Germaria angustata; assembly: GCA_963681545.1. NCBI lineage: Eukaryota > Metazoa > Arthropoda > Insecta > Diptera > Tachinidae > Germaria > Germaria angustata. The sequence continues at coordinate 51,636,380 of OY813000.1, read as the reverse complement.
GTTTAACAGTCCTCTGTTATCGGCTTAACAGAGCCCTGTAATGACAACTGGTTTATGTCTAGGGTTTAAATTTTGAAATTTATCTTCACACACATCTGCCACATTTCATTTTAAGAAAGGCGCACTTACAAATTGTTTTAACTTTTTCATGCCACATCAACTGTAATGCAAAGTGCTACAGATTTATTCAACATTTGAATTTGAAATCATGACCGAAATGTGTACCAATCTGGGGAAAAAATTGCACTGCCCAATAAATATTTTTGCAAACATTTCTTTAAAGGAAGTATTTTCCAAGAGCACACCGTTTATATGAAGAAAAAAATTTACTTTTTGCTAAAATACCATCAAGAACTTTTAAGAAACTAACTTTTGAATAGTATGTTTTGAGATTGTACCTTTTAAAGAAGTACCTTCCAAAATAATAACTTTTAAAAAAGTACCTTTTGAAAAAGTACTATTCAATCATGCACCTATTAATAAATCTTTTAAAAAATCACCTTTTAAAAAGACATTTTAAAAATTGATCTTTTAATATATTTCATTTGAAAAATGGAATTTTTTAAAATGTAGGTTTTAAACAAGTACATTTTAAAAAGGTATTTTTTGATAAGTAAATTTCAAAAGAGTACCTTTTAAACAAGTATATTTTTAGAATGTATCTTTTGAAGAAATACCTTTTAAAAAAAGTACCTTTTAAAAAAGTACCTTTCAAAAAAGTACCTTTTAAGACAGCACTTTTTAAAGAGTCCTTTTCAGAAAATTATCTTTTAAAAAACTACCTTTTACAAAGGTACCTGTTAAAAAGTACCTTTGGAAAAAAGAGATTTGAAAATAGCACGCTTTACGAAAGTACTTTCAAATAAGTACCTTTTAGAAGAGCACCTTTTAAAAATATGTCTTTCGAAAAAGTAGTTGTAAAAAATATATATTTAAAATAGTATATACCTTTTCAAAAGTATGTATTTTTTAAAAAGCTATCACTGAATTTTCTTAAGCCGACTTTCAAAAGTTACACTTTATAAAGATTCCTTCGAGTTGTTTCAAGAACTGGGAGTTTTAAGGTCCTTGTGCAAACTACTCTCCGTTTCCCACTGGTAGCGATTTTCGATCGCCGGCATCATTTGTCTTCTAAAGGACATGCACTTGAGGTATACCCCTAGAGATCACAGCAAGAATAAAGCAATACATCCAGCCAGATAGACTGAGAATTTATCCATTTCCGGGCTCTGCACGATGAATCAAATGCCAGTATTGAAGAGTAAATCACCGACCGTAAAATTTTAAATTTCCAAAAATATATTGAAGTATTCCTATTCTTACACACATTTGTAAAGTAATTTATGATCAGGGATTGCAGAAGCAATTAGAATTTCCAACTTTTTATTTTAAAGAAAATATTTTCAGAAAAACTGTACAATTATTTGAAAGTGTTATCGACGTACCTGCCAAATATTTAATAGATGTGTTAGAAAATTTATTTATTATTTTTGAAAGAAGAAAAGAAACATGTTCCATAATTCACCAGTACATATTGACAGGAAAATGTATTCATTTAAATTTCTAACAGCTTTGACAGTGAAATTTTCATAAAAGGATGTTTACATGTCCTTTGAAAAAGAAAAAAATTAATAAATAAATAAAAAAAATAATAGCAACAACAATATGTGTGTTTTCCCACTGGGATCGATATTACTAAATATATTGTGCCACATACTGATGCAAACATGAATTTATAAATTTTTTTCTTGGGAATTCGAGTTGAGTTTGCAAACTTTAATATACAGATTCTTACATGTGTAAAAATAAGTAAGAACATGAAACAGAGTGGAAGAGAAATAATTTAAAAATATGCTTGAGAATCTGTGAGAAATCATTGTAATCTGATACAAGGATATTTGGTATGTTGCATACACGTGGTAGGGGAGGATATTTTTTAAAATTTTGAATTTTTAAGGAAGTTGCAGGTGTGTTTTGTCTATTTCTACAAAATCTCAGTTGGAAATAAAAATATGTATGTATATAAAAAAACAGACTGTAGAGCATTTCTTTTCAGTGTATATCATATAGTGAAGGATTTATTTCCTGCTGCGTAACAGGAAATAAATTTAAATATTTACATAAATGTTGATTTTGTAAATAAAGATAGAAATATACACGTATATCAACTCGTATGTAGTAAAAAAATTCGAATAAAAATTTTAAATAAGGATCTGAATCGACAATGTACTAGAAACTCTTTCAAAACTAGTTCAATAAAGGAAATTATTATTTTTATATAATCAATTTCTTTCATTTAACGATAGAAAAACAAGCAGCATGTAGCCGCTATGAAGGCCTCAAATGCTTATTTACATTTCCGAAATTAATAATTCGACCTCCAATAAAAAATCAAAGTGACATCCTTGTCAAAAATTTTTCGAGAAAATTGTGGTTTTAAATAATTTTAAATACTTTTTTTTATCAAATTGATTTCACCATTTCTGCCATTCTTCGAAACTTAGCAAACTGCTTCGTAAAAGCCGATTAGAATCGTTTTATTCGCTCGATATTTATTGTCGAATTTTTTCCAAAAAGTTCCAAGTATTCTTTGAAATCAGTTTTCAAAATTCAGTCACTTTTTTGGTTTTTAAGACTGCGTCGAACGGCGTAAATTATATTTAAATCAATAATTTGATTGAAAAGATATCGTGTCGAAAAATTTCTAAAACGTTTTGTTAATTATTCCGAAAATACTTTCTAAGCCGGCTTTAATATTAGCGGGAAGTACAAAAATGGGTTGCAGGATCAACTATATTTTTATGCTGGCCATTAATAATATATAATATAGGAATAAGTACTTAATTCGACTTAAAACTTAAAATGAGTCAATTGTGATTTGCCACTTCAAAAGCACCCTTCAACCAAATTTCATTTATTTTAAACAATTTTTCAGGAAGTTGCTGTGTAATAAATTTTTGCTTGTCTCCTTTTGATGTAAAATTTAATTTGGAACAAAAACTCTTATATTGCGTATTACAGATTGTAAAATGTAGAACATTTATTCCCAATATTCGAGATTACGGAACGTGTTTATTAACGATCGTTAAAAACGAAATCTCTTATAAAATCAACTTTAAAATTTATATATTGTCTCCTGGAAAACTACAAATTTAGATTTCAGCATTTTTTTCTTATTGGCATAGAAATAATAGTTAAAATAGAATAACAAGATATTAAACTCCTAAATTATGTACAAAAATCCCTAATTCGTCGACTATTTTTGATAAATAAAATGTAAAAGTAAGTGACACATTTAATAAATGGGATGATCCTGTGCTGCTCGTAGTGATTTCCAACAACCTGATGTTGCTGCACTCTAGTGACAAAATATATATTTAGTACTTCCAGCTGCATGAGGCTTAAAAAATAGAGGAGAATTTTATTCAAGCTTGAATTCAACTACTAAGCATTCTTTCCTTTCAAACCGTTGCTACTTTTACTCCGTCCGTCCTTTAAGCCGGTTTTGTATTTTATGTTTTAATGGCTCCAATTTAATTTAAATCTTCAATATTAATTGAACTGTTAATAAACAATCATAAAGTTGTTATTTGTTGTGGCTTAAGCTGTCTATATGTGTCTGCATTTCATTGAGCTAAATCCCAACTTATCAGTAGACTTCAACCATCATGTTTTGAAAGCGTTCAAACCTGTATGCTTATATATAAAATCACAAATGTGATATGAGAATTTAAAAAATTGAATCATATTTCAATTTAAAAATATATGTGCAACTATAGTATATAATAAAAAATTTTCTGTCAAATCGTTTTTATAGAATCCGTCATTTTCCGGAACTTAGAAAACCTCTTTAAATACTGCTAATTTGATTAGAATCAATTATACGGTTTGACATAATTGTTGTCGAACAATTTCCAAAGCAGTATTTTTTTTAATAAAAAACTCCTAAAAAATCTTTTTAAGTTGGTTTCCTAAATTCAGTCACCTTTTTGGGTTTTAAAAACTCCGTCGAATGGCGTAAAGTTTATTGAAATCGATTAATTTATTCGAAGATATATTCGTTGAAAATTCTCGAAAATTCTTTTCAAATCGAGCTTAGATATCAACGATATGTTCCAGGAATATCCTGTAAGGTCAACTATATCTAATAAAATAGAGTTTATTAAACACTCAGTTTATGACCAACAATCTCTAATTCGTCTGTAAATTTGCAATAAATCAACCTTAAAATTAAATGACAGATTGAATAATACTGGGTGATTCCCAGCATCTTGATATTATTGAACTCTAGGGAAAAGAGATGCCACTAACACTTCGAGCTGCACAAATCGTAAAATTAGGGGAAAAATTAATTCACTGTATATGCGTCCAGTTCAGATCAATCTTACTTTAGACCCTCACAGATGGTTCTTTGTATTCATACGAAAAATTATTTATTGAATCTTCAATGTTGATTGAACTAACAATAAATAAAAAAAATATATATAAACTTGGGGATGACTAGACATAAATTTCTGTGCAACGATTGTCCCAATTGGATTGAAAATCCTTCGGCTTGACTTTGCATTAGTTTGTTTGCCAAGCCATATATTTTAAAAATTCAAATATTCATTTCCGTTTAAAGTTACCAAATCATTAAAGAAAATTTGTCTATTTCCACGCACATCTTAAGTGATACTTAAAATTAATCCTTACATGGGAAAACTCCTTAGCAGTTCTTCGACTTTCTATGCAAATATCGTTTTACATTTACTTATTTATGAAGGTATCCTGAAAAATTGTTTGTCATTTATTTTTTTGTCAGGATAAATTTCTCATTTCTCATATACTTATATATAGTATATCTAGTATATGTAACGGGTGGTCGAAATACAATTATCTTTTCAAATCTTATGCCATGTTCAGACTTATATAGATATTTTTTTCTCTTTCAGTCAGTCTCATACCACCGCAGACTCGAAAAATTACTCGATTTACGTTTGAACAACGTTGGGAAATATTGCAAAGCAATCAGACATCGAAGTTGGCTGAAAAATTATCTACTTTGATGAGGTTCATTGTAATCTCGGCGACTATGTCAACAAATGAAATCATCGCCTCATGGGATCAGAAAACACGCAAGTCACTGTCGAGAGGCCAATGTATCCACAGATAGTAAAACTTTGGTGCAGATTTTGGAGTGGTGGTATGATTGGCAAATTTTTTCCGAAAATGTTGGAAACGCGCCCTAAGACAACTCTTTTATGGAGGAACTTGGTCACACAGCTCATGACCATGTCATCCGAGCTCTTTTGATTTTTAAAAGGACACTTGTATTTGGACCACACGGTACATGCAACATTTTCCCCCAGAACATGACTAAATTAATAATAACAATAAGTTCTATTCTTCACCTGTATGTAACCTAAGAAGTCCCAGAAAAATATGAACGTGTAAAAGAATAACATCAACAAAGAACCGCATGTTACCCAAGCAAAAGTAAAAACTAATACGCACAAGTGTAGTATAAATAAAAGATACTTTAAATTCCTATTCTTTCCCACATTTACAGATCCTGGACAAAACGTTTAACAAATGAACGAACCCATGAACGTGTCTTTCTAAGCATTCAAACTATTTATTCAACTTACAAAAACATTTATGTTGCAAGGGATAAAAGGAGCCATGAAGGGAAAAAACGGATAAAAAACAATTACAAACTTGATGCTACAATACGAGTATAAATGCTTACGAATATTTAATCATACGAGGGAAGAATTCATGCTAAATGTTGCAAGAGTTGTGTGCGAGTATGAATGTAACTCTGAATGTGCACGGGCATGAATGTTGCTTTAAAACGTTTAAAAAATTAAATCCTTGGATTAAGCAATTTTAACCGCCGTATGTGGTTTCAATACTTTGTTAAATAAACTCGTACACACCTAAACAAATCAAACAGACCGAACGACGATTCGTTTAACTGGCTCACGTTTCTTCTGATCTCGACTCACTTGTTAACAAGACAACAAAGAAAAATGAATGAAACTTGGGGTTCTTTGGTTGATTTGCTTGGGAAGACACATTTTTATTATTTTAATTTCTTTTCCTTGAGTTTTTGAAAACGTAACGACTACAAAACAAAAGAAAACAGGATTGAGTTATGCATTTGTCCTTCTCGCGACCACCAGTTGCTGCCAGTGCACTTGTAGAGGATGCATTTCCCGCATTCTTTTGCAATCAACGTTTATCAGTGCAAACAAAAAGCAACAATGTGCATGTGGCAAAAGGAATGTGCAATTTTAGTTACATTTCGTTGCGAGTCTTAAGGAACAACACATTTATTTGGATAAATAAGGATTGGAATTATACAAATACGTTAAAGTAAAGATGCGCTTTTGAAAAATTGTTCAAGTGAAGAACAACCAAGTTTTTTTTAATTGAAAATAAGCAAGAGTTTTTGAATAAATTACTGCATTGTATTTGTTTAAAATTTTTCGAAATAAAAAAGAGAATTCCCAATGTTCTTAAAATAGACTTTTGTTTGATTCAATCTTGCCAAGGACCGTAAATAATATTAAAATATTAAAAAAAATTAAATTGAAAAACTGTCTATGTTGGAGCCAACGGAGATCTATATTTTTATATACCAATAGATTCGTATGGACAAGCTGTTTCAGAATCTATGGTGATATTAGAAATACGATCTCAACTCCATAGTTAAGAGTTATTTTTCAACGGAAATATAAAAGATCGGATGAAACTCTCAAAATGAGAGTTTTAATTTCTCTTAAAATAAGAGTTTTACTTTTGAGGAGTTTTATTTTTTCCGTCTCAAATAGAACTCATTTTGTTTATTTTCTTCTTTTTATAGTCCATTTTTTTATTGGGTCTATCTGATACAATATGTGTAGTAATTTATTTGTTTAATTTAATGAACATAACTTTTCCAAAATTTTCTGTGGAAAGATTCGAAAGTGAATGCAAATTAATTCGTAACGTTATATTCAGAAACAATCAAGTATGATTAATATTCCAAGGAACAAAGGGAAAAATTAACATCAATTTAATTTGATTCGATTTTAATAATGACGATTTATTCAATTGCAATTCAAGGTGACTGGGACAGTTAACCCACACTCATTAACTACAGCACTCCAAAACCGGTCTTCTCTATACTAATAAACTTCTCTATCTCAGTTAGCCTGGATTATACAGAGTACATTTTTCCGCGGAACCACTTGATATCTAAACAGATGGATCCAGAGGAGGAACAGGGTAGGAGGTCGTACTTACCACAAAGAACCGGGAGTCAAACTCTCGAATAATTGTAACGTATTTTGGGCTGAAATATCGCCCATAAAAAAATCCACAAATTGGCTTCGGTATTAAAACAAATTCTGTCATATTCTCTCTGGGTGTCAATTTATATAAAATGAGTTTTATTTTCTGACGGAAAAAATAAAACTCCTCAAACGAGTTTTACTTTATGACAGCGAAACAAAACTCTCTTTTCAAGAGTTTCATGCGAACTTTAATTTTTACTTTGAAAAATAACAGTTATAAATGAATTTTTGATATCGATAACCGTTATTTATTTACGGTCCCTGAATGTTGCACATCGTAACATTCTCTCGAGATATTAGTTGATATCACGGCCCCTCTTATGTACGTTATGGTCAATGTTATGTGAAGACGGTAGCAAAAAATTGGCATATTCGTTGTCGACAACCACTAACTACTATTGACTGGCTCTAGCTATTCTCTAAGGCTGTCGAGATAAAAGACGTCGAAAGCAACTTATATAATAAGAGAGTGTACGTCTTGAGGTCGTGCTAATACTAGAAGAAATGATGAATGGCGTACAATATCATGAATTAAGAATCAATTTACCTTTGTATAATAATTTTTTGATCAATTTATATAAGAATCTAATTGCCGCTCTGATTTAAAAAATTCAAATCGTGTGCAGGGCTGCGTGCTCATTTGTAATAAGTTTTCGCTTATTAAAAGACACTAAATTGTCTTTGAAAAGAAAAAAACAATTTTTTAAAAGAAAAGCGCAAGTATTTAAATTTTAACTCTAAAATTGTTAATTATTTAAGCCCAGCCAATAGTAGATTAAAGACTTAAATTTTTTTATTTTATCCTCTTCGAATTTCTTCCACTTTAGATGCTGAAGTAGTATCCACTAACCTCATCCCATAACATTATATTTTAGAATCGAATTATAGAGTAGGAGCTGGCAGCTGGTATTAGTATAAAATTCTTTCCAATAAACCAATTCATTTGAACTGCTTTCAATTCCATATGGATCACCTTTGCATCTACTAGTAAATAAGACTTTCACGTTGAAAGATCAAGGTGGTACATATTTTGAATTTTGTGGCACAAAAATAAGTTTTTTCGTTCATATTCAAATAGTGGCTACAAATCAGTCCAATAAGCATTCATCGCATGTACATACGTCATTTGTAGATGCACAATAAATGTTGTGTGTTGCATACACTATAAGTATTGGAAAACTCACAACTATGTGCTCTACCTTGTCGCTTGCAAGTCCTTAGTTTCTCATAAAAAACTAGTTTTAACTGCGAACCTGTTTTGCAACAATTGACAAAATATTTGTGACACAGCAATTTTTATAAATTATGTTGATTGCCTTGTCCTTTTTACCTGTTCAGTGCAAACATTTTTATAAAGAATGCATAGAACAAAAGAGACTTTGTAGGCAAATGCCCACAAGAATTTATTTATAACTTGCCATTACTGCCAACTATACTTTTGAATGACTAGTTTATACCATCGACATAACTAAGAATTAATTATATAATTTCAATGGAAGTAATTTATTTTGTGGCTGACGTAATCAAATCGGGAACGAGCGATTGAAAGGCAGGATTTTGCGAAGTTCTGGCCCTAAATATATAACGCTCGTGCTGCAACAACGTAATGATGGTTGATTCACCTTATACGACTTTGAATTTCTATCAGTGATAATTATTAATATTTTAATAATTAATACAGTTTAGTATTCAACTGTAATCTGCAGGAGAATAAAAGATGAAATTATTTTATTAAAAGTATAGCGACTTATGTATGATAAGAGGGACAAGCTTTTAAAAAATCTTTGATTCGGAATTATGAAATCATAATCTCGAGATTAAGGTATTCCGAGATTTTGCAGGTTACAGGGATTTCAAATTTTAAAAATATCAATATTTCAATAATTTGTATATATTTTGAATGTTCTTGAGTCCTTTACATATAAGTACTTCTGAAAGAGATAACAACAAAAGGATACATGTTATATAAAAGTTACACATATGTCCTTGCATAAGTAAAGAAAAAAGTATAAGAATCTAATTAATATCAAACTTACAATTTCAACTAAACGTCTATGTGGCATTAGCCTTATACAAAGTCATGTAAGTTAATTTTTGCTCTGATGTAAAGCATTTAGTAGGATTTATTTAGTAAAGAAAAGCTCCTCATCAGAAAATGTCTGCGACTTTAGATCAAGCGTTGACACATCTCAAACAGGCAGTTCCATCTTGTTCTGCAACATAACATCAATTTTAACTTTTTCCCTTTGCCACTATTGCTTACGATTGTAAACTTTTCTTTTAATGGAGATTTTTTGAACATTCTCGAGATTTTCAAATTTGTTCGTTGTGGCTTTAAACAGTTTGAAAACATTCAACTTCTTATGATTATGCCAAACAAATCAAATACAATATGAGAATTCTCTATCCACCCTATTCTCTGTATTATGCTCCAATTGACTATTTCTTATTTCCACACCTGAAGAAATGGCTCGACGAAAAAAGAGTTGACTTCAACGGTGAAATCAGGGATAAAAAAATTAGAGAAACGTTAGACAAAGAGTATAGAGCTGAGCGAGACCCTATACTGAAAAATAAACTGATTTTTTTTGTCCAAAAACTTTTTTTAAGAGAAGTAATATTCAGAAAATTAATGCCTACTACCTCACAATTACTATTTTTTGCGAAAGGGATAGTGGTAGAGGGAATAGGGTTAGAAAATGCGGTAAAGGGAGAGAGAGAGATAGATCTTAATTCCTCTGCAACTCGCGATTGTGGCGTATCTTAACGAGCATGTAGTTTGTGAATACAATACAATTATTTAAATAAAGATATTACAAACTTTCACGATAAAATAAAAACATGCGGTTTAGCCATTTTACCATAAAATTTAACCAAATTAAGGCATACTTTCGTGTAAGTAAATTAATACTATTCTCTCTACCTTCTCACCTTCACTATTTCATTTCATTTCATTTTTTTTGTGGGAGCAAATTTGGTATGAGCGATTAAACGTTGTTGTCCAACGTTCTTGGTTTGTCACAAAATTCATGTTTATGGGTTGACATTTATATGACAGCCCTCACGGATGAAGAAGATGACTTTGTGGCTGACTACGATGATGGTGATGACAGATGGTGTGATTTTTATTTAAAAGCCGCAACATATTGTATGTGGGTGCAAATATGTCCCCGAGAAAGGGGTGAAGATGGAGTACAGTTCTTATGCTTTTTCACATACGAAGTGTATATGCGCATCAAGGAGTTTTCTGTTTGTTCAACAAAAGTGAAGTGAAATGTAATGACATGGCAAACGACGTTGAAAAAAGGCAAATGATGTTATAAAACATAGAAATAAATGCAGGCGTCGCGTACAAATTAATTTGATGTGCTCACGATTTTTTTTATGGTGTTTGTGGTTTTAGATGTTTTATATGGTTTGTCAAGGGCCTGCGAATGGCAATGTAATGGAACGCACACTTTATGGCTGGAGATCTGCTATAAATTGCATGACAAATTCATAGATGAAACATCAAAAACGAAATGGCGTGGAATGAAATCAATTTATGGTTGACGCTACGTTTATTTATACGGATTGGAGAAAAGTTCTGCTGAGATTTCTCTTTCAAATTTCTTTTACTACAATTTTTTTTTTACTATTTCACTTGTGGTATGCAAGTAAAAGAATAGAAAATGAAAAAAGAAATGTTAATAATAATAATAATTATTATTATTTGATTGCATGTTCACATGCACTTTAGTTTGATTTCAATAGATGGATTGATGGTTGGTTGAATAGTTGGTCGTGACTTTCTATGGTATATGTATAGTATGTACTTTGGTTTTGTGTGTCTGGTAGTCGTAGGTGATACACTAACACTCATATTCTTTTCATGTAACTATGTATGCAGCAACAACCAATTATATTTGTTCTAAATTCAAAGATTTGTGTCATGCCATTCATTCATTCTTTCATTTACTTATTCAAGTCACAATTGCAATAAAACAAAAAAATCATATTTCATTTTTGCAAATAACTCAGACACATTCTACAAATGGAGAACAAAACATAATTATCATTATCATTATAATTATTATCGTCATCGTATCATTCCGTTTTGTATTCGTGCATATGTACCATCGAGAAAAAATCCGGTTATTTTTCCGGAATTCGTTCGTTTTTGTATTTAATAGAATGTATTAAAATCGGAAAATTAATTAATTGCGGCATAAGTGAATCTGCTTTTTATTAAGAGATGGAGACGGGTTGCGCAACCATGAATTTTCAAGTGTTCACCATTTTCAGTGTTGACTTTTGGTTCTACGGCTGTAACATTAAGAATGAATTGTTTTGACAGTTATAGCGAACACTATGGGCAAATTTTTTCCCTTCTGTGTTTTATTAAGAATTTTGAAATGAAAAGTCAAAAATACGAAAAAGACCAATACACGAAAAAGATGATAAAGAAGATGTTGAAAGACATCCGTGTCCCTCAAAAAATAATACATACTTATATTACCAGCGACTAAGAACACCATATTTTGGCAACTTTTGTTTTATGAAAATTAATTGTTCTTTTTTTGTTGTTATTGTATGTTAAATATTATGTACGAACGATAAATTTTCTATATATTTAAATAAATAAAAAAATTGTGCAAAACATGTAAAAACCATGAATTTGTATAAATTAAGGATTAAATTTTTCATTGATTTTTCAAGTGAAGAACAAATCTCTTATTTGTATTAGATTCTGTATATTTTTTTTGGGAACGTAAGTACCACGAAAAAACAGGATTAGGTGTACAATACCATGACTGAAATCGGTACCATAAAATGGAAACATAAACAGGTACCTTCCATATTTTGCGAACTGTAAGGGCTGCAGTCCTCTAAATTTGTGTGTACAGAACAAAGTTGAAGTGATCGCAATCGCTGGCCCTTCCATGCTGTTGCAAATTTACGGTCTTAGAACGGAAAAATGTAAAAGAAGCTCTCAAGAGAAAAACTCCCTATTATTAAAGCTTATATCTTCATATTTTGCGAAAGTTAGTTTGTTTTCAATGATCATTAGCAGATTTTAAATGGGTAAAAAAGAGGACAACAATGGATAAAAAAGAGGATAACAATATAATGTGCAGTGAAGCGAGAGGGGACCTGGAATCTAAATTTCAAAAAGTATTTATAATCATTTCCAATCATTGTTACTACGGAATCTAACAACCAAATTAAAAATTATTATTTTATTTTCCATAAAATTGACATTTTACGGCCGTATCAAGAAATATTTTATTTTAGCTCCAAAGTTTAAACAAAGTTAACAAACATGTTAAGACCAACCAGATATGATAATCAAAATTACTAATTTAATTATTTTATGACATAACAAATTTTACGGGCAAAACCATCCATCCACTACAGAAGCCTCTTATGATGTCGAATATTATTACAGTCAATTTATTGACAGTAGTCAAATGTATAGAAAATTATTTATTATTTTGAAGTGTAAAGTTGTTTTGCTGTGAGTTTACCTGCATTTCGTTGGCGTTAAGTCAGTAGACTTCATGTTTTAAAGCACTCAACCTCGTATTCATATAATTAAATTTTCAAATAAATACAAACACAGCACAAGATTTATATTCGAGATGAAACTATTTTTCTTACAACATTTTGATCCAGTCGTATTGCATAAAAAAGTTTATGCTTTACAAAGAAAGAATGGCCCACTTATAATTTAACGATTAAATAAAAGTTAATATATTATTGTTCTTTCGTATTACAGATTTTAGGCGTTTCGTAATAGATTCAATCAGTTTTATGTGCAGTCTGGACATATTTTACTCCACAATTTACTAACACCAGCAGTCCAACAAGCACCTCATATCCACTATTATATTTTAAGGCGTTTGCCTTTCTCAAAAAAAGAAATATTGCCATAGAAATGGGCACACATTTTGCATGTCATAGACACCCTCCTAGAGTGATGCCTTGTTCAAGCTTACGATGGAACAAAAATAGTATCTAATGTCAATATATTAAAGTTTATTAATTCACTTAAAAATTATAAGCGGAAATAAAAACAAAACAAAACAAAACAGTTACTTGTTTAAACAAATTAGTTAACACAGTTGACAAGAACCTCGAAAGAAATTAAAATGCAAAATGTGTAAAATATTTATATGTTTTATATGCAACAAACATATGTAGAAATTAACATGTCCTTTTTGCAATAGGGGTTGTTTTTTAGAACAGAACACAAACATGCAAAAGGGGCGAAATGCGGGTAACGTTTTTGTTAGAAACGAAAACGCTATTACTGTCAATTGGATTATTTTTTAATTAAACGAAGACTCTCTTTGGGAAAGGAACAACAAATGATTCTTTTAATGTACATCGACGGCACTAATTTTGCGCAGTTTCATCTAATACGTATGAAGAAAAATTGCAAAAAACATTTTTTATCAATTGATGACAAAAAGTCTCCTGTTTATTAAAAAAATTTAACTCCCTTTATTTATAAGCTGGCGCTTACTAAACTAACACTAATTACCTTTTTTCCACTTTAAAAGGGCAAAAGATGTTGCACTATTTTGCAGCAACGAAAACGCCATCTGTGATAGTACAAAATTACTACTCTAACTGCGTTGATGTTTAGAGGTGAATTGAAAATGTGAAGTTAAAGAATTTCGCACTAAAATTAAAATCTTCAATTAATTGCAACTTAGAGATTTTGCACGAAATTTTTTATGAATAATTTTGTATACTAATTCAAAACTTAAGAATAATACTTTATTAGAAATGATAGAACGGAATAAAAGGACACCATGATTGAAAAATAATAAACAATATATAAAGAGAAGAATAGACAAAATCCTGAAATTTATTTCTAGGCATTTTGAAATTGCCATCAATAAATTTATTTGTTCGAGGAGAGTCTACCATTCCGAAAAAAATAACAACCGAATTTTAAAATTGTTGGCTCAATTAGGGGATATTTATTAGGACAGCATAAAAAAGTCTCAGCAGCAAGGAAAAAAGTTTCTAGTTCCTTCCGTATGCCATCCTTTTGTACAAGTGTTCAAGGTCCTGATATCTTTATTTAAATGTTTTTATATGCGTGAATACATTTATATAAATATATTTTTAATTGTTATTATTATTCGAATTTGGCTTCAATAATTTCATTATCACCAATTTTATAAAGTTTAGTGGTGGTGAGTCCAGTGCAGCTTTTTTGCATTAAATTTGTGTTAAATGAAAGTGAAAAAATTAGCATTAGCAATAAATTTCTCTAGTTCTAGTGAAGAAATGGTTCTTTATCACTAAACTGATAGAATATAGAGCAAAATAAATTGCTTCCAATTTTATTTCATTCATATATATACCGATTTTTTGCTAGGCGTATACCCTCAAAATTACAAGTGATTTTCCAGCGGACAGCGTTATGCATTAAACACATTCGAGATAGTAGTCTACAAGGATACACGACTACACATTCGAGACAGCAGGCTACCGACTACAACCCTTCAAAAATAGAATACATGTGTTTATATGAAAATTATTATTTTCACAATTGCACGGCCACGACATGCTACTTTTGTCGTGTAGTCAAATTAAACTAATTTCTATTTTTGTTGGCTACAAAACAAAAACAGTGTTGACACTATAACAAAATATATAAAGCAAATTTTCGATTAGAAATATTTGCAAAATAAAAAAGAAAATTCCAAAATTTATATGCACCAATAATTTTTAAATAAATAAATTTATATGTTTTATTGTTATATGTACATATATCATATTGACTTGAGCCAAAAATACCAACATTGTTGAAGATTAAAAAAAATCACAGGGTAATAGCCCTTTTTAACATAAAAATTTTAGTGTAATTTCTTTCGGTGCTCTCTCTTGATTCCGGAGTTACGGCGTTCAAAACTTTAATATATTACTGATCATAAATCCTACAATATAGATCGAATAGGATCTTAGGTCTTTTTTAAGATATTTAATTTTTTTTTTGAGAGTTGGACGGGACTGGTCGCATGAAAAAAACGGAACTTAAAAGATTAAAAGCGCTAAATATGCAGCACTGTAATATACGTAAATGCATTGTTGCAACAGCTGTTTACTGTGTAGTCGTTTTCAAAATAATTAAGTAGCTGGCTACAGGGCGACAATTGTAATCGTGTAGCCGTGTACCCTGCTGTCTCGAATGTGTTTAATGCATTATTCTAATTTGAAGACCTTTGCACCAATATTTGTTTTATTTTGAGTTCTAGGAAATCGGTAAAACCGATCTTCGTCCTTTATGAACTTTTGTTCTTTCAAATTTGTTTAAGAATAAATAATTTTAAAACACTGATTCTGACTGAAACATTTTCACTGTATTCTGATGGGCATTAAGTGATGATTTATGTACATATATTATTTCTGTAGATGATTCTATTTGGATGCTGGTGAAAGAGCTGAGTATGAAAAAGTTGATGCATTTGGGGATGTTTCAGTCAACTTTTACATTCAAGTGACGTTTCTTTTGAAGCTGTTGCACTTGCTGATGTTTAATGAAAAAAAAAAAAAAAAAAAAAAATACTAAGAGTATGCATATTGCAACAATGAAAAATGTATAAAAGAAACACGCATGTTTTTTTCCTTTGTTGCAATTTGCATCATGATGCACTTACTCACTCCACATATTCGTATCATTTGTTTTATGAGTGCGAACATAAAGAAGCAACAGCCGTCGGACTTAAACAAATGTGCAAATCATATAATAAGTTTTTTATGAACAAGACTACACTCCAAAAATTGTGCCTATTTAATGGAGATATTAAAAACATAATCACGACAATTGAGAGGCATATAACAACGTCAAATAGAGCTGTCAACTGCAGAAGAACAAACTGAAATTGTTAGTTTTATGCATGAATTTTTAAATGAATGCAATTGGATACATTTTGTAAATTAACTAAATTTATTAAAAAAAAATTCTTTGTTGTAAGTAAAATAACAAATGCAAGGAAATCTAACGTGCCTTAAGTAAATAGCCGCTGTGTCAGGATGTTAATGTACAGTAGATCGATCTCTTGGTCTTTAACCGTTCTCCCGCTAGTAAAGGAAACTGCAAAGAAAAATATTTTATTTCTCACTTGTCATTTTCATATTCACGATTCCAGCTATCAACTGTTTGCTGTATATGGAACAGTTTCCAAAAAATTAGAAAAAACTATATTTGTGTAGGAGATGCTGAAACACATTATTATAATACTTGTTTCTTTATTCAAGATATACAAGACCCATTACCCTGGATAATTAGAGGCTTAAATTTTCATAAAAATATTCCTCGTAGTGTTTTATAAAAAACTACGGAATAGGGTTAAAATTGGTGCTACAATTGTGTACAAAAGAGAAATAAATCCTTAAAAACATTTTAAGTTTTGGCTTATTTCTGCCGTTCAAGTTGAATTATGAGATTTGGTGTACGTATATTCGATGGTCTATAGTAAAATCTCATGACAAATATTTTTATATGGAGATACTTTAAGTGGAACATTTCCGACCGCTACACAGCTGTTTAAGGGGAGGTTTTGGCCCCTATTCAAGAAAGGTGACAAAAAAATACCCATACCCTCATAGTATTGTACAGAATTTCCTATTAAAATTTGAAAAAGGAGGGAAATGGATTCAAGACTCCCTCTAAGTGAAGGCCAGTCCTAAATCCTCAAAACAACGATATGTTTTTATACCTTCTACGATGATCAGTAGTCAGAACCTTGTTATTTAAAAAAAGTTTCGATTTTGTTGCACAGTGTTATAAGTTTAATAAACAAATCTATATGAACTAAAATATGTTGCCATTGGAAATGCTCGCAAATGCTACTGGTTCATGTATATGTACCGCCAGCTATTTTTAACGATGTTTCTGCCGAAATAGAGCATAGACAGTGGCTGTATTTTCAGTAGTAACATTTCTTTATAGAGACACAGATACGAGTACGAGTACTATGTATATAAGTATGCAGCTTATCTGATTGAAATTGTCATATTTGGTGCAAGAGTTCGCCACTTAAAATGACAAAACATATATATATTATCCTACAACTAATTTAATCATTTGAGTGTATTTCCTAAAATCCATAATCCCCAAATGATTCATATACATATGAGTATATATATATATATATATATGTATGTATGTAAATATTCATATCAAAAATCTATAGAAACATACCATACCATTACATGTGTTTGCTTTTGTTTGATGAGATTCTCTGTTTTATGGAAAATAATAGAACATGTCTGTCTGTATAATTTAGGCAGTGAAATCAAATTTGAGTGCATTTCAACTGAAAGAAAATTTTCACACACATGCTTGCATTCACACCCATATAACTAATGGATATGCATTTCAGATTCAAGAATTTTTTAAAGGAATGAACTCAATAAAAATAATTCTATTTATTTGAAAGAAAAATTTAATAATTTTAGGGCACAGGATCGATCTTTAAGTAAAACTTATCATTCGCTTGGAGCTGCTAAGACTCAGCAAGCTCGAACTAAGTAGAATAATGGGAGTGGTCACAGGGCACTCTCAACTACTGGCACATCTTAAACGCTTGGGAATAGCGGGAGGAGATGAATGTAGAGCATGTGGGGAGGAGAGCGAAACATTGGAACACTATTTGTGCCAATGCCCCGCCTTCTCACAAATAAGGTCCCGATATCTTGGGAGTGACATCTTACCGGACATAAGCCGATTACGGGGAATATGCTGGAGGAAATTAAGGAACTTTGTGAGTGACACGGAGTTTCTCTAGAACTTTGGTTCAATATCTTATGGTTAACTCAAGGTTAACTCAAGGGAGCGCACAACAAGCCTTCACTGGCTTAGGTGTATGTCGTAATGACATGGGCTGTCATACCCCTCCAATCAACCTAACCTAACCTAACCTAACCTATCATTCGCTTTCTTAAACTAAAGCGGCTGCTACACAAATGAATTTTCAACTTCAATATTTCTGTTTGTGTTGGTAACAAAATTGATGCTAGGTGCCAGACGATGTGAATTTTACGCATCAATTTTCAATTTTATAAGGTTTTCAAAGTGTAAGGACTTGCAATTTTCTATCGGCAAATGTTTTTCATCTATTAACATATAAAGCGATGGGTATCAATAAAAAATATATTTATATGGCTATTGCATTGAGTTTAGCATTGCAAAAGAATTAAAATGAAAAAATTATGAAATTTGCTTGTTCCCGTCTGTAAAATACTTCCAGTGTTTTATATATTAAAAATATTCCAATAAAATCTTTATATTATATTACATATTTATGTCAGTACACTTTTTATTTGTCATATCTCATAAGGCCGGTAATGAGTGATGCAATTCTATTACATGTAAATTTTTTTTTTGGTTCCGTTTGTAAACATATAAAATATTCACGTTGGCCAAATATTGTGAATTTACTTTGTTCCAGTTTTTAGCCCGAAATTGTTCAATTGGCAGTCATACAAAATAAAATGAAAATTTCCACACTACTCGTGACCATTTTGATATTCTACAATATTACACACCACGACGAATGAGAGTGACGCACAATTGTTCCGCGCTGCATTCCATTAAAAAAATCAGTTTTCGTAATTCTCTCCTAAGACAATATCATGAAATTCATTATTTACAACTCTGAGAATAAAATCAGCCAGACGACTGACTACCTCGCAACAGAACAGCTTAGTATGAATGTTATTAATGTAATCTTTCCTGTACAAGCCAGATGCTACTTTATGCATTCATTTTGTGGCATTAAGAATGTGATATGATGTGGTATGCAGCAAGGAATGATATGATATACATGTGTGCATATGTACGACGTTAAGCTATGATCTTCTTGATGTGTTCATCATACAATAATGTGTGTTTGTAGGTTTCTGCAGCTTTCAAATACTACACAAAAAAAAAACGACATCAACAATTACTTGAAACAACACTTCTTAAATATTAAACCCATCCATGTGCATGCATAAAAACTCATGTATGTACTCGTATATAGATAGATCGAAATGTCCAATTGCCTTGGTTCTCATGTACTTTTACGAGTTGAATGCAGTTGCCTGCCTGCCTGCCTGGGAGCCTTCCTGCGCCTTGTTTCTCGGTGTTTGCACAGAAATGAGGCCATTCCGCATGATTTAACTTTAAGTTATTTTTTCCTCTTTCTCTTCTCCATTTTTCGTTTTAGTTTAAGCAGAGATAATAAGCTTATTAAATGATTATTCATAAGCTAAAGTTTCTTTTTGCACCGCGTGAGGTGAATCAGTGTGAACAGGCTAAATATAGTTAAAGAGAGGTGGTGATAATACACAGGAAATGAGTTCATATTGAATGAGGTTTAGGATAACAAAAGGAAACTTGTTAAAGGAATACGAAATTGTTTTCAACTGTGTTTATAAAATTTTTAAGCCTATTGTTTTTATACGAAACACAATCATGTTTTCCTATACAAGGATTTAAAGAATTAGATAACTTCATGATAAATATGTTGTTATTATTTAAAAAAAGGACAGAGTTTGCGAAGCATTTTAATTAAAAACAAGACAATTAAGTATGAGTGTTACTAATTATAAAATGAGCCTTGGCAATTCTCACAAATTAGGCGCATTATTACAACTAAAGTTCCCGATAGTTCAATGCAACTTTAGTTAAAGTGAGCAATAACGTGATGTGAGTTTTAAATGGCTTTAAAATAAAGTTTAATTTTCTTAAAATGTGTCAACAAATATACTTTTAGCTCATATGTTACTTACTTTTTAGTACTTTTGGTTTATGTCTTTGTAAAAAATGTTTTCCATACATTTTTTTGGAGTTATAAAGGATCTTTGGAAGAGATTATAATTCATTTCATCTTGAATTTTTGGAATTTTACAAACGAAATATACTAAAATTTATGATGAAAGTCCATACGACATGTTCTGTTGTCAATGCATTATACGTATTTCTACGTTTTTTACATTTAAATCCAACGCTTTTTTTAAATCCGTCACTTTTTTCACTTTTGCGGCTACCTAAGCGCTACCTAAACGGTGTTCAGAATTATTCCCAGGAAGTTTATATGTTGTAGAAATTTGTTTATTGAGATCTTAGGTAAATTTTTGCAGTTGATTGTTTCCTTGAATTTTGAACGGTTTGCTACCTATGGACCTGAACAAGAGAAAAAGGTAAAAAATCTAATTTCTTTAAGTTTTTTGCGATTTTTATCTGGAAGGAGAAGTTTTTTCGATTTTATATGTTCGCAATTTTTGTTCTTTATGACAAGAGCTACAAGTTTGCCTCAGAGAGTAAATCGAAATTCGGAACGGTTTGCAAGATATGAGCCCGAGAAAATGATCACTTTTTTGCGAAAATGATACCGAGGCCCCAAATCTTTGGCGGCCCATAAAAAAAGTGCATGACTTTGGGAAAAATTGGGAGACACGGGTCTTTTTTTTAGTCTTTTATCACGTAGTGGTGTCCGTATATGGTTATTTTGCCACGACTTAAAAATTACACACAGTGTTTTTTTTCGGTTTTTTTTCTAAATTTTAGTTCATGAATACCCTTAATGTTTTAAAGGCGTTTCTTTAGAGGGGAAACGGTTGGACAAATAAACCGGAGCAATTTTTTAGTCTTTTAAATCAGCAATATGATGAAGACTTACATCGGAATTTTTTATACTATGAAGTATACTCGATTCCAGTAACTTTTCTTAAATTATAGTCCATAGTTTTTTTTTGTTAATTTTTCCAAATGAATTATTTTTTATTGGAGGAAGGATGCAATCAGAGTAATAATGTTTTTATTAATTTTTTTTAATCCACAATACTTTTTACAACTTGCCTCGTGATGGAATCGAGCCACCAAACCATCTCTTTATTTCGTCAGCACTATGCCCACTAGTCTACTGGAGCATTCTACAGCTTTAAAAATTACTATAAGATAAAATTTCATTTAAAAACGATAATTATATAAAGTCCTTAAAGTAAGCATTTTTTATCTAAAATATCTCTGTTAACACAACGTCAACTTAAGTTAAAGCTAGAAGTATTAGCTATTGCAAGTAAGTTTATTATTATTTTTAATGTGAAGTACTGGTTCCTTGGAATGTCAATATATTTGGAGAAATAATTTGGTGGCCGGAGATATTCTACTAGTTTACGGTTTAGTTATACTTTTACGAATGGTCCAGACCATACAGCAGCTTAGCGCAAGCGTAGGACTATGGTCGTGAATAAAAAATCCTCTAATTTTTTTTCTCCATGCAGCTTAGAAACATCACTTCGTCTTAGGGATGCAACAATATCTAATATGGAGCTAGAAGTCCTACAGATATCTTACTTCCTCACACACAAGGCAGATCATCGGACCGCAAAAGCCATACAGATTTTATAGTTGATTAGACAAAATTTACCTCCATGCACAACGACAAGCCGTTCTCTTCTTATTTTTCGAATAAATATTTTCGTATAAAGCAAAGTTAATAACAAGTTAAATAATTTCAAATGTATAACATAATAAACAATAATGACCAATAAAAGAAAATACAGAATTTCATAAGCTATCAATGACACAATCAGCAGCCATGTCAGCCAATTCCATTAGTTATGGAGAGTGAGGAAATAGTGAATGCATTTAAATGATATGAAATAGATTTTAAAAGTGTTGACATTAACAAATCTAGACCGAAAGGAAAGAAAAAAACTAAGAAAAAATGGTTGCTTATAACTAGTGATTGTGGCGTCAAAATAATGCATCCTTTTTGTTGTTAATGCTGCACCGACAGTCACTTAGTTAAACAATAAAGTCATTTGGCTGTTCTTGTTGCCTGATGATGACTTGCTGGTAAGAGTATTTGTATAAAGTGTTGAATGTTGCAATGATCCAATTTATAAATGGAAACTGACTATTCTGGGGGTAAACAGAGAAAAATGACGTGTCTTCTGGTCCGGTCTCTTACTATTAATGTTGTCCATCTATAACCATATATCCATTAATACATGTAAGCAATATACTCGCACTTATGCCTCGTCCTGCATGCGGCAGACCACTGATGTAATAGCAACTGGCAATGTAACAACACTGTTGCTGCTTTGTAGATTAAATACAAATATCTATGTATGTCTACATATAACAAATAAGAGACAAATAAGAACACCATGGAAATTTTGAATTGAAATGCAGGAGTTCAAAGGAATCATTTACTAAAGGAAACAAAAATTAATCTCCTAAACAGGAGACAAAAATGATTCAGCTATTCGAAGCAATTAATGGAATTGAATAAACTTTTTTGTTTATAATTGAAAGGAAACTATCAGCATTTATATTCCTTAAAATAAAAAGAGAGTTTCATGGAATCAATCAAAGAGTTGTGCAGTCAACGGCATCACATGTTGAATTCTATTGACGACCTTTCTAAAAAGGTTTTTTTAATTTTTTAATTTTTTTATGCGGAAAAAATATTTTTTTTTAAGTGGAACACACATATATATGAATCAAATATTTTTTAAAATTAATTTAGGTCCTACAAAGACATTTGTACATTCAACAATTTGCAATAACTTGTTTGAAAAAATTTCCGATGGTATCATTCAGTAAATTTATTATTAAACTTGAAAAGAAAATAAAACAATATGGAAAAGTATATGAATTAGAAAGAAGAGAAAAACGTAAGGATTTTTGAATTATCGCCAGACGTTGTGTTCCAAATAAAATTCAAACAATAATTCTGGATAAAAACCCGACTTATACTCAAAAAGCCAATGGAATAGATTACAAAACCGAAGCAACTATGGGTTAGTTTAAAACCCGATATAGTCCATTATTGATATTTGAAATACCCTCTAAAAAGTTCTTTTGAAATTGCTCGTCCGATTTTCGAAAAAAATATGGGACTAAACTACAAGTAAACTCCTTCAAACAAAGATTTTTTTTGAAAATCGGTTCACAAATACGTGTACAACCATTAAAAAAGCGAAGCAGTTTGTTTTATTCAAAATTATCGTTAATGTTAAAATTTCTTTGCATCCTTGTCGCTTGAATAGTTTATAATATCGCCAAAGAAAGCAGGAGAGACCAGGGAGTATAATGATAAGGCAAAACTTCTGACTAGTACTACTTGCTGAGTCCAGGGTGATCCTAATCAATTATACTTAAAGCCGACTTACAAACCCTTACGGGCTGGTTTTTGACACCCGTCAAACATGGACGAATTGTGAGAGGCGTCTGCAGAGTTTGTACTCCTAGTTGGGGCGGCCTCAAGCGAACGTCTTTTCTTATATTAAGCGGTTCGCTATATATGTGTCTGTCTTTTGCACTCAGTCAGTCTGTTGACTTAAATGGCAACTCAATCATCTGAATAGGATACAGTAGGCTAATCACCGACTTATCTGAAATTAACCGATTAACGAAACCTCAAAGGAGAATGGAGGCCCTATGCTCCTGAAAGGAACTTATATATACAAAAAAAAGCACAACTTTTTGTTCTGTATTCGAAATACTAAATATTCATTAATGTTAATTTGCAACATAAAGCATTTATTTTTGTTATATTTGGGAGCTTGAAAAAGGTATCACTTTGCAAGGGCACATTTATATTTTTTTCAGAAAAGAACGTTATTATATATAAATAAAGTTTTGTTGGAAATTTAGTGGTCAAGTACATATAAAAATAATAATTTATATTTCTGTCACTTAAGCTTTTTATTTAAAAGAAACTGAAATTTGTTTGCCACAACAATATATTGTTGTAGGGCTCGTAATATAACTGTGGCAATCATACTACCATGTCTTTTCTGACATCTAAAATTAAAAAATATGAGATTATATAAAAAAATTAATAAGCAAATAAAATAAAGACATTAACATTTTTTAATATAAAATCATTCTTTCACATTTTCATCTTTGAAAGCAATTCTTTCGACTTTTATATCTTATTTTGACATTTTTATTTATAGTTGTTACAAAAGCAACAAATAAAAAATTCTTTTTCTTTGGTTTCAAAAAAAAAAAAAAAAAAAAAAATAATAATAATAATAATAATAAATAAATATGAAATTGGTCGGGATCTTTTTTATCATACTATTTGCTATTTTGCGCTCCTTGTATCTTGTGGCATTTGTTTTTGTTGTAGTTGCAGCATTATAAAAAAAAAAATTGTGGAAAAAATTGGAAATTGGTTTTCATGTAGCAAAGAGATACTATTTCTCAAACCAAGCATCCAAGTTTCCAAGTGCCGCGCGTTCGAAAAATGTTTTTGAGAATTTATTTCATGTAGAATGTCACATTTAATTTGCCACTTGAGGCAATTTCAAACGAAAAGAATGCATTTTCATTTTGTCAAACATAATATGTTTTGCCTCTTTTTTCGTAACAATTTTGTAAGAATTTAAAGGAAATACACATATTTTTTTTAAATTTGATGTTTTCATTTAATGCTTGGATTTGGTACTACGATCGGAATACAGAAGTCGGAGACAGAATGAATTATTATTGCTGTTTCTAAGATACTTGGACTTTTTTATTATGATTGAATATTTAAGGCATTTTTTAAAATAAATATCAATAATTGATTGTAAAAGGAACTAAGAATTTAAAACAACTGTCCCTGTTCTGTGAATCGAATGCGAGAAAATTTATCCTTCTTAAAACTGAGTAAACAAACCTGGTCGAAAGTAAATCGTATGTATTATTTCTAATAAATAACTGAAGAAAAGCGAAAACAAGCAATTACTATTTAAAATAAGTGTTTTTTCAATGATTTCAATAAAGTTATATGAACTTTATGACAGGTAAGTTAAAAAAATATAAATTTACGAAACAAACTATATTTTGTTCATGTCTGTCCTTTAAGTATGAAGTATATGAATACAGAGAAGAAGTCTCAAGCTTTTTGCTTGCTATAGCAAATGACAGTTTTAAAAATTGGTATTCTCCAGACATGGTCATGTTTTGAATAATATTGCAAAAGGACAGGAAGAGGAGTACTTCCCATACCGACGTATAAAATAATCTCTCAAAGGTTTTTAATATCAAATATAAAAACTCTTCCACAAAAAATTTTATCGAGTTCAAAAATAGGCTCTAATATATGCTTTACTTATTAGGACCTTTGAAGGCGCTGCCAAAATGAATAAGAGTTATAAATTAACTCTTGTGTGTTTAACATCCTTAATTACAACAACGATTTCAGAGATGTCCATAGATCCCACAACGTTATTTAGTAATTTTTAAATTCTATTTTTCAAGTCAGTTAAATTTGTTGTCAAAATTTTTTTTAGTGACAATCCCGATATATTGATATAGACTTTTTTTAAAGGTGGACCTATAGCCCACCTCCTGTGAAGTTACACCTTATTGTAAAATTCGATGATTTATAAGGACAAAATTGCCATATTTTGTTAAGCCCAAGTGAACATTCTTGGCGCAGCTGCAGCTCGCTGGGTCAATAAGTATTTTAAATAAATTTTTTTTGTGCCCTACAATACAATGGACAAGGTGTGAGATAAAAGAATACAATTCACATATTTTGTTATTTTATATAAACGGAAAAAATAATGTCCTTAGAGGCAGACAAGCACATAACAATGGATTATAATTAAAAAATATATAAAAACTGTCAAAATATACTCGTACATACATATACATGCACAGTATTTATACGCATATGAACCTTTAATACAGGATTTTTTTAATGTTTTTTATTTCAATACTATTTTATTAAAAATTTATATATTTTTTTCTGAAATATACAAAATGAAATAGAAAATATCAAATGAAGAACACCCGCATTAAATTGCCATAGATATTCTTCCACTACCTTGCGTAGAAATTTTATTGTCTCTATTATAAAATTTTTATTATAAACATAATGAGAAACTATAAAAGAACTAACATAAATATATTTAACAGATGTGTATGTTTTTGTTGTACAAGCATATGAATAATTTTCTTTGTTCTTGTCTTATGGCTGCAGCCATTAATTTTTCAAGTGTTTCCATTTTTAAGGATTATTTAGACACTTAAAAGAGTACGAAGAACGATACTGTTGTACATTTCACAGTGGGAAATGAATTTCAATAACTATAAGTTTATGGCGTTTTAATTATCCAAGATAACAAACGTATTAAGGAGCGAATGGTTAGTTTGATTTGAAAGTTTAAGTGCATTCATGACATGCCGTCTGTATGTGTTAAGTGGCTGAAGTGGCATTCGAGATGAGCTACACTGTGCCGTTGTGAATTGAATGACATCTTTACTGAAATACTTATACAGGATTTTTTGTTTAAAACACAAAACAAGAGGCATATATTATACATAATACAAAAATATGATTTTATATGTAAAAAATTGGTTTTAATTATTTCTATTATACCCTTTTGTATATAGACTCAGAAAGTTTTCAAAATAATGAAATATTAAGTCATACGATCAACCCAGCAAATTCTTTTTAAACTTAACTAAAGGAAACAATTTACGTGAAAGCTTAAAATTGATTCAATGAAAACGAAATGTTCCTTGGAGACACCAGGATATAGAGCTTTGCTCTTCACCTACATGTATTTTTTAAATAGGTTAGGTTAGGTTAGGTTGATTGGAGGGCTGTGATAGCCCATGTCATACGACATACACTTAAGCCAGTGAAGGCTTGTTGTGCGCTCCCTTTAATTATCAAACACAACTGCCAGAGTTCTGCGGCAGGATACGAAGTTGGGACCTTCGCACTAAGGGTCTAGTACACTACCTACTACCTACATCGTGCATTATGGAACAATAATATTGCAATTACTAATAACAATCTTATTTTAAGTATCAAAATAAACATGTTATTTAAATTATTAATATTTTATTTTTGTTATTTCAAAAAAAACCTAGTGTTTTATTATTATTAAAAATATATATAAAAATTCTTAATAACATTACGCATTTCGAGAGATTCTCAACCACAAACGCTGCACAGTGTTAGATTTAGGTAATGTAGATGGACAAAATTCAATAAATAAATATTTTACTTAGATGTACGAATTGGTATAAAAGCCTATTGGGCCAACTTTTTGGTAAAACTTCGGTTTAGCTTCAGATATAATTCTGATTTTAATTTAAATTTAATATAATTTTTTTTTTAGTTTTTGAATTATGATTATGGCACTTAAGAAGAGCTTAATTTAAATGCCATATCGATTTTTTGTTACAACTTCGGTTTAGCTTTAGATATAATTCTGACCTTTTTTCCTATGTATCCAAACGATATTGAGAAATAATGTTTCATAAATAACTCAAATATTTTAAAATACGTCATTGCATTGCATTAAAGAAGCGTCTGTTGTTCAATATGTTAAAACTATTTGAAAAAAGTATTTATAACTTGCCAAACAAGGACTTGTGCCTGTGGTTAGAAGTGCTTTCAAAGAAAAAGACAAAATATTATCCTCCTGTCTTCACTGACGTTTTTCAGGCTTTTCATAGAGTATGGTACGAAGGATCAATTTTGAAACCTATTTAACTGGATAAAAATTCATCATCAAGAAAAGTGATTTTCTGTCACACCACAACCTACTGAAACCAGAGTTATATAACCAATAACTTTAGAGTTAAGATATTAATATATGAGAGCAAAAGCTAAATAACGAATTTCGTACCAACGCATTTGATATTGTTGTCAAAAAAAAGTATATATATACAAGAAATACTTGCTCCTTTTATTCTTCTTAGCAATTGTGCTAAATAGATGAAACTTTAAAATACTAGCTGGCACCTAAAAGTGTTAAGGAACAGACATATGAACTCTGATTGATGATGATGGAATAGCGACCATCGAAAACAGTACCATTCCGTTCTGCTAATGCAATTTCTCCTGACTTCTTACTGAATGAAAAATTATTAAATTTTTTTTTTTTAACTTGAATTAAAAAATTCGAGACTCGAGTTCAAGCCAGATTAACTCAATTTCCAAATAAAAAAAATATATATACATATATATTATTTTCATGTAAATTTAAAGAAACAAATGCAAAATGCACTTAAGCATACTTTGGAAACAATGAACAACTTCAATTGTTTCCACTGGCTACTGGGAGTTGCATAGGTCGATTAGGACAACCAGTATGTATTTGTTATTCGAAAAGAAATATACGAATATATATATATATATATATATATATATATATATATATATATATATATATATATATATATATATATATATAACGTAATATATATTTATATACCAATCAGTCTTAAATTATAATTAAAAGAGATAATAAAAAGTTATTTAAAGTAAAAGTACCCTCATTTCATTCTTAATCAACATTATCGTAACATAATTCTTTATTTCTAATAACGAAGCCCCAATGTCTTACAAAGAATAATACTCGAACATAATACAATTTTTCTTTTTAACATTTCACTAAAAGAAAAATCGATATACATCCAAGTCACCAGCAACACTAAGTATCGCATTACAACGCTTAACCTTAAGAAATTCATAATTGAAAATGTTGGCCCTTTTTTCTTTTTCAGTGCTATGGAGTGAGATAGAGAGAGAGAGAGAGAGAGAGAGAGAGATGGAAGGGAATAACCATTAGTGTCTGTTTACAAAATAATAATTATCTTAAGTGTCCGATAACTCCACTCAAATGTAAAAAGAAGGTAAAAATTGGGTGGTCTGTTTCAAGGAAAACAAACAAAAATGTTGTCAAATCAAAGTCAAATTGCCGATGGTAGAACATTGTCTCTAATTTAAGGCTAATTCTCATAAAAAGGCTAGTGTTTATTTTTAAGATCTGCTGCTCAGGATTGTTATTAAAATGACGTTTCGTTTTTGTTTTTCTGTAAACCTTTTTTTTAACAACAATCGTCTCTTTAACATTATTGTTAAAAAAAATATTTTATATGACGAGAAGTCCTGCTGTTTTCAACTGTGATAATTTTCACTAGGTTTTGTATTCATTTATTTTTCCTTTTGTAGGTATGAATATCTGTAATTCATTTGTTTTCAATTGCCGACTAAGAATAGAAAATTGCACATTATATGTTACATTATTTTCAACTTCTTGTGGCATTCGTATAAGTTTTGTGTGAACCACTTCCACACGTATGAAATTTTATTTATGGCTTCCGTAAATTGATTAAGATGTTTTCATAAATTCATGCATACGGATGAATTTTGTTTGTTCTACATTTGCCTGTTCGTTTTTTTTTGTATTTTCATGAACTACGTTTTGTAAAAGTAGCTTTATTTTGACACACATGTACTACATAGTTCTTGTACTAAAGGGTGTTTTTTATAGAGGTATAGAACTTTAGGTTGCAATAAAACAACGATGGATTATTCGATTGACATGAATTTTATTTATCCGAAAGATAATCTTGTGGCATTACATTTTAAATATGATTTCTGGCATATGACCGCCACGGCTGGCGCGGATATAGTCCAATCTGGACGTCCAATTTTCGATGACTTTTTCCAACATTTGTGGCCGTATGTCGGCAATAACACGGCGAATGTTGTCTTCCAAATGGTCAAACGTTTGTGGCTTATCCGTATAGACCAATGACTTTACATAGCCCCACAAAAAGTAGGCTAGCGGTGTTAAATCACAAGATCTTGGAGGCCAGAAGTCCGCTTCATCGCTAAAAAAAAATCGCTTAAAAATCGGGAACAACGGTAATCTCGTTTTGGGCCCATTCGACGAATCTACGCCTTACTTGATGATCTTTTGGCTTCAATTCTTGCACGAGTTGGATTTTGTAAGCACACAAACCAAGATCCTTCTGCAAAATCTTCCATAAAGTGGATGGACACAGATCCAATTCCTGTGCTCGATGGCGGATGGACTCATTCGGGTCTTCCTCAATGCTACGCTCTACAACAGCAATAGCTTCTTCTGTACGCACCGTACGGCGTCTCTGGGGATGCGAGTTATCAATTACTACGTTTATACGCACGTCTTATTTGCAAATAAAAAAGAAGAATGTTGCCGTATAACTTTTTTATTGTAACTTATTAACAAATAAAAAGTAAGACGTTGCCACTTCATGAACGTTTTTTGTGTTTTACTTACCAAACAATCATATTTTCGTCACATGGCATCACTAATAATAACACAAGTTCTGTATGCAATTTCCCGTATAAACATACTACGTATAAACGTAGTAAATAAGAGTAAACGTGGTGCGAAAACGTTCCATGGTTAATCGAATTAACTGCTCTGATGGACGATTTTGTCGACGATAAAATGAACGTAGTGCGCGATACGTTTTCCGCACAGAACCATTATTTTCGAAATAAAATTGCACTATTTGCAAGCGTTGTCTGTTTGTGAGTCTATTCATGATGAATTGTCAAACCAAACTAAACTAAAAAAACACCATTTATTTCATACTTAAGTAAATGTTTCCCCCCTTTAAATTAAATTGGCTTATTCTTATTATGTCTGTTTGTATTTATTTTTTTGTTGCTGTTTCTATTCAATTCTCAAAGTGCTTCATTGAAATCTTATATGACTCACTGTACTGTGTACTATTGATGCACTCTTTCATTATGAGTTCCCATATGAGGCACATGAAATACCCAATAAATATTTCCGAGAGAATAATGAATACAAAACACATTAAAAGACTTCGAATTAAAAATTTCGGAGAACATAATTTTCTTCTTTTATAACCTTAAACCTCTCCAGGGCCCACATCACATTATCATTAATCGATTTGCAACCTATCATTCATATTTTTCAAGTCGGTTTTCCGCACGGAAACATCTATTTCGAAATCTGCTACTTTAATTGTGGATTAATGATTGTACTTTTATTTTGGGTGGGCTATTAAGAACAGCAGTTTGAGGGCTCAATTCCTCCCATACAAGTCATTAGCATCGCAAGTTTTGTTTGTTTATTCAAAAAATTAATAAAAAATAAGAAACTGATTTACATCGGCATTATAAATGGTCTGGCTTTTCTGCGTATTTTGCTTGCATGTAATTTTAGCAAAAAAATATTAGTTTCCTTAACGAGTCAAATGAATTCTAGCACTTCAAAAAATTGCCACTATTAGCTTTTCCCACTATTTCTTGGTTCTAATAATTTTGCATCGCTTTTCTTTCAGGAGTCATTTTTTTTCATACGAAAACTGTCATTTGAGTTTTAGTCCTTAATTTTTTACAACTCTTATAATTCTTAAAAAAATATGTATGTATGTGTGTAAGGAAAAAATTTAAACTATTTGAATACATACGCTTTCGATCGTCTTTCATATCAATCAATGAAAATGATTTCAAAATGCTTACCTGCAATGAAAAAATAAACAAAGTTATATTTAGTAAAATATTTGAAATCAGTTTTTTTTCACAAAAACAAAATTCTGACAACTGACAGTTTATGGTTAGTAAAACGTTTGAACGTGTTTTCATTATTGAACAATATCGAAATTATCTTAAGCAATGAAGCATATTTTTATTTTGTTGGCTTAGCTATTCGCCATAAATTCCACATTTACGGTTCGGAGAGCACACATGTAATTGTTGGGAAACAAACACTTCCCTAATGTGGGACTTTTAGGCTGGAGGCATTGGACCATACTTTTTTCAAAATGAGGATGGCCAAGAAGTGGCTGCTACTGTTAATTACGTCAATATCCCTACATAATTAAGAGATTTCTTTCTGATAAAATTGGGTAATATTGATGTGGCCAATATGTGGTTTCAACAAAAATGTGCCACATGCCTGATAGCCAGTGAAACGATTTAAATACATCCTTTATGTGGGAATTTTAAGCTGGAGGCATTGGACCATACTTTTTTTTATAAATGAGGATCTGTTCTTGGTGCTCGATATTCCTTTTTATTCTTTCTTTTGGTTTCCACAAGATGCTGCCACATGCCGTCTATCTCATGAAACGATTCAGTTACATTTCCTGGTCGTGTACTCCCTTGTTTCGCTAATCACAATTGGTCCACTAGATCGTGTGATTTAACGCCATTAGATTTATTTTTACGCGGTTATTTAAAGATCTATATCAGCAAGCCCACAACCACCCCCTTGGACTATAGAAAACTAAACGCTGCATCAACGAAATTCAGTTATATTTGTGCGAAATGGTTATGGAAAATTTTAATTAAAGGAGTGCGTATGTGCCAGTACATCAGTTATGCAATTTGACCCATAAATAATTCTATATTATATACTTTGTGATCTATTAAGAACTAACAATCTAAAGACTAAAAACTGTGTTTTTCATTTTATTCAAATCATAAGTTAACTTTGGCGCACCCTTTAATAACAACTGAAACGGTCATTGGACTTTTTTTCTCTATAGTCAACGTTGTGACGCGTCATAACGTCAAAGTCTATTTAATGCAAATAAATACAGAGAAGTACTAATTTGTAAATTCATTTGAACAATTTATTCAGACGGGTATTTTGTTGTTGTTTACTAATTTAATTAATTTTTTGTTTTTTAATCGACTGTGATGCACTATTTTCCGGCTGTTTATTTTCTTCAAATTCTCATCTCCCGCTTTGTCCCGCTGTCTGCTGTTATTTAGTCAAACATTTGCGTAATAATTTTAATTCAATTGAAATTTTCACGTTCATTGACATTCGCGAAAGGCTGTTGCTGCGTCATAATATTGAGACTCAATTTGCCCCGATGAATTTAATTATTCCTCTGTTTTTTTACAATTTTCTTTCACTCCTTCCATTTAATATGTTTGCACTTTGTCTGCAGCTGTTAGTTTTTTTATATCAACTACAATTAGATTCATCTACTTGGTCGTCTGGCTGTCACTGGCTGGTTGGGTGTTGTGTAGTCAGGTTGGTTTTAATAATATTGATTGTATCGGCCACCTTCTTACCGCTTTATTAGCGAATCTTGTACTGTGTAGTCACGTAGATTTGACAAACACGTATTTTAGTTCATTTCAAATATTGACTGCATTTGCTGGGCGCTAAATTCTGGGCGCCTTTCGGTTCAACAACACGTTTTTGCTGCTACGTCTGTATCACTTTTTAATCGAATTTACGAGCTACAAATATGATAAGTGTCACTCACTCTCAATATACAACACAATTGGCGGGCGATAAGGCGATAAGAGTGTAGGTGATTGGATAATTTTCTTATAATCGTTTAATATTCACATACGACATTAGAATTTCAATTAGCTAATGTTATTTAATGATTCCGTTTCGCATGAATTTAAATAGATTAGTTGCACATACATGCAAGAAATTCGTTTTTGCGAGAGATATTGTGAACAATACGTCCTTTTTTACACTTGGTCCAGGGCTACTGCGGAGCTAGAACTACTAAAATGGTTTATAGAGTAGAGGAGAGGCCCAGAAGCATATTCGGGAACGTTCGATTTGTACTCTTGATCTTATGGCGTTTTGTCTCTTAAAAAAGTGGAACTTATTGTTGTAATTGAAAAAAATGGCTTCCTTGCAGGATGGCGTTCTTTTTCGTAGTAAGTTCGTAGTTATAAGATGATATATTGTAGTTGTAACTTAAACAGTGCAATACAATCAATATTGCATAAATGCTTCAGTGAATCAATAGAG
The DNA here is from genome assembly GCA_963681545.1 of Germaria angustata. Lineage (NCBI taxonomy): Eukaryota > Metazoa > Arthropoda > Insecta > Diptera > Tachinidae > Germaria > Germaria angustata. The sequence goes on along the minus strand of OY813000.1, from coordinate 51,602,505 downwards.
TTAAATAATCCACTGCCACCATTTGGTGTCTTAATACTCTGCTGGTCGACTGGTTTTAGAATAGATTATGAAGCATTCCGCGTTGTATTCCATTTTTGGTCGACTATTATAGTGTAAATAGTAAGGATAATCGGCCTTATGGCTGATGTAGACGAATGAAAAAAGTTACCCATGCTATGCAATTTAAAGCCATCTCTTTATTATGACTGGTATTACATTAGCTATGAAAGTATACCAACTTAAAAATCTGGAGTTACTTTATAACAGCAGGAACACTAAAGAACAACTTCAAAAAATAATTACTGATACTTTTTTTAAATCGGACAGCAGTGGTTGATTGTGTGCACTATATAAAAGTAGTTCATCAAAAGAACAAAGCTTTTCATTCAGTACAGTATCCTTTGATCACTGCGGTTTAAATGGTCGGCTGGTATGTAAAGCACGGCCTGCCAAGATGTCATTTAAATCGTAGAAATGGCAAAAGGAACGTTGCGACCCTAATATTCCCGAGAAATTCTGGCTGCTAAAATCGATTCAGAACTGTTTAGAAGTCTTATGACATTTTCCATTCTGAGCAAAATGTTGCATGCAGGTACTTTGCCCTTCCCTCATTTTTTTTAAATACAATTTTTTTGAACTGATTCAAGTACTTTGTTTACACAAATATGGGTTTTGTTCACCGTAGTCGTAAATAAAACGAGTTTTTTCATTTTCCCTTTTGTCTTATTATGAGTTTGTGTTTTTTTTTTGTATCAACTGTGGAAAGGGAACAAAATTCGGCGGGGGAAAAATGTATTATGAATGCAAAATGGGGGGAAAATTGCGGAGATAGCAATATTTTCCCCTGTAAGTTATAAAGTAATAAAAAAATCTTTTCAAGTCTATTTTTTAAATAAATCTAAACAAATAGAAAGGAAAAATACTTAATGGAAGTCAATCCAAAAATTACATGTAGGTCCAAAGTGCGCTTTAACAAGAACTTAAAGTAAATAACGAAAAGCCCGTATTCACTCGATAAAGTTTTTTAAACCTTTAGTTTAAAAATTAATAGTTTCAATACAGTAAAACTAAATATTTTAAGCTTGAAAAGATTGTGGGAAGTCATCACATCGCACAATTGACTTCTAGCATCTCATTGATCTCCTAATTGTTGCTCTTCTTCAACAGAAATATTTTCCATACCCACTCGAAGGGGACTCCTATTTTAATTGGCTGTACTAAAAGAGTTAAATATATTATTAGATTTTGACTAGTGTTATTAAATAAATTAAATATCAGTAAAAGTGATGTCAAATGTACAATAAAGCGACTATGGGTATGGGTAACATGTAAAAGTAATCTCCATTTTTAAGGCAAAATTTTTTTTGTCAGAAAAGAAAACAAGATTGAAAAAAAGATTGACACATCTTAAGTTTAAAAAGTGAGTGATTAACTAAGTGTCTAGTTCTATGCTTCTTTAAAGCTGGGCGGCCGACAAAGCAGTTATTGTAGTACCCCATCCGTCATGTGTACAGTTCTGCAGTGAGTCTTCTGCTAGTTCCTATGTCCAAATCGTAGCTCTAAATGTTTTATTTATTTATGTAAATCCAACTTGTACTAGACAGAGCACTTATGGCGTTTTCTTTTTAAAGAAAAAAGTGTAAAATTTGTTGTACTTTCAAAGAGGAGGAAGGGAATATAATGTTTTCTAATAACCACAAAATTTGATATAAAAACGACAAATAATCCTTTAAAGGAGCTGAATTAGAGCGATGTTTTAGACAAGAAAGCGTTTTTGATTTCTCTGGCTGCTGCTACCACAGAGGTTGGGGGGTTTATTTTTTCATATGTAAGTGGATGTTGTCACATGTTTTGAAACTCAGTTTTTACTATTGCAAGTTTGAATGATATACATAATTTGTAACAAGCCACGGAATGATGTTACAACCTCTTACTTTGTCGGGTTTTTGTCTTTGTACATTATAATCGGATCCTTAAAATCGCATTGTGTAGAGGTAGTTTAAAAATTAGAGCCAATAGCTAAATTTAGGATACTATAGGACAAATAACTAGTATTTCGTTATTCTTACTTTAAGTTAATAATGACAGATGAGTTAAAGGGTCCTTAAGCCTTTAACGCAAGATTTTGCATTTAAAACTGACATATTTATAATGTCTTCGCTAAGCGTCGGCATTAATGGCGTTTTTGCTTCTGATAAAAAGGTAACACGTATTCTTTAACTCTGCAATGTGTTATGAAGTTGTACTTCGTTATGTATATGTACATACATATGTACATGTATTGAGTGAATTTTAAACAGAAAAATATTGACAATCATAATATTTTAAAATAAAAAGCGATCTAGATTATATTATTTTGATGAAAACTAAGTTGACAACAAGTAATATTCTTACATATGTTTGTGTTCTGTTCTAAAAAAAATCTCTAGTAGAAGGAATAACATGTTCATTTTTAAATATGTTGCACATAATACATCTAAATATGTTGCATGTTTTTCACTCAACTATATCTCAACGTTACATAGTACACTTTTTTTTAACTGTGTTGACTCTGTCTGTATATAAATAAGGGATTTTATTGTTTTTGATTAATTTTCTGTTGCATACACGTTTTTGCTTTTTTGGGAAAAGTTTATCAATATTTAATAAATTTGACTGTATGGACGGACCTTTTGTATGCTCAATTCTATGAACTTCATTCGTTCGAATATTTATATTGAAACCAACAATAAAAACTTAAAATTGTTTTTGATTTCAACATAAATTTTCCAACGTACAAAATAACGAAGTTTATAACGACAGGCAGTGAATATTTCAAGCAACTATTTATGTTCCATTGTGAGCTTAATAGAGTCATCACTTTGCAAGGGTATTGGTAACATGTAAAATGTGTTCCCTATTTTAATGGTAGTATTTTTTTTTAGAAGGGCAAACGCAAATACAATTTTTGAATTATTTCTTTATTTTTTTTCAAACACCTAAACCAAAGTATTTAAGACACGAACCAAAAGTAGATTTGATGACATTTTCAACAACAACAAAAAATATTTGATATTTATGGCATGCTGTAATAACGAATTTTTATAACTTTTATAATTCAAGTTGCAACAATGCGCTTTAAGCAGTTATGGAACTTGATTTTTATTACTATAAAATTTGAAAGAAAGCAACAGTTAGTGATATAAAGAACCAAATAAATAATATATAAACAAAAGTTTTTTTTTTAATGTTGTCTTTTTTATTTATAAAAAATGCCGAAAGAAGCACAGAATCGTAAGACTCGTGCATAAGCCGCAGTTTCAAGTTTGAAACTTCAATTTTAAACAGAAAATTTTAATTTTTTACAGATCCTAATTTTTTATCGATAATATTAATAAAAGTTTTGACTGTTTGATATTTGGCTTAATACAGCTGAACTCTCTGCAACTAGTCAATTTTCTTTCATTATATTTGCACTTTTCTCCAAAACTTCAAAAATTCGGAAAAAATAAGTGTCATGAGGTCTTAAGTCTCATAGTAGAGCTCTTCTAAAAAACTACAGCTGATCTGAACGGTTTTAAACTTTAAACCTCTGCTGAAAATTAAACCAATTAGCAGAACAGGAGTACAACTTGTTATACGTATGTATGTACATATATATTTCATTACTTTCTAAAAACTAATGAAAATTGCCACCTAAGAGTTTCAACAATTGGATTGGGTTAAAGATTTAAAAACTTTTTTCCAAAAATCCATTCTTTTATTTGCATCGCCAACTGATGCTATTTTCCAGCACTGTTATACAACAAATTTTTCTTGATTTTGAAAACTTATAAAAAAACTCTTTAAATTGTAAAGGACCTAAAATTCAATTAAATGCCAGCATGATTGAAATAACAATTTACTACTGCAATATTTTCTTTTATTATTTTTCGTTACGCAAATAAATGACTATTTTGCATTGCATATTTCTACTTCTTTCATTTACGACAAACAATAAAAAAATGTGCAACATAAGCAAAAAATATTGAAAGTCGCAAACAAAATTAAATAAAACGTAAGCAGAGGCAGGGCATTCATACTACGAGTATGACGTTGCAATGAATGCCACGGTTAAAGTGCTCAAAATTCAAGTGCATTTCATTTCATTGCATGCACTGAAATCTTCTTTTGTCTTGCAACAGAATGTCATGCCTCAAAAGAGTAAAAAGAGGAAAAGCAGAGGACAAATGACTTTAAAAAAGGGCGGAGAGAGAAATATGTAATTCAGCCAAAATTATTCGTAGCCACAAATAGAGATTTTAATTTTGCTAACAAAGCTTTTCTCCCTTTCTGGATTATATTCCCTCTTTCTTAATTTGTAAACGAAATGAAGTTGTTATGTGAATGGAGAAGGAAATGAAATATTTTTTTTAGAATTTTCTATTCCAATTTCAAATTTCAGTTATTAAGAGGAGTCTGGTTCAGGCTGTCGTGAATAAAAAAAATTATCAAAATGAAGAAATATGCAAAGCCAACAATAATTGTCATCATCTTTTATCAGAGTCATCCTTAGTTGTGATGTTTGATATGCGAAACATGTATTTTGTACTTTGTTGCGTAAACTTTTCTTCCTCTTTGTTGTTGTTGATTGTTATTATTTAATGGAAATGACAGAGATTTGCTAATGACAGCTAAAGAAAAGACAAATTAAAAAAAAAATCTTAAGGAATACAAAAAAATATGTATCCCATTAATAGAAACAGTATTTTTTCTTGATGTTTCGTTAATCAGTTGGTTTAAGATAAGTAACTGATTGGGCTTCTGCATACGATACTGGAACTGGGGCTGCCAGCGTGCTAATTCAGAAATCTTACTACATCAATTTTATATAGCGAGCCGCTTATTACGCTTGAAACGCTCTGAGACTCTACACTCAGAACCGCTTATTGTACGCGACTGCCATAACAGCTGCTCCACATATCTCAGGAACTTTCCTTTTTCCGCAGCCTGTGGACGCCATCGGTAGCATTCAGCTATGCTTCCTTAGGTCGTGGAATGAACTCACCTGAACAAGACCGTAAATCTCATTTTCGTGTCATGCTTAGTCCACTCCCGATGCTCCTATGCTCCTTATAGGAACAAAGGGAATTAAAAATAATAATAAATAGAAACGGCAAGTTGCTTTCTTAACGCTATCGACGTAGTGCCATTAGCCTTCGTCTTGCAAGCATCCACTCGTGTGACCATTTTCGATTTATTTCTTTAATTTCATGGTTAATTCTTCTCGAACTGTGGGAAATTTTTACTCATTGTTGCAAAAATTTTTATCAGTACTTTGAAGACTTTTGCCGAATGTTTTCTTGGCGTATAACATTTGCTTCAACAGTTTACAAGTCCCAAAATACTTAACAGATTTTAAGAAATCATATATTCCACTCTAAGGTTCAAAACGCAAAAAGAAAAATTGAAATCACTTGACTAACAGAAGAGAAAATTATTCTGAACTATTTTGCTTTTGTCTATTTATACAATATATAGATTTATAATTTGAGCAACAATATTATTCTGGTGACGTCCCTAACTTTTTTAATAAATATGATTTGACTGCAATCATGTAATGTTTTCATAATACATTTGTTGGTCGTGGATTATGCTGACCTTAACCAAGTTTTTTTTCCCAGCGTAGTGCATGTAGTGTTCATGTAAAACCAATTTTCTATTCGTTTTATATTAACAATCAGCAACACTCGGATAAAATCCTTTTACGAAACAAAGTAAAATTCAGGAAAATTGTTACAATCGGAGAATACTTTACCATCACGCTTAGATTGAAATAATCGCTCAGTGACGAAAGTACAAACTAAATGAGAGAAGAAAAAACTTTTCAATATTGATGATTATAAAATAAGTCTTAGACAAGTCAGTTAAAAAAAAACAAACATTTGCCCAAAATCTAATAATACTAAACTTATAATCTGCAAAAGGAGGCGACCGACACATCGATCAATCACGTTTGTGATGAAAAAAATATTTTCGAAAGCCAATAATTTTCAATTAAATAAATATTTGTTACACATCTGAACATCTGATATCGCAGACTATAATTTAAAAATCAGTTGTAAGAGCCAACACCATCCAAATCATTGGCGTACTTGAAAAGTCTTTTTCAGGATTTCTTTAAACTTTTATGATTTCTAACATAAGCTAGCAAGCTTCTCACTAGACCTCAAACATTATTTTTGAAAATCATTCAACCTCGTGTGCTTATGTAAAAATATTGAGAAACAATATGAGAATTACAAAGAAAAAATTCAATTATATATGACATTTAGCATAGTTGCACTCGTTCTACGCCATTTTGAATTGTTGCTCGCAAAACATATAGCTCCAAATTGGCGACTGGATTGTTTTTTGTTGAGATAAACGCGAGATTTTAAAAGCCCCAAAGGAGAAAGTCTGGTGTAGTTAAATCTGCAGATCTGGACGGTCAGTTCAAATCCCCAAAATGGGAGATCACTCGACCTGGAAATTGGTGCTCCGTCCTATTGAAACTAACAATGATCGAGACCCAATGCAATAATTTGCAAAAAAAACTCGTTTAGCATCTGCCTGTAACGCTCACCTTTTATGGTTACGGTGGTGCCATCGGCATCTTCAAAAAAAAAAAAATAATAATAATAAAAAAAAAAAATTAGGGGTAATCACTATTTCACTGCAAATGCAGTCACATTGACGGGATGGAATGACCCTTCATGCACTTCATGAGGAGTCTCTATGCCCCAGAAACGCCAATTTTGTTTATTAACACAAGCACTTAAGTGGGCTTCCTCGCTAAATACGAAATCATCCTCTTCTGTTTAACAGAGTACGGCAACGTTCTTTAGGCAGGAATTCGTGAACACTTTGCACTTTGTAGGGAAAATGCATCGCCATATCGTTGATGTTTGTGAATTTTCTCTGACGTCGGCGACAGCAGCGAGCAACGCGAGGCCAGCCGCTTCTAGCTCGAGGCGCTCAGCCAAACGCTTAATTGTTCGAGGACATGAAACGACGTCGAAATTTACGCTGCGTTAAAGCAACAGACTGAAAATTTTCAAATAAGCAGCAACAATAATTCCACGTTCTTGTAGTGTGTATCGATCCATTTGACAACTAATTCTCTTTATATGTACATATCTGTATCATAAATGTCATCAAAGCACAGCGACATCCGCAAAAATACCAAACAATCTATATTCATATTTCCTTTATCAAAATATATATGTAGATGATATACATACAACCGCTGAGACAATTTTCGGGGAATTAAATCCTCTAACGGATAAGAAAAGTGTGCCATTAAATTAGAAATTCAATGAAATAGAAAAATTATGCCCTGGGGCAACGAAGGCCTATCTACGCCTGTGAATATTCAAAGTGCAAATTATATACAAAATTCTATAATTGTTTTGTACCATGGCCTTTATATTTATAAGAAAATGTAATGGATTATTTTTACTAAAATACTCCCACTTGAAAATTGAATGCGACATTTTCATTTAATTATGATAATTTTATTCATTTTAAAGAAACCAACAATTCAAAGTCGTCTAGTTGAAATCACAAACTCCAAAGAGAACCCGAATGAGCAATATCATGTCCCTCATGAATATTCCATTTTAATTCTTTATCTTGTGCTAAATACACAAAAAAGGGTCTAAAATGAAAAAAGCCATTTTACACTTAACACATTTTGAAGAATGTGGCACGCGTCAAAGAACATATAAAAAAGAAATACGTGAAGAAACAGCTCATGCATGTGTAAAAGCACCTCAACAATTTTATGCTGCAATTGTTTGCAGTTGAAATTCTTCGTTTTGCATTTCGCTTTGGGGTACAAACAATCTATTTAAAACATATTAAAGCAATACAAATATTAAATTAAATAAACTGCACATATGTATGTATACTATATAATTGCATACATACATACATTCAAATATACGAGTACTTAAGACCAACTTTAAAAGCCGCCAGCAAAATCAGCACTGTTTAGATGGCAGACAGCTCTGACGGGTTTTTTGCTTTTCTAAATTTCATATCGAGTTTATGGCATACAAATAAAGGGTGTTTTTTAATATACAATCACACTGTTTTATTTGAGAAGCGATTTCACAGCTGATAGTTGCTTGCAAATATTTAATACCTGAATGGTCAATTTACTCCAAGAATCATTTGATGATAGAATAATTTCCCGTAATAGTCCAGATAATTGGCCAACAAGATCGTTAGATCTGACCCCATTAGGATATGATCTTAAGGGATATGTAAAGCCACTTATCTATGGCGAAAGACCAGAGTTAATGGCAGACTGGGAATCGGCAAATAAAGCCAGTTTCATTAATATTAAAAATAGTTTTGTGTAATTTATTTTAATTTCAAATTGTGAAGCTTAAAAATAACACCCTTTACATTATTGGAGTTGTATAGCAAGACTCAGAAGGGGGTTTCTGAACATTAAACTGAATTTAAGTTTAAATTTATAAAGGGCATTATGTATGTATTGTATGTTGTTGTTGTATATCAACACTCAGAAACGGTTGTTTAGTAGAGACCTGCGCAAGATGTCTTGATGGCGCGTTTTTTTGGTCTTTTGTTCCAAATACTTTTGCTCAAGTCTATTGTAATGAACATTTATGTAAGAGTATATACTGGAAAACATTATTTAAAAATTTTATTGGGCTTGTCTGGAGCGAAAAGGCTCCAAAAGTTATTTTTCGTCATGCCTTCTAGTATGTAATTAGTCAAAAAAAAAACCAAGTGTTAAACACATCCACCAATATATCTTGTGCAGGTGTTTGTTTTCTACTAGGGTTTTCGAAAAAGCGTACCGCAGCGTGAAAGCCAAAGACACAGGCAGATCATTTAAGTTGAAATTGTTACAAATGCAATATTTATTTTCGAAATAAGAATTGAATTACAAGTTAAAGTATGAACTCCTTTTCATTTTCTCTAATTGCTTGGCGAATTTCTAATACTTAAAGAAAATCACATTAAAACCAATGAATATGTTTTTATAAAGGGATTGTTATTCGGCAACCACAAATTTTTTAAGAACTTTCGGATTTGATTAAAACAAAACACATGAATTTAGAGAAATGTACGAAATCTTTGTTTGAGTCGAAAGGACGATCTATATAATTCAATGTTTAAAGATGATTTCATGTAAATGAAAATCGCGGTTACGCCTCTAATGTTTCATATGCTGAGTCCGATTTCGGCATACTCTCTACAACATATCGGTATCTCACGAATAAATTCTTCAATATTGGCTTCCAGTAAGTCAACCGTTGCGGGCTTGTCCCTATAGATATGAGCCTTGACATAGCCCTACAAAAAATAGTCAAAAGGCGTTAAATCCCACGATATAGGCGGCCAATTGACCGGCCCCAAACGTGACATAAACTGTTCACCGAAATCGAATCTCAATTGGGTCATTGTTTCACGTGCTGTGTGGCATGTGGCAGCGTGCTGTTGAAACCTCATGCCAGACAAGTCCAGATCATTAATTTTGGAAAAAAATGGTAATCATCGCATGGTAGCGCTCGCCATTCAGAATAACGTTCCTGCTTTCGTCGTCTTTGAAAAAGTGCGGTCCAATGATGCCACCGGCTTATATTCAACACAAAGGTGATTTTTTCGGAATGCAATGCTTTTGGCTGCTCTTCACAACAAATACGGCAATACTGCTTGCCCATGTATCCATTCAACCAGATATGAGCTTCGTCCCTGAACACAATTTTCCGACAAAAAAGTGGACGATGCACTTTCTTAACCACAATGAATTTTTATAACAAAATTCAATAACTTGCAAGCGTTGCTTGTTTGTAAGTCGATTCATGGCTAAATTATAGACCAAACTGACCATTTTTAACAGTAACATGTTGCACGAAAACAGCTGAGCTGAGTTAAAAACAGTGTTGCCAAAAAGAAAGTTGCTAAAAAACCACCCTTTAGTTACCAGTGTCAGTTGCCAGAAGCCCCTGCATTATCATTTTGAAGATTTGTTCTATCAAATTTTCTTGTTCTGTATTATCGTTTTGTTATCATTTTCAGCAGAGACATTAGCAAAGACAAAAGTTTGGTCACTGGCAACCAACTGAAATTCCGGTGCCATCCATAGTCGAGCCATAAATATGGTTCGGCCACCTGCTTGAGGTGGTCGTTCGATTGCCATCGATAATGGATTTCATTATTACATTTTTACACGAATTATAAATTTTCTTCGTAGTATACGATTTTATAAGGTGTTCAACTACCTTTACGATACCATGTGTCGCATATTTTTTTTTTAAGATTTCGTTTCACGGTTACCGTGTAAAAGAAGAGTTGGATGTATATTCACATGTACCTACAAATACAAGGACACATATAAATCCTTAATTTTCAAATCCTATTTGCTGGTTATATGCAAAAGAAAATTTAGTTCAACTTTTTATCTTATAAAATAGAGCCACTTAAGCTACAAAGTATGAAAAATACGTTTGACATTTACATAAAGACAATAATGAGCCAAGACCACACAAATTAGTTTAACTAGAGATCATAAAAAAACTACTGTGAAAAGCGTAATTTCTGTACTCTGTACTCGTCTGTATTGCACATGTCTGAGTTAATGTAGGGGATGGGTGTAGTAGCCCATGAAGCAAAAAGTACCATGTACTTTTCGTGATTAAAACAACAATTTTTAAGTATAATTACTTTTTTGCCTCTTACGAGCACTGGGGATGGCGGCATCAGCATTTGAAACATAACACAATAATAAAATATAACCTTTTTAGAAGGAAAAACACAAGTTTAATGACCTTTTTTAAAGTGTTTTAACTTTGATTCTATTTCGGTTTGGGAAGAACGATACACGTAAAGTTTCAAGAGCAAAGTGTGGGAGCAATACGGATGGATATACAAAATTTATGTTTTAAATAGAGTTGGTTAATTTCAAAAATTAAATTAGTGAAACGGGTTCAAGTAAATTTTTAAATTACTTTCATATACCGAATTTAGTTGTATACATGGTTAAATAAAAACAAAATTAACGACTTAAATGATTATTTTAATCAAAACATTGAGACAAAGTTTCCAAGTTAAACCAATTAATTAAGCTAAAAATGAATGTGTGTGAACAGCAAAGTTTATAAGCAAATTTGACTCAATTAAGATGCATGTGTGAACACGTCATCAGATTTAAATTAAATTATGAGCACGGTCGTTAGAAAGCATTCGCTCTTTAAGTAAATAACATAAGTGGCCTTCTTGTTGCAAGGACCTGTTATATGTGAAAATATCCTTTATTCTTATATATCCTGAAAAATATGATATCTTAATATTTTTATACTTTTTTAATAAAAATTATACCACTATTCATTATTTTTTTGTTGAAAATTGAAAATTGGGTTTTCAATTGGTTCAAAAGATGTTTTCTATTCAACAATTGATTTTAAAGTTTCGAGTGCAATATATAATTCAGAAACTTATATTGCAAAAAACTTGTCTTGTCTCCCAAATAAAAATGTTTTTACACAAAACTTTATTATTACCCATAAATATGTGTGTATGTAAGTGTGTTACGCTAGACATCTTAAAAATTAATAAGCACTTTGTGAAATCATAAATGAAGAGTTAAAATGTTTTCTAAAACTTTTGAAGTTTCCAAAAAAAAAAACCTGAGAAAACTTTTCTAAAAATAAAAGAGACTATAAGGAATAAAAAAACAAAAACTTTTTAAAAGTTTGAAAAATCTATTCAAGTATGTATCTATAATTCCATTATACTCGTACTACCCGCAACAATTTAGGCCAGCAGTTACCCAGTTTTTGTTTAAAAAATCTGTAAAGAAAACCGCAAAACGTCTGTTTAGTTTTGTATGACTTCCATTGCAGACACCAAGAATTAAATTGTAATAAATAAATGATAGAAAGTGGATCTTTTACTTACATTAGTAACAGTAGAACGAGAAGATTCGTTTGTAAAGAAGGAAATAAACGCAATATATTTTAATTATTTCTAACACAAAAGTAAAAAAGAAACGGTGTTAACTAATGCAACGGGTAAATGCTTTTAGTATTAAATACAAAGTCAGAGATTAAATATAAATACTTATTTGCAAAACTATAAAATTATGTAATTTAAAAGGATGCTAATAGTACTTGAAGTGGATGTAAAATCCTATTATATTTTTTAACTCCAATTTCATTTTTATAGATTTCTTGTTTAAGAAAAATATTAAATTGTAATACATATTATTTTTTTTAAAGTGTATTTAATCTTGCAAAGCCCCACTTTTTAACAAAAATTATCTATGTCAGTTGGCTAATTTGAAAAAATGGAAATTATCACTGCAGATAATATTTAGCCATCTACAAGTATTTATCCTTAATGAAATTTTTAATTATTTTGCTTTTAGTTGAATAATATTCCTTTTCCTGCATTTGACTTTGCAGTACATAGTTTTGTTTTTCTTTTAAAAACATTTCCTTTTTAAAAATATTACAACATGAAAAAGTTGTTCATAAATATTTCACATTATGAATATTTTTGTATTTATTTTGTTAAGAAGTAAAATGTTCTCACGTATAGTTAAATTTCTAACAAACGTCTTCTTTGACGGGTGACATCACATATCTCCTCCTTGTCTGAAATACGAGTATGCACATACATAAATATGTCAGGAATGTTTGTTTTTAAAAAATCGAAAACATAACAGACTTGTAAATAAAAATAATAAAAAAACATTATCAGAAATGCCTGGAAGGCACGTACTTAAATTTAACTTATGTTTAGGGCAATAAACAGTGTTGGAAGATGAGGCAGTTAGTGTTAAAGCGATGTTTTGCAATAGTGATGCAAGGCCATGTCAGACGAGACATCAATATAGAAAATAAATATAATGATGATTCTATCAATTCAACCCCAAAGGATTGTCGATGTTAAAGAGGTTGACTCAGTATTGTCATGAACTCTAACCAGTGCTAAGATGACATCAATCAGCCTTTTCCAGCAAAGAAAGAGTGTCGATGTACACATCTGAAAACAGTATTTAAAAATTTATTGCACCGTTCACTATTTGCCTAGAATGGCCTGGCCCGATGCCATGAATTTAAATTTTATACGGACTAGAATAAGTGTGTTACAGATATCTACGTGGTCGGTCCAAAAGAAAACGTGAATTTTAAAATTTCTCGGGGTACGTGCATTCGACTAGCGATTTTTTGTTTGTTTTATGTTGGCACACTTGTTTTGAACATATGTTTTTAATAGATTTTTTGTGCCTTTAGTTTGTGAGACGCATAACAGTTAGACTTGTTTTGCTTGTTCGGCGATTTTTTACTGTGAAAAAAGTGGATCAAAGAATTTTCATCAAATTAAGTTGTCAAAAGCACTTGAAATGTTGTGAGTGGCACAACATTTTTCTGAGTCAGAAAAATGTTTACAAGTGCTACAAGCTTTTCAAAGCGGGTCGAGATAATGTGAATAACGACGCTCGTCCTGGAAGCTCCATCACATCAAAAACCGTTGAAAATGTTGAGAAAGTAAAGAAAGTTGTTATGAAGAATCGTCGAATCACTATTAGAGAAGTTGCAAAGGATATCGGCATAACGGTTGGCTCATGCCATACAATTTTTTTTCGCAAATTTTGGGGGTGAAGCATGTGACTGCGAAGCTCCTTATAAAATTGCTGAATTTTGAACAAAAAAGCCGTCACATGGAAATCGCTCAGTAAATGTTGAATGACGTTAAGGACGATCCAGATTTGCTTAAAAGGTCATAACTGGTGACGAACCATGGACGAACCATGACGAACTAAAAACATGTGTTCGAGACAAGTGTGCCAACATATAAAAAAATTCTAATCGAATGCACGTAGCCCGAGAAATCGTAAAGTTCACCTTTTCTTTTGAACAGACGATTAGAATATCTTGATTCGATATCTTCTTCTAAAGCTAGACGATATGCCCTTTTGTGATGAAAATTAGTAAAATCAAACATTTCATAGTTTGGAACGCGTCAACAGATTCAAATAAAATTTATATCCTTAGTCCTCGATTAGTAAGGCTAATATTCGTAAGGTATTTTGCTGAAGATACCTGGCATAGGTCTGTAAGGAAAAAACTAGCTGACATCAATAAATCATGGGACGAAGCAAAAATAATTGTGAATACCTTGTTGAAGCCCTATGTTCCCTCGAGGAATAAATAAAGTAAAATAAATTTGGTTAAGAAAGAATTAATCATGAGGCAATGTTCCAAAGTCAGCACGGAAAAATTCAACTTTAAAATTCCAACCTACACAGCAGAACACTACAACACTATTTTCGGAGGCCGCCACACCCACTCTTCAGTGCTCTTGTGTATTTCAGGCTTGTCGCCGGTTTTTAGGTGGCCATAATTGTATGTAAATTAATGCTACTCATAAAAATACGTTTAACTTAGCGAAAAAAGATCAGAGACTTATTTTGATTCTAACCTTTAGCAAATTTTTACCCTGATTTTTATTGTCAGCTTTTGGTTGACAGCATTTTAGACACCCGTTTCCCAAATATGCTACGAGCATTAGTTTACTAATCTAGACTAAAAAATCAAAAGAACGTTCGAATTAAATCAATTAAAAATATTTAGCTTTTTGGAAGGCGTTAGACTTCCACTCTTAATACCTTTTGGTTGCAATGATCTCTAAAATGAGTATTTCCAAATTTTTTTATTTATTACAAAACAATTTTCCTTCATTTTTATTAACCGACTTTAAAAAAAACGGAGTGAGTTTTATATGTTCGTCAATATGTGTTTTTGTATGCTCAGAAATTTGTTCGACATTTGTGAACCGATTTTGAGAAGTTTTGTTTATATGTGTATATGTAAGAGTATGCTATAGAGGTTGTTGTATTTTAAGCAAAGGAAGGCCACCTCCCATACAAAGTAACAATTAATAATCGTATATCTTGTTGACAATAACAGTGAGAGTGTTTAAAATTGATGCGGATTATTCCATGAGGTCGCAGGAAAAATTTGCTGGGTAGCAGCGGGAGGGCGAAGGGTACCTTTCCCACCGAATTCAAAAATAAACTCTAAAAACAAAAACTTCTTAACAAAGAATTTTGCCAACTTCAAAAATGGCCATTCCAAAGTTTTGAAATGCTTATAATATTATGTATATGCATCAACAACTATGATTTTTGAAGCAAAGGCCCAATGCGAGTGGTTAACTGCCGATTTGCAGCCGCTTCTGACTTTGTTTTTATCAATTAAGCCGCCGGCGATGAAGTGGCTAGAATCGGTTAATTTTCGTGAGCCACATTTAAAGAACTGAATGAATGAGTCGGCCTTAATTACAAAAAAAAATTTTTTTCTTAGAAATATACATGATATTATTAATTCATAGACTTTCATTGTAAGTTTTATCTACAGAAAAATTTTAAAAGCTCATATAAATTTGCTAATATTTTATAACCATAGCGATAACTAGCGAAAACTGTTGTATTCCTCAATTAGAGGAGATACTTGAAAAACTCATGCTTTTGTTGCCACATGTTGCATGACAAGATAGTTCGATTATTTTATTTTTATTTTCTTAATATTTACCCACCCTCGCCCTTAAACCAGACGTAGCCTATAGTTCAAAATGTCTCTGGTTTTATTATGTGCTTCCCATATATAAAAGAATTCGCTTTGGCGTATTCTATGAGAAAATTCGTATTTTTCACTTCTGAAAACCTTATTTTTCCCACAAATTGTATATTGAAGTGTTTAATAAGTGATTGAAATGTAATAAAAATATATGTATGTGTATTTAAAAGCTATTTGAAAAATCTTGGTGCTGCTTCAATTTTTTTTACCAAAATAGAAAAAGAATTGGTTTACACATTATTAAAAAATTTTTTTTTTACATATGTGTATATATGTATGTCTTAAGAGTAATATTGGCTAAAGCCGACATTAGCCGCCGAGAACAACCGCCGCCACCACCGACGACTTTGTGACAAATTGGACCTATCCTTCCATGTCGATCCCAAGAAGGTAGCCAACTTTCGACCTTTTTAGAGGCTATTTTGGAAGTCGGCTGAGTTTTTTTATATTTGTTGTTAAAAAGTTTTCTCTTTTTAAACTTTTATATTCAGCTCAAATTGGGTATTTTTAAATGCCTTTAACAATTATCTCTAGTAGAATCTGTGAAGATTTTGAAATCAAATTTTTTTGACAGTCATCTGTAAGAGTTGTGATATCATAAGGCATGTTCCAGTTGTCAATTGCATTTATTGCCTCCATTTTTAACGTTATCAGCTCCATGTGCAACTAACATAATGGAACTTATTTTTCCCGTCGCTATATGTATGTCGTCGCATCATATATCATGCGCTTCTTTGAAACTTAAATACTCTTCCCATTTTATAAAAGATGTACGAACATACATATTAAAACTATTTTCAAATATTTACAAAGACGTTCTTAGTTTTTATTTACATTTTGTAAATTCCATGGTTGTGACACAGTTTATCAAGCATGTAGGAGACAAAAGCTTTTTATCTCTATGTTGTAAGTAGACTGCTGATGTTTCCATCTACCAAAGACTATACACGAAGGTAAAGAAAGATGTAAATGTAACTTAAGGTGTATCTATGTAAACAACCACACACATGACAATTAAAAAAAATATTTTATGCTACAATAACAAAAACAGTCTATAAATAATACAACTAAATAATAATAGAGAAACAAACAAAAGAAAGAAAAAAAAATAAATTGAAAAGAGACCATGCCGCTAAAAGCCAAGTTCTGGAACCAGAAGTGAAAAACTCAAAGACATAAAAAATTACACTATCTGTTTTTGGAAAAGATGGAGAAGAAATATTGTTGTCGGCAGTGGCTTTGCCGCCAACAACAACAATACAAACAAGCAGCAACTGCAGTTTGAAAACTCCAATATTTATCTTAAAGTTGTTAAAAGTTTTGTTAGAAGACATTAACAGAAAACACCAACCTACACATACTTATTTATACATACACATGCACACATACTTATTTATGAATTTAACACGTGCTGCAACTTTTCTGAAATCTTCACTTTTGTTCGCTTGTCACTTCTTTGAGATTCTATGAGGCTTGCAGTGTCGTAATTCAGTCGTAGCTATAGAACATGAAGAGAACTCCAATTGAATTTTATGACTTCCTCTTGTAGTTTGTAGGTTCTCCTTTTTTTTATTAGTTTTTACACGTGGTTTTTTTATGATTTTTAATCACGACAACGAGCAACAAATAATGCGTTTAATATTTTTTAGTGGTGTGTCGTCTTTGAAATAAATTAAAATTAGTTACTAAAGCAACATATAACGAACAGTGAGGAAAATATAAATATAAGCAGATCAAAATTAATAACAGAAGAGTAAATTTAGTTTATAAATCTTTTTGCAAAGAAAAAAAAAATTATATTAAATTGCGTTTAATTATTGACCACTGGAAATGGACTTTAACGGCCTTATTCATAAAAAATGTTGTATGTTTATTAAAGGTTTATTTGACAAATATCCCATAGAAATATGTCAAATAAGCCGTTAATAAACATACAATAATTTTTATGAATACCGCAGTAAATCTGGAGTGGGTACAAAGGTGACAATAGTCATGATTTATTTTTCCTTGTGTGAAAGTAATTATAGTAATTGGAAAATGAAAAAATGTGTTGGTGGACTTTCGGAGGCAATGAAAATGTTGTTCCTTAAGAATAGCTTCAATTCGCTTTCAGTTGATATAAAAAAATTCATGTTCCCTCTTCTGGCAATATTGAATTTAGCAAAAATTTCCACTTTAATCTTAAAAAGGCTACTCGTTAATAATCTGTCCAAGCAAGAGCCTAAGGATCCATTGTTATCTAACGGGACTGTTGCAAGTTCCGTGATGCATAGTTATAAAGGCATTGTTAATCATCACGATGCACAAATCATCAATCTCTCAAATAAAAAATAAAAATTATATTAAATTGCGTTTAATTATTGACTACTGGCAACAGACTTTATATCTAGAAAGTATACAATTTGATTTATTTTTCCTTATGAAAAATTAAAAAAATAAGCAGCTGGATTTTCGGAGGCAATGAAAATGTTGTTCCTTAAGAATAACTTCCATTTGCTGTCAGTTGATATAAAAAAAAAAAATCATGTTCCCTGAATTTGGCAATACTTTCCACATTAACCTCAAAAACTTCTCATTGATAATCAGTCCATATAAAAACCTTAGGGGTTACTAGCCTATTGTTCCGTGATGCATGGATATTATCAAGGAATTGGGAGACATCAATATGTATAGGATATGATATTGCTGAGTCTTTAATCCTGATGCTGACGAAGTAAGGAAACGAAAAAAAAACTATATTATTCCGCTGGGTCTACTTAATTTAAGTTCGCATGGCGTACGGCTAAATAGAGTCAGTCAGCTTATCAGAAACAGTCGCTCTCCAAAAATCTAATATGTTTAGGAGAAGCAAAAAAAATGTTTATGTTCTCTACAAGCGACACAAGTGACACAAGAACAGTCATAACGATATTTTTCTAGTTAAAGATCGTGATGGGAAAGACATTTTTTTGATTCTTAGAGATTTGTTCTGCTTATGAAAATTATGAAAAAGAAAATACGATTTTGATAAATTTTGAGTTTTAATTTTTTTGTTTTTGAGTGCGTAATATATCTATAAGTACACAAATATGAATATGCATCATCAATTGCGATACAAGGATTAACATTACAAAATATTTAAGTAAGAAGATAAATATTTAAGCGACATAATTAACTACAACTGAACAATATAATGGCCCATAAGTTTTTCGACTTGCAACAATCTTTCGATTAACTTGGAATTATTTTATGGACTGTAAATACAGTGATTATATGAAAAATTGCTTTATAACAATAATAAAAGTTATGACACAATTTTGTATGTCTTGTGTAACGCACTTTAGGAAGTTGGCTGAAATCTTAAAATAAACTATAAATAACCATATTACGATATATTGAAAAGGGATAGACTAGTATCTCATAAAATATTTATATTATTGCAACACATACAGTCTACTTAAATAGACCGCAAATGTCTTATAATTTTTTCAGCAGTAAAGAATGATTTCTGTATACAGTTCGGGTTAGATTTGCGCAACCACAGATTATTGCAACACCAGGATTAGCGCGGCAGGATATGTATTTTTTAAACATTACACTTTTTATAAGTGCAACTTTTTTCAAATAAGTGTATCGATAAGTGCAACCTTTTGTGTTTTATTAATCTAAAGTTATTTATTCAAAAGTCAAAAGCCTTATTTTTCCATAACAAATTAAGAGAAAAACATAACATTTAATGCAAGTCTTTGATGGCTAAAAGAACTTTAAAAAGCGACATGGTATACGCCCAGTAAAAATATGCGGAAAAAACCTATCAAAGAAGGTGGAAAATGTAGTTCCCCTCATGGAAAAGTTCAGAAAGAATAACATTTTTGCCACGCAAACGGATCTTATAAATTGGAATTGATTGGAAAAACAGAGAGTCCTAGTGTGTTTAATAACTTTAATAATAGGTCAGTCCATTACAGAGGAAACAATAGTGCATGAATGACTTACATATGTCATTTGGGGGATTTGTTTAAGGTTTGTATTTTAATCACTTATATTTGAAAAAGGGTTTTATTTTAGTAACAAGTAAGAAGATTCTTTCACTCGAAAGGCCTTCAAAAAGGCGTTAGGGCTAATAGAAAAAAATTATATCTAATACTAAGTTATACCAAAAAGTTTCAATGTGGAATGTAAAACCTTAAAAATATTAACATTTTCATTTTTTTTTTGATACGTCCATGTTGCATTGAAGGAGCGATATGTACAATGTTATCCAATTTTCGGTTTCAAAAGTATAGTTAAATAAAACACACATAAACTTTTATTTCATTAGAATGCTTGAAGGACCTTGCTATTACGTACAAAATATAATGCCATTTAAATGGCCGCCTCTAGATTGGTTGCGGCAGTGGACCCTCTTGCGGTAGTTTTCTAAAACGTTTTCGCACATTTCGGGCGATATCTCGTCGATAACTTGACGAATGTTGGAGATTATCTGCATAGACATGGTCTTTGAGTTAAGTCCATAAAAAATCTAACGGCGTTAGATCTCATGATTTTGGTGGCCAATTGACGTCGCCAAAATGTGAAATCACGCGATCTGGAAACTTTCTATACATTAAAGCCAGAATCGGTTGTATTGTGTGGCTCGTGGCATCATCTTGTTGATACCACATATTGTTGATTGTCTCTGTTGCGATGCGTAAGAAAAATGGCACCTCATCGCATCCTTTCGCATCTAATTTTTTCACTTTCGCAAATCTATCATCAGTGCACTCTGTAATGGGAAAGCGCATGTCAAAATCGTTCGGTAAAACCAAATATCAAACACATCGCAATAGAGAGTAACCCGCCAGTTCGAATCATAAGGGTTCTTCCAGTGTCGTTTTCGAACAAATACGGCCCAATGGCACTTCCAGACCATAATAGGCATCGAACAGTCACTTTTTCTGGATGCAATTTCTTTTCGACAATCACATCTGGGTTTTCCGAGACCTGTATGCAATAATTTTGCTTGTTGGCGATTTTGAAACCACTAGATGTATAACCCGATACATAAATATGTAGAAATCATACGTATATATAGAATATGAAGATTGTTTTTATTGATTTATAAAACATTTATAATACAACTTTGCTTTTCGGTAAAAGTAACAACCACGATTTCGTTTCGGTTGCGCAAATCGAGCACCCACTGTATGTAATTATAAATATAATTTTTTTTGAAATTATTATGGGTGGTAGAAGATTTCAATTGTCACGTGTATGGTTCATCTTTAACACTTTTGAATTCGAAATACAAAACAAACAACAAGCAAAAAAGGAAGAAATGAAGAAAGGAAGAAGGAAATAAAAGTCAATAAATTAAGAAGTTCAACAAACTTTTGTAGGAACGACGTACATAATAGTGGCTTGAAGTATTTATTCCTGAAGAAACGGCATAGAAGCCAGTTATTACAACAAATCGTTAGAAAACTACTACAGCCGCAAAGAGAAAAAGAATAAAAAAATGCCTAAAATGTAATAAACAAATCAGTCTGCACTGTTGAGAGCCCCCACGGAATGTGAAAATAGACTCAAGCACAAAATTTACATTTTTGATGGCAGGGACCAGACAAATAGACAGACGGATTTTTTTTAATTTTTCTTTAGTTAATTTGTTTTTCTCTTTTTTTGGGTTTCTTTCTGCAACATCATTCGACAGACAGCATTTGTCTGTGTGTTGGTTTGTAATAAATTTAGTCTAATTTTTTATTATTTGGATTTTGCATTAGAACAATTGCCACATTTTGTTGGCAGCTTTAGAAGTTGCTGCTGCCGCATTTGCATTTCGTTGTTTTCGTTTCCATCAGAGTAGGTGGCAGGTTGCATTTTGCATAAGTGATTTATTTTGTTTTTCTAGAATATTTAATAATATTATTGCATTAAAATTTTATAGTTGAAATGACTATAAATAAGTAATTTTCAAGCAAGTGATGTACGTATGAGGTGCTGTTTTGGCTCACGTCACACAAGCTGATGGATTAAAACGAATAAATTTCAAATTCTCGCCATCACAAAAAGAGAATATTTTTATTTAAAGTTACCCAAACATTTACAATATTATTGTTCAATAATTTATATTGTACAATAAAATTGCTTGGCACATATATTTAAAAAAACAAACAAATCTTTTGATTTATATATAGAAAATAGAGGACAATATTATGTTTGTATTTTTTTTTTATTATTTAATGGCAAGTTGATTAATTTGCTTATGTTTTTATTTAAAACGAAAAAATAGTTTTACAGTATAGTTAAATGTACTCATATCTGTGTATAGGTTTTCGTTACTTTTACAAATGTTGTATGAAAAGTTGCACCATATTTTGTTTAAAAATATTGAACAACTTATTGGGTAGTGTAACAACAATACAGGCAACAAAATACTCAGTAATATTGTGTAGTCTATGGCACCACGTATAATGAATAAAAGTCTATGCAAAATAAGCTGCTTCCAAGTAAGTGAAAGATGTAAGCACAGCTATGAACTCAGGAATTGTTTCACAAAGTTTCACCTGTTTTGCCGCTTTCTTGCAAGGTGTGTCAGAATGGGATACAATTTTTTAATCAAATTTTTTTTATATTTCCCTCAATTAAGTCGTTTTACATCAAATTTATTAAAATATCTCTACACTGATTCATTTAATAACTAAAAATAATTAAATAGTTTTGAAACTACAACTTTCATTTAATGTTTATTTAACTCTCGCTTGTACGATTATTTCTTCCAATTTGAATATTTACAATTAAACAGGCATTTCTTTTAATACCCATTGCATAATGTTGCAAATAAAAGCAACAACAGCAAATACTTTGTTTTAATTACATCATAATTTTACACAACGAAGTAATAAAAATATTTATCATTTATTCATTCATTCCTTCATTCAATTTAATTAATTTTTTTTGCATTTTTTTTTTTTGCAAATTACATGCAAATGAGATGTTCAACACGGGTATGAAAAACAATAATTTGCAAATGATACTGAGTTTTAACATAAAAAGTACTTTTTGTGTAAAATCTTTTTAAATCAACTTTTCTTTATTAGGGGAGGATTTTTACTATAGAGGAGTCTTGGTAGCGTATTCTGTGTCTAGAAATTATACTATAATTTTTTTATTGTCTTTGTTTTATAGCGTGGCAAATTTACTACTGTAACTGATTTTCAACTCGTTTTAGAAAGCAAAAATATATATTTATTGAAAATGTAAAAGTAAAAGTTTTAATACTGTCGAGTTCGATTAAATGAAAATGGAAAGTTACAGGAATTGTTTTCGCTTATGGAAAATTTTCAATTAAACGCACTTCGGATAAGCGAAAACCGTTTACTATACCATAAATGAACTCAGCTTTTTTTTAAATTGTTCTTTGAACCGGAAATATAGTATACGAGGACTTTTTGATAATTCACTAATTTTTTTTATAAAAGAAACAGAATAAAACCCTTTTATTTCGCAAAATAGGTCTTCTTTAAACCCAATACATTTAGACCAGCGTCATTCATTTTTTTTCCCTCAAGTAATGACATTTCTCAAAGCGTTTATTTCATCGATGAAATTGATCCGTATATCTTACCACCATGCAGAATTTCCTCAAAATTTGGAAACAACGAATAGTTGCATATAGAGACATACAGCTGAAAATTTCGGTGATGGCCGCCGCCGCCTTAAGCAGGTCTCTAATGTATTTTTTGATTTTAGTAAGAAAAAAAAAACTTAGCTGTTTTATTATTGAAAATGCTTGCAAATAAATGTTTGCTATGAATTTAAATTTTAAAAATTAGCTTAAGAGCAACAAATCTTAATTTTATAAATGTTGTTGTTGTTTTCTAGGAAAATAAACTACGAGAATAGAAATGCATATAAAAGGAACGTTAAACGATTGAAAACGATTTGAAAATAATTTAAGCAACTCACTTTTCTTCCTCATATTTGTTGTCGTATATTGTTTCATGCACTACGCTTCAATCACAACTATAAGTGAAGCATTGACAGCCTTCCTAAACTTAAAAAGACATATTCATGATGCATTGCTGAACAAATACATGTATCTTCTTGGCTGATCTATAGTTCTAGGTCCTAAAATTCAAATGCAGAATTGGCACATAGTTGATACAGATTTAGTAGTTGGGAGCGTTTAGATCTCTGCAGTATAAATTATAGACCATTATATGCAACAACTATGATTTTCGTCTCAAGATTATGTAAATTGGTACGGTACTAATTTCAATGTTTAAAATTGAAAACAAGTACTTTTTTCAATTGAATATAGTACTACTACCTAACGAATTTTCCAGCCCTGATTCAACCCAAACGCCTCAATTATTATTTTAAAGCCAGCTTTCATCCATTCATTTGTTTCTCAAATATTTCCTTTTTTAATATTAACACACACATACATACATACATACACCCATACAAGGATTACACAGAATAACAGCATTAAATTTACAATTATTTTAACTGCTTCTATGTATGTGTTACATGAAAGTTTGAAAGTATTACAACTCATTTTAATCAACTAGAAATTGAACAATATCATCACATAATAATTGTTATAATAAACTTGTAAATCATAATAATGTTTTTTTTATTGTAAATTTTTATGCTTGATAAACATAAACTGAAAAAAATAAGAAGAAAAAATTAAGTTTAACGCATCCATATAAAATCTATTGTTTTCTAATACAAAAAAAAAATAACAAAAAGCCGAACTAAAATTTTTTTCAACAATGAATTAAACAACATTTGAACTTTATATTTTTCTTATCTCATGTCAATTTTTTTATGTTTGTTTAATAATAAAAAATATTGATTTAAATGCAAATTTAATCCTTTTTAAACTGGGAATTAGATTGTGAAAAAGCCATTGCACGTAGAAAAAGTGCGGTATGGCCGTATGCCAACCGACTTTTTTTATCTGGAAATTGGATATTACGAAGGGGACGATATGTGTTTTCAACAAGAAGGTACCACGAGATATACAACACAACCGATTTTGGCTTAATTTCACACTTTGGCGACGTTAATTGGCCACCAAAATCTTGCGATTTGAAGCCGTTAGATTTCTTTTGTGGAACTCCTTAAAAGACCGTGTCTACACGGATTATACCCTCAAGCTGGATCATTCGTCAAGTTATCGCTGATATACATACCGCCCGAATTTTGCGAAAATGTGGTCGCAAGAGGGTCCACTGTCTGAAACCAATCTAGAGACGATCATTTAAATAACATTGTACTTCATATGTAATGACAAGGTCCAAGCATTATAATGAAATCAAAGCTTTATGTGTGTTTTATCTAACTTTACTTTTGAAACTAAAAAAGAGGAAAACCCTGCATATATGAATTAAATATACAGAGTGGCGTGAAAGTAATGTGACATTTATGTCAAATGGAATTTATATGTAAGCTTTTGTTTGACTTCTTTTTTGTTTGAATGCTTAACAATTTTTATTTCATTTGCCATAATATTACTAATTAAAATAATTTAGAAATAGTAAAATTCAAGATATCAATTAAATTTCTGCCAGCAACCGCGTTGAGGCGAATAAAATTTTGACGATATTTATAAACAAAAATTATATATAAATAAACATTCTTTTAAAGTCATTCTTTTTATTATTTTCATTTAATAAGTATTTTTTAGAAGACACAAATCGCTATCGACCAGTAAAATAATATGATTTTTTTTAATTCTTTGCAACCATTAGAGTGAAAAAAGATTGTGTTGCACTAATGACAGCATACTTATGTATGTAGCCTTGTTATCGTTAGTTTTAATTAATTAAAAATAGAAATTTGATAGCTTGTTTGCTTACGAAAATACTATCATTATATTTGTTTAGAACTCATTCCACAATTTCATAAGAATACGAGTATATATTACATCATATTGCTCCTTTTTCCATATTTCAGGTGAAAAATCAAAACAGCAGATAAACAAATATTTACTTGCAACAACAATGTTGAAATAATTACGAACTTCTTAATTTTATGTGCGTATAATAAATTGTTCATTTTCGTATTTACTAGTTCAATTTAATAATGAACATTTAATTTATTTTTCATTTATTGTGTTGATCTCATTAATCACAAATATTAATTCGATACTAATTTATATTTTTTTGCGTTTTGTTTTTACTGCCGCAATTAAATAAGTCAATACTAGTAGTTAGTAAATGTATTTAATTAAGTTATTTATAGATGTAAACAAATAGAAAATTATTTGTAAATTAAATTGTTACAAAATATTTGCTTTTATGGACGATTATGTATATATTTATTTCAAATATCAAATGAAAATGAATTAATTAATTAATCAAATGGAAATGTTGATAAACTGAAACTGATGAGACCAAAATAAAGCAGAAGTCGTAACGAAGGTTCTCAATGCCTTATAAGAGTTCCAACTAGGTTGAGAAATTTTCACGTTTCGTTCCAATTTCTTTAAATCGTTTTATCGAAACCTTTTTGGTACAACTCCGGTTTAAGTTTTGATATAATTCTGCACTTGGGATATTGGGCAAGACTTTTTCCTGTTGCATATAAGAACAGCTTAATTTAATTTAAAAGTCATATCAACATTTGTTGGTACAACTTTGGCTTAGTTTTAGTGATGATTCTCATTTTTTTAGATTTTTGAGATATGATTATGTTGCACTAAAGAAGAAAACTATAATACGAGTACAATGAGCTTGTCTCCACTCTTCAGTAGACATCAATCATCATCTTTGAAAAGCATTTAAGCTGGTATACCAAAATAAAAACTTTTAAATACAATAGGAGATTTGAAAATAATTTAATAATATTTGAAGTTTATAAAAATATATTATATAATCATAGAAAGCTTATAAAAAACTTTTGTATGAAGACAACGATTTGCATCTTCTTATTTTTCCTTTAAGGATATGTCAGACAAATAGACAGCTAAATACACAACAAATAATAATTTTTTTCAATTATTAATTTATTTTAATCTTCAATATATAATTTTGATTATTTTATTGACTTAAGTTCAAAACAAATCTTATGGCAAATAACTTATTGTATTTCAATACAAAATTATTTTCAAAAAAGTTTTTGTTGGGAGCATTTATTTGATAATTAAGTTTTGAATTTATAACGTCCTTTCTTACCAATTTTTTTTTTATTCAGTAAATCATTAAATATTTCCTTAAAAATACATCGAAATATAATCGCGTAGTTTGACAAGGCGGGAGCCTTGTAATCAGCATACCAATCAAATAGCACCGCTAAGCTACTGTAAGTGGTCGACTTAGCAGGAACTTTTTGGCATAGGGCAGACGAAACGGTTTAACGAAATCACCTGCGGCAACTCGAAACTGACTTGGCCTATATTTGACTGCAAGAGATTCGCAGTCCTAGATGGAATCCCCGACTGGGCTTAGCTACAACAGTTGTCAGAATGAGGAGGAAGAGCGAATTTCGAATCTTCCTTCTCTACCATTGCCCTGCAACCTACATTGGTTCTCTGCTAAGGATCTAACAAAAATATCGGAACGCGATATAAGCTCTTTTATCCCGGCATCACTGTGGTGTGCCGCTGCATCAATAGAGGTTACCTAGACGAAGGCACAAACCATACGTACCATTCATGTGGTCCAGTTCATGTCATACAACTAAGTGGCGGCCTGTTATGCCTAAACTAACTTAATACACTGAACTGAATTGCCATCATAAACAAAACTTAAGGCAATGACAAGCCTGCATCATTTTCCTAGCACTATCTTGCCACGTTATAAATATATGAAACTTTTTTTATTGGGAACAATTGACAAATTGAAAAAAATTTTAAACTAAAGCATTTATTCGAAACTAAAGAAAAATAGACTGCATATCATATCTGTGATAAATACTAAAGCTAAAGCCACAACAAACAATACATTTTTTAATTTTTTCAATGCATTTTGCAAAAGCTCTAATTGTTTCTAACGATTAGTTCGGGAGAATATCCCAAATAATAAATTTCAATATTAAGTATTACCTGATTTTTTAATAAAAAAATAGTACATACATATGGACTTTAATAAGAATAAAAGAAATCCACATTTCAATATTAAAATTGATTGGTTTTAAGCAATAGAACGATTTTCATTATATTTTAAACTTCATCATACATAATTTGATATTAAAAAAAGCTTGCTTATAGTCAATTTCGTATTAGACAATTTTATGAAAAAAATATTTTGCGTGTAAAGCGGGGGATAAGTGTTGTTCAGGTTTATTTATTTCGGTCTAGCAAATATTTTGTAATTATTTTATGTATACACATTATATAAATTCTCGAACTTAAAAAAAAGAAAAAAGCGAGTTTCGCCAAATTAAATTTATATAAAAAAGTTTGCGTCCCAATAAAGGGCCCGTGTGAGAGTTTAATTCAACATGCAATAGTGTCATCGCTGGATTCCAAGTGTCTCAATACGACGTTTCGAAATTCTATTTTATACAATGTGGTTCGGTAAGCATTTGCATCGTTTTCAAATAATAAAACCGATGATCTATTTCGTTAGGGGACATGGACGTTCGGCTAATACAGCCTTTAGTCTTTCTAAGCACTGATAAGGAGAGTAAAAAATCGTTATTTTTTTCAATTAAAAAACTATTATTCATTATCAGCATTTAAAAACGCATTAAGCTAAACGAATGTTGCACTATAGTTGCATAAGTGACCTTATTTATTTGATCGTACAGATGATAATTAGAGATGGTTTTCGTTCCCATGATTTTAATGTATAATTTTTTCTTTGTTTTCCACCGCCTAAGCCAGAAAAATAAAATCAAGTGTTAAAAGTTCAATTTGACAATTAAAATTAATCTCGAAAGAGATTTGTTTCCCTTCAAAACTAAAAAATAAAGTGCAGCAATAAAAATGTTAGTAACAAAAAATTAAAAGCATTTCACATGCGTCATTTACACTTGAACAAAGTCTTAACAAAGTTTCGAAACAAAAGCCTTTTAAAATTGGAAAAGTTTGCTTTGAAATCTCAACTTTTTCAAATAAATTATCAGCGAAATAATTTCACATTGACGGTGATTTTTTCAAAGTTACTGGCGAAGAAGTATCGTTCTTTGCTTCTTTTTTTTTGTAACTGGAAGTTTTACCTAAAGGTAATTAATATTCAAATAAAATATTTTAGAATAAAGGAAAGCCCTTCAAAAACGTGCAACATAAAGAAAGAATATAAAATATTCGTCATGTAAAACAAAATATAGTAGGCGGGCCAATGAACTCACAAAAAAACATTTTCTTGTAATAGCGGCAGGCAACCTTTTCCTGATATTGTATTATTCACCATGGCAAAATACTTTTTTCTTTACAAGATGTTAAAAAAAATAATAATAAGAGAGGGGAAGATGTAGAAAATAAAATCTAAAAGCCTCATCTGCAATAAAGGCAGCTTTAACTTGGGGAGCACATACTTTCGATATTTTAATTTAACGTGTAAAAGTAGGAAAAAAGATAAGAAAATAAATAAACTTTAAAACAAACAAAAAATTCACTCTGCTTTCCATGCCCTTAACATTCATAATGACCGACCAAAGTAAAGGCCACAAGAAAATTGGCAAAATGAAATTACGAAATAGACAGTTTTATTTATTTTTCAAAGATTTATGAATCAACATAAAAAAGATTTGTTAGAAGGATGTTGATTTGATAAGGAAATTAATTCAAATACTAGCACGTGGTTTACTTTTAAATTTTTTATGAGTTCATTGCATTCTCTAGCACACATTTTTGTTTTTATGAAATTTTATTTGAAAATCTATCTTTTAGGAAAAGTAGAAAACTCACCACTCGATGTGCGTAGTGGAATATCATATCACTCATTTAATGCAAAATACAAATAATTCAAAAAATTAAATTTTGAAGTAATTGGGGAAAACGTGTACCTAAATATCCTCTTTGTATGTAAAAAAAAATCGGACCATATATGAAGATAAACCGATATGTCTTCATAATTCATTTAAATGAAGTTGCCCTTTGAGGCAACATAGTCAAGTCTTATTGCTGAAGAAAAATTGTTAAAAACCCTCTTTATATGTTTTAAAAATCAGTTACTAGACCAGTAAAATAAGCTTTTGAATGGATGGAAGTTTCATTTGTTTTATGACACATCTGATCTTTAACTTAAGTTTGAGTTTATGGTGTCGGGAGTGGGTAATTTTTGAAAATAAGGAATATCAAAATTTTTTTAAAGCTTTTTTTAGATAATAGGTTAGGTTAGGTTGATTGGAGGGGTGTGATAGCCCATGTCATACGACATACACTTAAGCCAGTGAAGGCTTGTTGTGCGCTCCCTTTAATTATCGGCAGGATTCGAACCTGGGACCTTCGCACAATTTAGTAATTTTTTTTGCAAAGATAATTGAAACATATTTTCAGAGTATTTCTCAATATGACTTGGTATAGATAAACTTATTGTAAATGCTTCTATTTCATATCAAAAAGTATTTCAAAACACCTTATGCATTTAGCCATTCATTCGATAAGCAATTTTAAAAAAATTAATAAACTCCTTTGCTTTGAAAGGATGTGGGTTTAAATACGTAAATATTACCAGAAGCAAAGTTAGTTCATTTTACATTCTCGACAAAAATTCCTCGAAGTCGGGAAGTGTAAAATTGTTTTTCGAACTGTTCACAAGAACGAAACTATGATTTGACTAAGGCTGGCGCCAATATTCGCCTTGCAACGAAAGTCAAGTTAATGAGATGCAGCAACAAATGCTGACGAAGTGTGTGGTTTCTGAACTCTGTTGATATGAATGTATTTGCTGATTGGAACTTATTTAATTGCTCTTGTTATAATCTACGTTATTGAAAATTCTGAAAATTCACACAGGCCTCGACTTCGAATAACACTAGAACAGGCTCAGTTTGGGAGGAAAGTCTATGATTCTGTGTAATTTATTTTCAAAATACAAATCCACTATATGCTTTTTTACGTGTGTTTACTTTCCTGACTGAGAAAGTCAGGACGATATTCACTGCATGTGTATATAAGGTGCCACAAAAATCATAACACATAAAAACAACGCTATTCTGCGGTAAGTGATGGCAAAAAATACACAGAGTATGAGTTGCAAGAGAACAATCGTTTTCATGTATTTCAAGTATTTTGAAAACAATGAAAAACTAAATATTTTCAAAATGTTGGCAAAATCTTGATTTAATCGCCCATTAAATGCAAACCATAAAAATGCTGAGATAGTGATCTGGCAGTGGTGCAAGTTCGCTTCATTTATTACGTGTAACTGCAAGAATTTCTCTCTTTTGATGCTCATTCACCGAAATGGAAGCTCTATTCAATATGTTGAAAAAAGTAGATTTTTTATTATTATTACTAATTTTTGATAAGAAAAAAATTTTTGTAACGAATTACGAGAACCTTTCTACTACTAGGAATCGAATTTCGTCTGGAAAGGCTAAAAAGGTGGCATTTGCCACAGTTTGTTTTTTTTATAGTCTCAATTATAAACTGAAGGACAACTATATTTTAAGGTAAATCTTCCTAAAATTATTTTTAAAAATTACACACATTTGATATCGATGGAAATTTCATTTCAATAAATTTTGGTTTGAAATTTTTAATGATATTGAATGCCGTAATTTGCCCCCTGAATTGCATAGAACTAATTTTAATTTTTGATCAAGTTTTTATATAATGTGCTCGTAACTTTCTTAATATAAATATAAAATGCACAAATTGATACTTTGGAAACAATGAATATGTCCTTTTTTAAGAATAAAGAGAACTGATAACAGCGAAACAGTGAGCGAAAGCGTTTTCGCATGAGATATTTTTCGCCAACGTCTAATTCTTCGTTGTGGTGATTGGAATGTGTATAGTCTGATTATTTGCTGTTCCACAGTTCGTATAAAAGCGAATTTAGTATTCAGTCGGAAGAAGATTTAAATTTCGGTTTTCAATTTTAATCCAAAATAGAGAAAAAAAGAAAATTATACATCAAAAATACTTTTGGGAAGAGCAATTAAATATTTTTTGCGGTTTTTCTTTAGTTAAAAGAAGAATGTTTAAATGCGTATAAAGTTCTAATGATATAAATTCCTATTAAAATATATAAAGGCTAATGGAAAAAACTTTCCAAATTAGAATAGACGAATTTTTATAATTTCCAACAATGCCAATAAGAAACTTCTATTAATTGTGATTTCAATTTGGTTTTGTCGAACCAAATGTGTATAAAATTTTTAATTCCAATTCAGAGAGAAGACTAATTTTTAACGGAGTACAAAATGCTTTGGTCTTCCGTTAATGCTTGGTTTTCCTTATCTTGCATCCAAATGTTAAATTTGAAAAAAAAAAATGCTAAAATTTCATTGGGTCCAAAAATTCCAGAACAAAAAGTTTCTAGCTTTTGTAATAAGAATTTATTGTAAAATGTAACTTTCGTTAAGCCCGCAGTAGACATTCAACTAAACTTTGGGCAGATAAGAAAAGGTGTTAAGCTTTTATATAATTTTGTAAAAATTAATTAATAAATTCTCATACAAAATGAAAACTTTAAAAATTTCAACAAAACAAAAGAACAGTTATTCTTTGTCTTCATTCATATTTCCCCAAATAACAATTGAAACTTTTCAAATTCCTCTGATCTCCTTTTTACCTTTCCTATTTTCCTCATGATGTACTAAAAAAAATAATAACAATAATAACTTACCACCACCCAAAGCTTTATTGTCGCTGCCAGTTTCAACTTATAACGATGGATAGATAATCTATCAGCAATAATTTTTTGGTTTTATTTCTTCAAAGGAAAACTTACCTGCAATAAGAAAAGAGAGAAAAAATATAAAAAATAGATAAAAATTTTAAGTTTTCATAAAAAAAGAGGTGATGACGAACAAAGTTTTTAATTTTATATTGACACTCAAGAAGCAAAAGAATAGCGAAAAGATAAACTTGAAATGAAATTGATGTTTTTATAGCAACAGCATAAACTTTTTTTATACGACCAATATCACTGAAGCGCAACCTTTGTAAATTTTTCAGTATTCACAAGAGATGAGAACAAAACCAGAACTTTTAGCGTTTCTTTGTTTGCAAATGCGAAATAGAAACGGCATATATTTCGTAATAAAACAAGTTGAAATTGGAAAAGCTAAAAGTATGTTTTAAAAAATATACGAAAAAATTGATTTGAAATTAAAGAAAATGCACTTCAATTGTTTTTCTGGTAATGAGAAGCGCATAAACTCAGGTCAAATTTTATTAACAAAAAAATAAATAATCTTTAAAGGCATAATACCCATAAATAATAGTGGAAATCGCTTTTGATAATATATTTCCAAGTCTAGGGAAAATGCTATCGATTTTTGTACACAGCGTGAGTGTATTTATTTATTTTTGACATTTTAAAATAAATGAAAAATATATTTTTTGTAAATTGAAAAAGGAATTGTTTGTCAAAAAATTCTCGTATCATATAAACGCAGTCAGAGCTGCAGATAAAAACTGAATAAAAACGTAACCTGAAAGAATCATGTGCTTTTTAAATAAAATTTTAAATAAATGAATTCAGTTCTTGAAGTTTTACTAAAATATTATATTTTCATTATTTTAAATATATTTAATTAATTAATAAACTTAATTTATTTTTTAAGCTTATGGTCTCTTAATTTTTTTAATTTTTATCGATATTTCGCTACTCATCGAGTACCAAAAAAAAAAAAAAAAAAAAATTAAATAAAATAAATAATTTCTATATTAAATATATTTATTTGAGCATTCTATTATTTAATTTAAGGCTACCGCTGACAATTCAGTGACGGCTATCGCCGCCATACAATTTCGTAGGCGCTGTTCTCTAAAATGTTTTGCCAAACAATAGACTCAATTATATTGACATCAGGAATGGGATATGCATGTTTCTTCATTAATCGTTTAAGAGACGAAAAATTTACAATACATTTTTCCATTTTATGCGAAGGTTAAAACAAGTTTATTGTTGTATGGAATTCCTCGAAAAATTCCTACTGAAATTATTGCTTATTACAAATTTTTAATTTATAAAATTATGTTTCTAATAATATGTAATGTAATGTAATGTAATGGGGCTTTGGCCCAGGATGACCCTTTGCACTGGGACCATTGTTGATCTATTGTGATTCCCCTGTCCCTAACAGTCCAATACGTTCGCAAATAGAATCAGCTCCTTCTATGGGAGAATTAGCAGATCCTCTTCACTCAGCGTATATGCATGTAGAGTCCTGTGTCTTCTGTGGCACAATGCCCCACAATTTGCTATCAAGTGTTCCATCGACTCCTCTTCACTGCAAAATATGCAGATGTCCGTGTCAGATAAGCCCATTCTGTATAGTAGGCTTTGCAGGTATAATGGCCTGTGAGCGCCCCTACCAGCGTCCGTAGGCTTTTCCTGTCCAATCTTAGAGCCAGATCCGCCCTCCATGCGTCAAAGCGTAGGAATTTCTTGGAGTGACATAATCCATTGATGTCATTCCAATGTTGTGCAATCCTGGACGATGTCCATTTCGAAATCTCCCCTTTAAGTAGACTTTTGTTGAACCCAAAAGAAGGGGTGGGTCCAATGAAGTTCCCCTCAGCCCCTCTTTTCGCACAGATGTCCGCCATCTCATTCCCGGCATGCCCCTGATGTCCTGGTACCCATATCAGAGTAATCTGATTGAGTCGCCAGGTCATTGAGCCTACTGTGGCATTCCAGTAATAATCTGGACATGTACGTACAGCCGCTCAGGGCCTTAAGAACCGATTGGCTGTCCGAGAATATCTTAACCCGTATTCCCCTGTGTCCTCTCTCGGATAGGATCCCCAGTATCGCGTAAAGTTCCGCCTGGAAAATTGTCGTATCTCTAATAATATAAAAATGCAGAAAATCGTAATATACATACGTTAATTTCTTAAGAAAGTATTTTTTAAACTATTTTACAAAAAAATACTACGAGAAATCGATCGTAAGTTCAGTTGAGATCAACATCTTTTCAGCCATTTGAGAGATACGATGCCATTGATAAACACAGAGACATGCAGTTACAGATGTTAAACTTACAATTTTATTATTAGATCGATTGCTAGATATAGTAGGATATTTGAAACATTTTAAGAATATGAGTTTGAAATATACTACTATGATAATTTGGATATAAAAAATGTGTGATGGTACAAGTTCTTCCATCCCTGGTGGCTATTGCAAAAGTTTGGAAGACATGTATGATATTTTAGCCCTGCACACTTTTTCCACAACTATAGGCAATTGAAAACTGCCATACGTAGTGTGTTCAAATGTAGGAAACTGTAGCATATAACCTAGACTTGCTAGATCTAAAAGTTCTACGAGGGCAGTTTATGACCAAGAGTGATTTCCGCTAATATAAGTTTATTTTTAACTTTAAACTCAAGAGCATTTCAGGTATGAAAGCCATGATTTACATTAAAATATGATGTATTCTAAACTGCATGAGCCAGAAAGGGCTCAAATTTGGATAATGGGACTTATCATGTTTAGCGAATTAAGACTACGATTTCGATATTTTGTAGTAGATTAAAGAAAAATGTTGCTCGATATCTTCAATCTAGTACAAACTGTCGAATTCGCAGTCAAATATCGCCAAACACGATAAGGGGTAATATCTTTGGCTTATAGCTAGGGCCTTTAAAAATTACCTTTATTCCAAAAATATCGTGAAAATATATTTTTATTTGTTACTGCGAATATATACAACTGTCATATCTTCATTTGCCGAAATGTTAAATTGGGTTCACAAAGGAATACTTTTTTCCAAAGGAATATTAACTTACATGCCAACTTGCTAAGCAAATGGAATAAGCTGGTCTGTAACGAGTACTTTTACGTAGAAGTAATTCTATTGAATTGAATAGAATAGAAATAAAGTTTTTCGTTATTGTATTTAAATAAAAAATTTTCATTTTCATGCAACATTACAATTTACGCTTCCTATTTTTGCTTTCATTTTATTAGACAAATATTTTCTTCAATTTGTTTTTTTTTTTGTAATACTAAGATTTTCGTAGAAGGTATTTTTGTAAAATTTTAATAATTAATAAATAATTATTAATTATAAGAAAATAACAAGTAATTTTTTTCATAATGATATTTTTCATATTATGTTTTTTGTTTCAATTTCGAGCGAACTTTCATGTACTCGTACATAAGACATTTTCATGACATCAACTTCCAATATTAGCCAATAAAATACACTTCCTTTAGTACAACTTTATTCACAACCACATAATTTCAATTGCCAATTTCGATTTTTCATAAAACTTCGTTTATTACAAATTTATTTTATAGCTTTTTAAAATTCATGTATCATATTGAGGAGGCAATAAATCTCAAAAAAGAGCCTATAAAATTGTTTTCGATATCTTCCCCCTCAAAATAAATGAGTTCAATTTGCATTTTTAGCACCGATTTTTTGTGTGTTTTCAAATTTAATGCAAATAAAACCTTTAAAACCTCAACAAGTTGTTAAGAGTTTTCAGTTTTCATTACTTTATTTATATATTTTAGCCATTGAATTCTTCAGCCAATCAGAAGAAAAAAATTGTTTATAACCAAATAACGTACGTTATGCTTTTAATTTCTATAAATATTTTTCTTGTTTTATTTTCTGTAACTTGGGAGAATAAATTTGAATTTATCTGTTATTATTCTTCGTTTTGTGTTTTTATTTTATTTTTATTATTTGCCTCAACAATGACTGTGATTTATTAGTTTTTTGTGTGTCGTACCCACAAATAGAGGATTGAAAGTACCAAGAAGGAAAAAAACATGAACTGTGCATAATATTTTTTTGGATTTGTGGCTACACCAAAAGAAAAATAGATTACGACCCAGTAAAAAGGAGCTTCCCAAAATGTTGTGAATATAATCAGGTTGTGAACCAGAAGTACTGAATTTTCATATCAATTGCAGCATGTTCTGTTTTTTTTTTTGATTCCTATTCACCGATTTGGAAGCTGTTGCGTTAATTAACTTTTTGTGTTGTTTTTGGCAATATATTAAATTATAATATTGAATTAGAAATGGTTATTTACAATTGTGAATAAATCTCATATACAAAACTCATAAAAAAAATTTGCCAGTAGCCACGATTTCTTTTTATGTGAAAGTAATTTTATCATTTACTGAATGAAAGAAAAAAAAATGTTTTCATGTAGGTTTAAAGAAACAATTTTTTAATAAAAAGAATTAAATTTATGTTTATTTTTAAATTAAATTGTTTATAAAATCAAAGTGTTTATAAATCGAGTTTGCCAGATTTGTAAAAGTAATTCAAAGGACTTACTGTGGATAGTGAAAAACAGCTTCATTATTTCGAAATTTTGTACAGGACTAAATTTTTTTTTAGTATTCTACTTAATCCAGTACATAATGTCGGAGCTGAAGGCGCAAACCGCCAACAATAATAAGAGTGAATATTTTTAATAAACATTTTGCCAACTTGACTTCCTAGGAAGTTGAAAAAATGCACTATACGATTTTTAGAAGCAATAAAAAGTTCTTTATTTAAGGGTGATTAAGGGGATTTAATAGGGTAACGAAAGAACTGTGAACATAAAAACTAGTAGACTCGAATTTAAATAACGCTCCGTGTTTATTATTAAAGATAAGGCGTGTTGTTTTCTGAATGAAAGAGTTACATTTCATTACACAATTTATAAAATATCTATTTATCGCACTAAATTAATAAAAACTTGAACTCCCTCACAGGATTGCGTTTACTAAAGAACAAGAATTTCCCGTTTTTCTCTTTGAAAGGGCAAAAAAAAATTACACTTTTTTCTAAGAAGAAAACGCCTTTGGAGCTGATTTTAAGTGCGTGTTTATCAATGAAGCAGAAGTGAACATATACATACATCTAATATCTTTAAGAGGGCAAGTCTTGTATACTGGTTTCTCGAAAATCCTTATAACGATTACGATTAGTCTCAATGTCTAGCGATTTTCGGAGATGAAAAATCGAATTAGCTTGGACTTGTTTCTGAAAAAATCCGTTTTTCAGTGTTTCGACCCGTTTCAATCATTACGATATCTGTGTTTTTTACCATTTTTTTTAGGTTTGGGTATCAAACGAAAGGGTGTTCTAAGAAGAGAACTGAAAATGAAATAGATTCATTATAAATGCAGAACAGCGACCGATTCAAATTGCCACAACGCGCGTTCTGAGCGTTTGAGTATGTACATATCTGTTAGGAAAGTGTAATGGATTTAGCTGTATGTAACAATTTGTAGAGCACAAAATAATTGTACGTGTAGATTACAAAAAGTAGGTCTGCTTTCTACTTTTGTAAGCGTCCTAAGCGCCATTTGGGCTGATCAGCTGGTTTTAATAGACAGATATGAAAAGTTGTATTTTATTTTCAATGCTAAAAAGGGACGCATGTGACTTGAATTGCAGAAAAGCAAACAGCCCACGTTCGGTGTGGGCTTGTTTTAAACATCATAATGAACAACATATTAAAGCAAGGATTCCAAAATGTATTCATAAAAATTTTTTTATAGCTAAAATAATTATAAGGTTCTTGAAGTTTTGACAATTTAGTAAAAATATGACGACGTTACGAGCTTCAATTTTATTTCTTTTAGCAACCAATAAAGCAATCTGAGACAATTCTGTCCCGCCCCTGGGCCAATTACTCTCCCTAGTACCCAAACTATAGTAATGTGATATTTTTAAGCAGGTTTAACGATAGAGTTCATATCAAAGCACCCTTCAATATTACCACTTACATACAAATCAATGCCTATATAAATGGCTATACATGTGTCTGGTAACTGAGATGAGTCCCTGAATTTTTCGATATCCCAAAAAGTAGGTCAAAAATCTGAGCTCGAATCTAACTACAACCTCCAGCTACCTGCCGGATAGCCTCAATGAGTGTAGATTCTATGATTCTCTTATAAATTTTGATACTGTTAATCATAAACGGAGCTGTTACCTTATTATACTTCGACTGAGACAGCTTTATCGAATTTCAGAAATGAATTTATCATAAATGTACATATAAAATAAGTCTCCTCTCTCGTAGTTATTTTGCACAGTGTATTGTTATATAAACATGATGACATGTTGCCAAATATTCATATAGGAACCTTGGCAAAAACTCTAACCATAATTGAATTTAAATTCTATACAAAACTGAATAGAACTGAAGGTACGAGTACAAAGAAATAATGCATAAAAGCCATATAAATTTGACTTTCAGTTACTTTTATTCAAATCAAAATGTTGATGGTGTACACTTTTAAGCAATGATTTCATTTATGTATGAAGGTAAATTATTTATTCAACATGATTATCAATTCAAGGATCTCTTGTGAAACTTGGTCAAGTATTTTCGCATTCTTTTAATTTAATTATATACGTACATACATACATATGTATATGCGTGTTTATATTTTCAAAGAAATCCTAGACAACTATTGAACAATTGAAATCATGAAATCATTTCTGATACTTTCAACAAATTTTGAAAATTTAATTCTAAAAAAAAACGAACTAAAAATCCTTCTTATGTGGCAATTATAAAAAGAAACGAATAGTCGCAATACAAATCACATAATAGATCTTAATTTCATGTTATAGTTTTTCTTCTGAAATATGCATTGTCTAAAAGCAAATTTATTGCGAAATTTTCATATTGTTTTGCATTTAGGATTAAGATTACTTTTGTTAATGATGGTTGGCAGGCAACATCGTTGGCCACCAAACTAGTCAATCAGCCAACTATTCAGTTGCATGTTAATCATGACTGACTGGCTGATTGATAATGCTGATGCTGCTGCTACTGCTGCTGCTGCTGCTCATCATTTTACTGCCAACTCAGCAAATAAACTATTCCAGCAATAATAAGCAATAACGATGAAAATAAAAGAAAAATTGTTAAGCAAACAGTAAAAATTGCAAATGACAGCAACAATTGCAGACAATAGACATGATGATGATTTCGAAATTTAACAGACCCATAAAGGAATAAAATCATTTATGGGCCAATAAATTTATCTTAATCCCCATTTTCCAGCAATTTTAATTTCAAAACCAAAACACTTTCATTATAATTTTACAAATCCGCTTTAAGTTCGGCAAATGAACTCTTGCCGCATGGAGGAAAATCCATTATTCTCCACATTATAAAGCTGATATGCAACAGAATCATATTCCATAAAAGATTTCTTTGAAGATGAGATGCCAGGACTATTAATATATTTATAAAATACATATTTTTATATAAATTTATAGGCCAATTATTGGCCTTTTCTTTTTAGAAATAGGTATATATTTTGTTGAACAATTTATTTAAAAAAATCTATTTGTCGATTTAATTTAAAAAATTTTAATTCCTTAAACTATTGTATACTCTTTCTTAATAAGTGAAGAAAAGAAGTCCTTTTTTCTTTTTAAAGGGGCGAAAAATGCTACTTGTTTCTTTTTAGAAAAGAAAATGCCATAATATCTGAAAGTTTTGGCTTGGAGGAGCTTTAACTACTACACCGTTCGGAACTCACATTGAAACAGAGTACAGACTCCTGTCATGGACTTCCTTCGATTAATCTTTATCAAAAGGGATACAAAAAAGCAGGGGTGATTGGAGAGAAAATGTAATACTCATGGTATATTCCCACAAACTTAACGCCTCACAACCTCGACCTTTTGATTCCATTTCGGTAACTTGATATTTGCAAAGTGATCAAGGCGGAGAGCATTTAATCCATAAGCATAGTTGCAACAAGATTTAATATTATTTTAGAGACGAGTGTTTTCAATATGTATGTAGAAAGCCTGGCTGCAATCTGGACCGAACTGTGCGATGATGGCATGTATTGAATCTCCAATAAAACAACATCTTGTTTGGAGCACCAGCGCGTGAAGGTATTCAGATAATGGTTTCTTAATGCGTTAGACATAATTAACCCACAAAGTCATAATATGTCGGGTTAGCTCTGGTGAAAGCAGTACACAGGCAGTTCACAATAAACACTTGGATTATATTGGGTGTTTTTTATTGAGGTATAGAACTTTAAGTTGGCATCACTTTTTTAACTGGCGGCCATTTTGTCAGCTGTCAAGTGATTAATATTTAGTTTGGTTTGCCATTTCATCATGAACAGGTTGACAAAAGAACAACGCTTGCAAATCATGCAAATTTATTTTGAAAATAATGGTTCAGTTCGCGAAGTTTACCGCAAGCTCCGTCCATTTTATGGTCGACATAATCGTCCATCAGAGCAATTAATTCGGTTAACCATGGATCGTTTTCGCACTACGTTTACTCTATGTGATAATACGCATCCGCAGAGACGTCGAACAGTGCGAACCGAAGAAACAATTGCCGCTGTAGAGCAAAGTGTTGAAGAGGACCCGAATGAATCGATTCGCCACCGTGCACAGCAATTGGAGCTTTGTCCATCAACTTTATGGAAGATTTTGCGCAAAGATCTTGGCTTGCGAACTTACAAGATCCAGCTTGTGCAAGAATTAAAGCCGCGAGACCATGCAATGCGTCGTGATTTTGGTGTATGGACCGAAAATGAGATTGATCTCGATGCTGATTTTCATCGCAAAATTTTGTTCAGTAATGAGGATCATTTTTGGTTGAATGGCTACGTCAACAAGCAAAATTGCCGCATTTGGAGTGAAGAGAATCCACATGAGACCCTTGAGACGCCATTACATCCACAAAAACTGACTGTTTGGTGTGCTCTATGGGCTGGTGGAGTCATTGGGCCATACTTCTTCCGAAATAATGCTGGAGAGTCAGCTACCGTTAATGGAGACCGGTATAGAG
Source organism: Germaria angustata (assembly GCA_963681545.1). Lineage (NCBI taxonomy): Eukaryota > Metazoa > Arthropoda > Insecta > Diptera > Tachinidae > Germaria > Germaria angustata. The sequence goes on along the minus strand of OY813000.1, from coordinate 51,561,042 downwards.
CCATGATAACCGACTATTTTGTTCCCGAATTGGATGGCATGAATGTGGATGAGTTGTGGTTCCAACAAGACGGCGCTACATGCCACACAGCGCACGTCACAATCGATTTATTGAAGGAAACATTCGATGAGCGCATAATTTCGCGGAATGGACCTGTCAATTGGCCACCAAGATCGTGTGATTTGACACCATTGGATTATTTTCTTTGGGGATATGTGAAGTCGCTCGTCTACGCCAACAAACCAGGAACGTTAGGGGACTTGGAAGCCAACATTCGTGGCGTAATTGCCAACATACGGCCCCATATGCTCGAAAAAGTGGTTGAAAATTGGACCTGTAGAATTGGCTTTATTCGAGCCAGCCGCGGCGGCCACATGCCCGAAATCATATTTAAACGTTAATGGCATAAAATTATCCTTCCAATAAAGCCAAATTGATGGACATTAAAAAGATTTTCTTGTGTTTTATTTCAATTCGAAGTTCTATACCTCTAAAAAAAACACCCTATACAAACAGTTCACGACTGCCAATCAGCAGATGTCTTCAGGGATCTCAAGTAAAGAACTAATAGGTCATAAACTTTCGAGCGAAGTCACTTGCTTGCCGGTATTGTTGGGAAACACTGCCCACTTAAACGCATTTCAGAATCTTTCGATATTTCCAATAAAAAAATCTGCAAGAGAAGTAATAGTCGTTCCAACACTTCCTCTATGACTAAAAAGCTCTTGTCCAGTGCGATTCAGTAACCTTTAACGTTGCCACAAAAGCATATATTGTCCAAAAAATTTATGGATTTTATAAATTTTATTATTATTTGTGGCATCTCTGTTGCAATAAGAAAAAAAGCACAAAGAACTGAAAACAAAACAATCGTTGTTGTAAAGTAACCAAGTGCGCTATTAGCAAAAGTCGAAAAGCTTTCACTGAACAGCTGACTTTTATCGTTTTAGTAACACCACAAAATTTATTGGCGTTAACAAAGCGAGAGTGCAAAATATTACTGAACAGAAAAATCGTCGATTTTGCTAATAAATTTTCTTTAAATTAAATTATTAAATCCCACTACAGAATTGTCTCCACGAAGTGCCACTGACTGACCTAATGGCATTTACAAAAAGTTTAACTTGATTCTCAAAATCTATAGTTTCCAGAGGTTCATAAGCCTAATGACCTTTACATGGAACCACGACAACGAGATGTATAGCTTAGTGTGCCCTTTAACTGATATCTAATTGATATTGAAATACATATATTCTTCGTTTTGAACATTTCATTCTTTTAAGTCATTATATCACCAGTAAACTGTTTCTAAACAAACAGGCCATTAGAAAAGAACACAAAAATTGAGACTGAAAAAATTATATTATGGATTATAATAAAAAAAATTAAAAGTTAAGCAAACAAGAGCCAGGAAAAACTAGACGACTGCTTACAAAAAGCAACAAAAAATAATAATAGAAGAAATTATGAACATTAAAAATTTTCAACAAGGAATTGGCATGAGGCCAGCAAGACACTCAAAGAAATCAATGTGTGAGAATCTGGGGCAAAAAATTAACATCGTAAGGCAAGTTAAGGGTGATGAGTTATAAGTGTCAAGGTTAGCAGTGAGAATATCACTTTTCATTAGTTCATTGTTTGAATTTGTATTGAATTGATATTTTATTCCAAGAGAAATTATATATATCACGCTTTATCAGTCAGTGCCAATTATCCCGCAATCTCAGGAAGATATTTCTCATTTATGATCATGCTTTAAAGAAGGCGCTACATCTCAGTAGTTTAATTGCAAAGAAATTAGAATTCCCAACCTTTCCAAATTTATGATTTCAAATGTACTTTGTTACAGAGTTGGACTACTATAGCGTGCATAGTGGTCGAACAAGCCAAAGGATGTTGTATCACCGTGCGTGAGTCAGATTGCACACTTTTTGTATATTTTACTTCTAATAAACTTTGATTTTTCATTAAAAATACATAACAACACCTTATTTATTGTGCATTATATGACACTAGTAGAATAGTCACGCTCTTTGCAATGTTTTTGAAATGTGCATTTATAGAAAATTGTGTGTTTAATTCAAATTGGTTCAGTATCATAAGAATTGTAAGCACTTCAAACTGCTATCAAGTCAAACGTTCGAGTTTGAATAATTTGGAATCAAATATGGGATGTTTGAAAATAATTTAAAAACTAAGTAATAAGTCCTTTTGATAGGCGAAAGGATGAAATGAATTCCTTAAAATCAAACGTTAAAATAAATTAAATTTTGCCCAAAATTAAAAATGTGACAAAAGAAATCGTGAACATGGCGAAAGCTTAGAATATAACGAAGCATAGTTTCTATTGAAAATAGATTTAATTGTAATAATCTTGGCACAGAAAAAAACGACTTAAATATAAAGAACCAATCAAACAGATTACAAAACTAAAGTAACTTTGGTTTAAGCCGAATTTACTTATGTAATCAATTTTGTTTCGCGTATAATAAATCACACACACACACACACACACACACACAAATATATATATATTTTTTTCACAGGAAATTGTATTTATTAATTTAATTAGAGAGCCTTCATAAAACCGTACAAACAGCCATAAGGATTTAAGACAAAAATGTTATAATTGTAAAAAAATATCGACCAATTTTGATGGAAGAGTTAGTTGAATACTAAAAATAAAATTAAGCAACAAAAATTAGGAAAAAAAATCCTTAAACCGATGGTTTGAGTATGAAACAAAGAGGAAGAATAAGGAGAGAAAAAGCTGACTAATTGACTATTGTCTTTAACAAAGAAAGAAACATTACGCTTCTTGTATTTCTTTCTTTAATATGGAAGTTAGTTAATTGGTGATGTTCTCATTCCATTTTAGCAAAGTTGTATAAAAGTTGACATACGAACGTTGATGATTATGGAGTGTAGCGACTATTGAAAATAGTACTGTTCCCTTCTAGTGTCATTAGCTTCTCCTAGTTTCTTCCTTTTCTTAATTACAAATAATATCAAAAACACTAATTGACAAATCCAGGACTCGAACTCAGGTTGAATAATTAAAATTCAATTAATCTAACACAGTTCGAAAAAATAATTAAAAGAAAATTCGCCAAACGATTTTTTTTTTTTGCAAATTGTTTGATTGAAAATATTAATACGAGTATTATTCTGCCATCAAATATGTATTTTAATATGAAAGGAAAAACTCCTAAAGTAGAAAAGTCTAAAGAGGAAGTCCATGGCACATCTCCATTAATGTTTAAGAGTTCATATCTACAAGTGGATAGACAAATCAAAACGTTGTCGTACAACCAGCAATAACGAAAATTGTTTATAATATCGGAACATTTTTATTTTTTATTTTGTAAAAGTTTTACACATTTCGCATTGACAACATACGGCGACACGATTTTTGATATTGCACAATTAAAAGACGTTTCTCAGCTGAACCCAAACCTGCCATCTGTTATTTTTTCAATAAGCTCTAGTTTTCGAGATATACTCGTATCATTATTTTAAAAACGAACGATTTGCATTACATATACAACAATAATAATAAAAAACTTTGCTCTATTCAATTAAGGTCCGTTCAATAGTTTCGTAACTACCGAATAATTTGTGGTGAAAAATTTTAGAAATTTAAAAATTTATGATTTTAAAAAGAATCATAAAAAATACAAAACTCAGACATTATGAGACTATTGTTTTGCAAGAGCATAGAAAAATATGTTTCAAGCAAAACGAGCTGAATTTCACAGAAAAATCGGTGCACAATTTTCAATTAAAGTATTTCAGTGAATTTATTTCTATACAAAAGCTGTCATATGCAAACAGTAGTGCCTCGATCGACAATTGTGTTGAATTTTTCAACATTTTTATATTTTATATATTTATTATAAAAGTTAATACAAATAAAATTATTTGTAATAGAAAAAATGAAAAAATGTATTGTTTGTTGTGGCTTTAGCTCTTCATATGCCGACATTTCATTGGTTGCTAAAACCAAATCGTCAGTGAAGTTTAATCAATTTGAAAACATTCAACCTCAGATGTTTATGCCACATAAATCAAATACAATATGAGAATTCAATATTGCCTACTATATGATTATGTATTTGTTGTAATTCATATGCAATATTGAATGTTTTTAAACTGCTTAAACTTCACTGACGATTTGATGAAGATATGAAGAGCTAAAGCCACAACAAACAATACATTTTTTAATTTTTTCAATGCATTTTGCAAAAGCTCCTATTGTTTCTAACGATTAGTTGGGGAGAATATCCCAAATAATAAATTTCAATATTAATTATTTTTGTAATTTTTTATTATTTCTTGTTGTTGGCTTAGCTGCATTTCATCGGCGCATTCAAACCTCATATACTTGTACCCAAATTACTATTTGGATTCTCATATAGTATTTGTAATTTTGGTATAAATATATGAGGTTAAATGCTTTTCAAACATGATTTGGCTAGAGGGTACTGATGATTTGATTAGCGCCAATGAAATTCAGGATTATACTCAGCTTAGCAAACAACAAACAATAAAATATTAAATAGTTATTTTGGAGAATATCTTGAATAACAAATTTGATAAATCAAATAATTTTTAATAATAGATTATTCGTTTTTGACGGTATCTGGTTCCTTAAGAAATAATTTAAAAATTTTATATTATTTAAGTACATTTTTTCATTTATTTATAAAATAATTATTTGGCCGTTTGTGGGAGAGAATCCAAATATTGATATATTTTCTTAATTTTTTCAAGTGTATTGAAATTCAGAGTCCGATGCTTAAAAAAAATCAAACTTTTAGCACTGAATTTTTCATTTTTAAACTTTAATCTGCAGCACTTGAGATTATTTTTTTTAAATTATTTCTATTTGATGTTTTTTATTTCATTTCTGGCTTTGAGTCATGAAATAAAAAATTTCATGCTGTTTTTATTTTATTGTTAAAATTTTTGCTTTTCAATCTGTTTTTCTTCTTTCATTTTTGCAACTTGTGTTCTTAATGTTTGAACGAGTTGAGTTGGTTGCACTAATTTTATTTTTCTTTTATTTTTCAACTGATGCTTTATATTTTATTTTTTTCAATTTATGTTTAGAAATCGTTACGGTTTATTATTTTGACCATGCACTTGTAAGTTGGAATAGTTTCGAGGGTTTGAATTTTTTTTCATTCTTTCTAAATGAAAAATTCACAGAATTTTTAAATAATTTAGAATTTTAAATGGAAGTAATAAAATTCTGGGAGAAGTTTGTTGATATTACAAAAAAAAAATTATATATATTTAGAATAAATGAGCTTGTTTTCATTTGAGTTAATTGTTTTAATAATGTCTATGAAAAAAAAAAAAATAATTGTCAGTTAAATCTTGTATTTCGAAATAGAACTTTTTTAATGTTAAAATCTTATTGTTCGCCCGTGGCCACCTATTATTTGTTGCAAGAGACGGCGTAATCATGTACTTCATAGAAAATTTATTTCAAAAGTTTTGTAAAGAAAATGAACAACTCCAAGTAAACATTTTGGTACGAGTTGTTCTTAATAAACTGCAATGCCTTTATTAAGTAAATGTCAAAAACAAAATCTTAAGACATTTGTTCTCTGCCTCATGACCAAAACTAACAAAATATTTCCTTGTTAGCAGTAAATAATTTTAAAATATAACACATAAATTTTTTTAAATTTTAACAAAATTTTTAACATCTTTAACAGGAAAACCATAAGCTTTTCTTTCAATAAAACTTAACAAATAATAATAACATATACTTATGTACGTACAACAACGTAAATTAATAGTGTCTTGTTTTCAAAAATTTACGGAAAAAAAAATATTACAACAATCTAATGTACAAAAGACCCAACATGAGTGTCTCATGTTACTTGACACAAACAGAGAGCGAGTGATATTTAACAAATTGCATTATAAGTTTTATTTAAAGCAAAGAGATACTAACTTAAATTAATTTGATGAACAACGAAATACAACGTCCTTGTGTCATGCACAAATCAAGTTGATGTTGCTAGTGCAACTCTAACATTTGAACAAATGTGACGAGAAGTTGTTCATGCGTAAGTATTCCTTAGTAGGATAAAGCTTAAAAGACTGAATTACAGTTCGAATATATGAGAATGTTGCAGGGAATTTGAGAACATGAAAATATCGGTAGACATGGGACATAACAACATTTTCCACAGCTTTTTGTTATTTTCAACGGATCTGTGTGCAAGAGCTGCGATATTCAAAAGTGGCAAAAATCGGTCCACAAATAACTGAGATAAATCACTACAGCAAAAACAAAAATCTTTTGAAGTCAGCTCATTATCAGAATTAAAATACACACGAACAGACGAAAGACCACGCAATCCTGTAGGAGGTTAAAAATTCTTTATAATAGAGCGATAAATAGATTTTTCACATAACTTGATCAAAAAATATTTGAATTTTTTCTATAAACGAGAACGCCATTAATTATAATTCTTGTTTAGAAATTTTGTTTATTTTAAATTTTTTAACTCCTTTGAAGCTCTGTTATGAACACAAGAGCAGTTTTATATCCATGCATCTCTCTAAATCTGTAACTTGACTTCACTTGACTTTTTCCTTTCCCACAGAAATTATGGTATTGTTGTCTTTAAGTCTCTCCATAAAAAAACGTAGTATTTCTTTTAATGTGTTGACAAATTATTTTCTATAAATTTTGTCTTTCCCTTTGTGCTCTTTTCTTAAAATTTTCAGTATGATAATTAAGTTATTAGTGGGCAAGCCATTTCCGCTTTTTATGTCTAAGGTAAAAAGAGTTTTAACTACATTATGAAAGAAAATTATTAGAAATTCTTTGAAAAAGTGAAATTTTTATTCGTCTTGGGATAAGTTGAAAAATTAACTTAAAAAAAATATTTGTAAATTTTACTGCGCGTACGTAGTTGCTCTATATTGTAATAAAAAACTATAAAAAAATTTAAATGAGAACGTATTTGAAGATCACTTTTTTCCGAGAAGTACTTTTTAGAGGTAGTTTTTTCCAAAAGGTATTTTTTTCTTCTACATGCTACTTTTTTCTAAAGGGAAATTTATTTTAAAAGGCATTTTTGAACTTTTTACCAAAACCACCTTTTTTGTAAATGGTCCCTCTTTTCTTAGAGATTCTGCTTTGCAAACATGGTTGTAGAAGCTACTTTTTGTACAATCAACTTTTTTGCAAAACTTTTTTTTTTTTTTTTTTATAAAATGCCACTTATTTGCAAAAGGTATTTTCTGCAGAATATACTTGTCTGCAAAAGGCGTTTATTTGAAAAAACTATTCTTATTGTTAAAATCCTTTTTTGTAAAAGGTACTTTTTGTAAAAGATGCCTTTTACAAATATGTTAAAGATAAATTTTTGAAAGGATACTATTTAGTAAAATGTACTTTTTGTGTAGAAGGACCTTTTTTGTAAAAGGTAAGTTTTTGTAGGGAGTACTTTTTTCTAAACAGTTATTTTTTTCGAAATGTTACTTTTTTCTAAGGAGTAATTTTTTTACAAAGTACTTTTTTCTAAAACATTCTTTCTTGAGTAGGTACATTTTTCTAAAAGGTACTTTCTTTTAGTAGCTATTTATGTATTTCCAAAAGCTACTTTTTGCTGAAAGGTACTTTTTCATGCAAGGTATTTTTTCTAGAAGGTACGTTGTTATAAAACGTTATTTTTCATACAATGTTCTTTTTGCTAAAAGGTTTTTTTCCCTCTTTTTTTAATAACGTAATTTACTATTAAACATACTTTTTTCCAAAAGCAGCTTTTTAGATTTTATCATTATTTCAGATGTGTTCATTTGGGTATCCGTTTTAAATTACTTTAATATTTTTTTATTTATTTGTATTGCTTCAAATATAAATTTAAATTCAGATCTCTTTTGAAGATTCCATGAAAAATGATGCACATCATAAATGTTCAAAATTAATCACATCTTAATAAAATGATTTCCTTCTTATATTCGTACACACACATGTGATTATTTTTACTGATTTTGAGAAAGAAAGAATTGTCTTTTTTTTTGTTTAAAAAAGGTACGGTTTTTTTTTAAATAAAAAAGGTAGTAATGGGATTTTTCCCAAAAACTATTGAGTGTTTTGTTACCTTTAATCAACAGTTTAATCAATTATGAATGTTTTACCTGCTAATTTATGATGGATCCAAAATTTGTAAAAGTCTTGAAATTGTTTCCAACAAATAAAAGATGCGGGATGGTCTGTGACAGCGTTTAGAATTGTAAAAATCGCTGGTTTGTTTTATCGTTCCTTTTACATAAAAAAAGATTTAAAAATAATTTGGATTTAAATCTCCAAGAGCAGTTTTACCATAAATATTTATGGGTGTTACGTCTGCATTTTATATTTATATTTATCATTTTATATTTTATATTTTAATAAAATTTTACATCAAAAAATAATTTTTCACATCAGATTCTTTTGTTGATCTTTAAATTGATAATTTATTTTTTTTAATTGCACCGAAAGCTAAAGTATGATCACATTCATATGTACATATGTACGTATATATGTACGTACATATTTATATATGTATGTACATATGTTTAATTTCTTATTCCATATATTTTTGAATAATACGGTGCGATTATCAATTTTTTTTATTATTATTCCTTTTTTAATTTTTCGTTTGTATTTGTTACAACTTTCACAGTAGACTTGGGTATCTGGAATCAATTTGGTTCGAAGGTTTTATTTTGAGCCCATTATTTTAATTACCCATATTGATGCTGACATTCTAGTCAAATTAAAGCCTTTTCAAAGTTTATTTGTAGCAGTTGAACATTACAAATTTTGATGAAGGAAAATAAAATTTATGAATAATGGTTGAAAATTGCAAAGTAATGGGCAGGAACTGTATAAGGCACGCCATATTATTTTTGCTCTTCATATGAAAAACTCTTTTTTAACAATAAATCAATCGCAACTTCTGCACTGTAATGATTTGAAGCTATTTTTTTAAATATATATTCCACATTGTGGCGAAATCGCATTTCTTTGAAAACAATCTTGAGCGCTTTTGGTATGCAGGCGGTAAGTTTTGGGAGTAAAAAATTTTCTTGTCTTAAACCAAATAGTCAACTCTATTGACTCAATGGAGTGTCGACGCACCGTGGGATCTGTTTCGCTGTTTTATTGCTCTTAATTGCAAACAACACCTTCTTCATTGGCGACCAACGAAATGTCGGCATATGAACAATTAGTTGGGGAGAATATCCCGAAATAATAAATTTCAATATTAAGTATTTAAAATAAAGATTTTATTTTTAATTTTTGCCTGACAGAATGCAATCATTAACGACCAACGGGCATTTAATTTTATACATGTTGCTAGAAAATTAAAATAGACTCACATTGAGTATAATTGTTTGTTGTGTTGCTTGTATAAAAACATTCTAATACTTCTATGATATTGTGTTTTTTGTTATGATTCATATACAATCTGAATTCCCATATTGTATTTGATTCATAGCCCATAAACATCCGAGGTTGAATGTTTTCAAAGTCCACTGACGATTTGGTTTAGCGACCAATGAAATGTCGGCATATGAACAGCTAAAGCCACAACACACAATGCATTTTGCACAAACTCTTTAACAATTAGTTGGGCAGAATATCCCGAAATAATAAATTTTAATATTAAGTATATAAATAATTCTTAATAACTTTGTAAGTTTGCTAATGTTTTAAAAATTGAAACAAAGTAGATAAATTTCAATATTAAATGAATGTAAATATTTGTCCACTAATTTTTTCTCTCATCATCGTAATTATTTATTTTAACAAGTGTTTTAGACATAAAAGAAGTAATTAGATATTTATTTAAACAATAAAAAGGGAAAGAAAATACATACAAATGAAAAGTGCCATTCTGATTAAACATAGATTTTGAAGTAAAAACACCTTGAAATATTTTATGGTATTAAACATGCAAAGGATATATGCACAAATGGATATATTTAATATCAGTCGATATGGCTTTATTGGAAAAATAATCGTATGCCATGAGCATGATTTCGGCTTGGCCATGTGACCGCAGCATCTGCCATGCAATAATTTCGGCTGTATTTAAACAATAACTCGCTGAATGTTGTAATCAATTGCTTCCGGTTTATCAGCGTAGATAAGTGACTTCACATAATCTGATGAGTTTAGATCGCACGATCTCCGCAGACAATTAGAAATTCCATTACATGATATTATTCGTTCCTCAAATGTTTCTTTGAATAAATTAATTGATGAATCAATACATTTCAACAATTCGTAAATGTTGCTCTGGCGTGAGCCTATTTCTTATGAAATTGAAAAACAAACTTGCCACAACTGTCAAATCGGATGTCCCAACTCAAACATTTCAACATATATTTTACTGCGCGAGTAGCTTTTAGGTTCAAATTAGTCAACAAGCACTTAACCAGCGCTTGTTAATAAATTGTAGTCAAAACACTACTTTCAATATTTTATGAGTTAATGAATTTTAGCAACGCAATCGGACTTTTTAGTTTATGATGCACAAAAACGTTTACAATTTCATTCGAGTATGAAAAAAAATATGAAAAAATTAAAATATTACTTTGAAGTAAAATGACATCTATTAGTTTTTTTATGTTTCTTTTTAAGAAGCAAAATAACAAAAGTATAATGAATAAAGAATTTCTACAATATTTTTTATTCGTATGCAGAGAGTATTTGAATGTCGAGTATTTTTATATTTGTTTTGATTGTATAAACTCGTACATCGTTAAAAAATTATATTTCTATTTTTTCTATGGCATTTCTTATGAATTTTATTGTGCCTTTTCATTCAATTTCTAGAATTTATTGATATTTTCCACTACATGAAAACAAAGAAACTTCAGGTAATAGCCAATACGAGGTCTGTTCAATTTTTGAATACGACCGTTAAAAGCGTTTTTGTTCCTGAAAAATGTTTTACACACATTTTGCATGATTGTGTTCTGTTCTAACAAAATAAGCAGTAGTACAAAAAGAATATTCATAGCATTTTTGCATACACATTGGAGCAAAGTTAATGTAATTATTTGAATTATTTTCCATTTTCGCATTTGTGATGTACACAAATATAAAGAGAAATAGCTGTCAACAAGTCACCTTGTAGTTGGAAGTTTTCAAGTTATGGCAGCAAGCAAAGAAAATCCCTTAAAGAAAATGTTAAGTAAAACAATGCGTTTTTTTCATTAAAAGCTTGAAATATTTTCCCATAAACAGATTAAGAAAAAAGCTGTTATTACTCGTCAAATTTAAAAAAAGTAAAAGGAAAACAAATTGAGACAAATATTTATGTGAAAAATCTTACCTCAACAAATACAAGTGCTAATTTGTGTTGCAAGAGTATAAAGGCATGAAAGAAAGCAAGACTGATAGTACCTTCCGTTAAGGTCATGTGCCAAGCGAAGCAAAATTGTAATGCAATAACATTTCAGTTGAAAATTAAACTCTACTTCATGTTGCAATTGACTTTCTTTTTCATCGCATTAGCAACCACCATTCAACCAGCTCAACAATGATTTACAACACATCAATTCCCATTACAAAACAATATTTTCGATGTTGTAAAAATACCTTAACAAATGTATATATATATAATGGCTTTAAGAGGACAAAATACTTCATTTCTTTTTTGTAATTACCTGTTAATTCCATTTAAAGACAATTAAAGGCAAACAAATAAGTAACAAACAGTTTGTATTTTCTGAAGTTGATGTGGGTCGGTTAATGTTTTTGACCCATTCATCAAAATATTGGGAGGCTGGTTGACTGATTCCACCGATTCATGTTATTTGGCAACTACATACATTTATTTATTTTGGATAGTGTGGAAATATTGATACATATAATTAAATTATATGCACTTTAATGAAATTACTTAATTTGTAAATGTTATTTAGGAATTTAAAGAAAATGTGAACGGACTACATGCGTTAGAAAAGCAATTATTTTTTATCTTTAATGTTTAAAATTTAAATTTAAAAATGAATAAGCATGCATATGTATCTAAATTTATTGTAATAAATTTAACTCCTTTTTGCAAATATTAATAAAAACATGTATTAAAAATTTAATTAGATTTTGCAGCCAACTTTACGCACATTAATTTAAAATTTTCACAAATGATACAACAAGACTTGCTTGTGAAAAAATTCTGCTGTTCCCAGTTGAACAGCGAAAGCAAAAATATAAAAATGACGTTGAAGAGTAAAAAGAAAAAAAAGCATATACCATAGAGAAAATGTATTGACATTCCTGTAAGTCAGCGCCAAAGCTGACTTGTTCTGCGATAATATTAAGTGCAAAAAATTTTCATTTTCGCTTTTATAAATATTTCTCACTCTACATTTTTATAGATAGTTCCCATCTAATTCTCGTTTGTTTTATAAAAAGAGGTATGTATATCAATTCATTTGTTGCTAAAAAATACTTTTGCAACTAAGTTAATATAATATAACTTTAGGCAAATTTCAAACCAGAAAAAAGTGAATAAAACACGTGGGTATTAATAATTTGTCAAATGGGATGGAAAATTTACACAGTAGGTAAATGAGTTTTAAATACCAGCAAGAAACAAATTTATTTACAAAAAATATTTTTAAGAGTTCCAAGATGTAAGAGTATTAACATCATTAACAAAAAACTACCCACTCCTTGAAATATTTTTACTTTACTCTACGAAACTTAAGGAATTTAGCGATTTCTGATACAAAAATAAATACATTTTTCGAAGCAAATACCTACTATTCTATATGCATTTTTCATAAAAATTACTTTCGATAATTATACCTTCAGTGTTATTAACGAAAACTTTAATTTTTAGAGAATTATTATTAAAAATGCCCATGTCCGAATTTCGTATGTATTTCTGTTTTCGGTTGGAAAGAAAAACAATTTACATTGAAATAACGCAAAGCCTCACTTAGGTGAAATACAAAATTAGGTCCTAAGATTATATTTCCTACTTCTGCCAAGTTTTTTTTACCTTCATCATGTCTTTTCATATAAATTTTTTTTATATAAAAAAATTACACTTAAGATCCAAATAGACCATACAAACTGAGTTAAATTTTACGTTTGCACAAGCCATTTGTGCACCGTTTTTGTGTTTGTGCACCCGCTTGAGGATGGTGTAACTAAAATCAAAAAAATTTTGACATTTTGTGCGCCATAATATTTTCATTAAAAAATAACGATATTATTATTTTATTTTTTGTAGGCACGTGTTACAAACACTTTGGTATTATCGCCGTATTCAATATCGAATATTTCGACATGTGTCATCGTATGTTTGTCGATATGCTTCGACATGTAATTTTTGAAAAAATGCTATAGATTCATAACATATATGTCAATAAATATGCCAAAAGATTAGTTTGTTTCAGAAGAAGCAAATAGCCAAGGCATCATAATATTTCATAATTATAAATATAAATAGAAAGTAACCGAAAATATTCAAAAGTAATCAAAACAAAAAAGCAAACAATCAAAAGAAACGAAAACATTTTGATATTCTTCAGCTGCGCTGTAAATTCCACCTGTTATGAATTCGCCTTGGTTTGATATTGAAATTTTACTCTTTTCTTGTTTACAAATATAAATAAGATTCACTAAAAAATAAAATTAGTTTAATATAAAAGAAATATTTTTAATAGACAAGCAAATTGTACGGACTTCGTCAGTATTTAGATTAAATTTTAATAAATTATCGCCATGTCACGTAGTGCATGACCTTTCGAAACCATACATAAATATGTTAAGGGACTAGAGTTTTTGCTTTCGCTACAAGATTGAAAAATCAGGCGATCGGAGGTGTGGAAATTATTTGAAGAAGAAGTAGCACATCAACTGTTACATTAAAGTTATAAGTACTTTCCTCATTACTTGTTAGAAAATAATTACATGCTAAATATATGCTACATTGTTTATAATTAATAAACGCCTAAAAGCGTACTATGATATTTATTAATCACGATTTTTTTTTAAATTTTAAATTACCTTAAAAATTTTAATATCTATTTCCTATATAACTGAACGTTTTCTTGGACTCTACCCTAAAGTCTAGCAAAATGAAGAAACTAGAAAAAACACTTTATATAAATAAAACAAATATGTACGTCAAAGTTACTCGCTTGAAAGCACATTTGAAAATATTGTTCAAAATATTTTGTGAACAAAGGCAAAGTTTAAGAAAAACTCTTTTAAACGTTCTACTATCTAAGAAAATAACAACATTTTTATGTCTGTATATTCAGTATGAACAATTTTAATACAGGATGAAACAAATTTAAATAAAATGCAAAAGAACGTCTGTGGCAAACACATGTTTAAGAAATTTAATAAATATAATAAAAAAAAAACTTACAACCAGAAGAAATGTTTGAACTACACAAATATTTTAGACTTTTTTTTAGGTTTTATTTTTAAGAAGAATGCAACAACCATTAAACTGATGATGATCAAGATGATGGGCCACGATGTAAACAAAACAGAAAGAAATGCCTCGCACACAAACTTGGCCATAAAAGCAAATAAGTATAAGAAAAATAAAGTGCCAAAAAGCAGACATGCGTTAAGGCCATTAACCTTAAGTTCAGTTCAATATTTTCCAAACCCTTCTAAAATATCAACAAAATGTTTTAAGTAATAGAAAAAAATTTTATGAAATAACAAACGTAAAGTAAATATAAAAATGCATCAAAATGTTTAATATTTCATAGACGACTGACCCTCGATTAACGCGGCAATGTCTAACAAAGATTTTCATATAGCATAAAATAATTATAATAATTCATGAAATGAAGGCGGCTTTGAATTTAAGTTTGCTTTTTTTAAAGATGTAATTCCAAGCTCCCGGTATCGTGTAACCTTGTGAACAGTAATTTTCAGTGTGTACAAACTATTTTAAATAAAAAAACAAGAACTAACCACAAAATAATTTTTATGCGAAATAAATTTTAAGTAAATGTTTTAGTAAATTTATTGAAATATTTATTGAACTTGAGGCCATTTTTATAAAAACAATATTTAATATTTCTATACTCTGTGGGTGCCTTCTTTAAGAAATTAAAAATATTTTAAAATATTCAAATAAAAATAAGGAAAAGCACATTTTTGAAGTATTTTCAACATAAAAAAATTTACAATAATAGTATTTAAAAATTGTCCTTTTCATTATTTGTATGTGTATTGTTTAATAATTTGAATTTTAGTTGTTGTAGTGTAATTTCCTTTTAATTTCTAATTTTCAACTTTGATGACCCTCCTGCGTTTTTGAAGAAATAGTTTAATTTTAATTATTATTCTTTGCATGTAAAATATATGAAAATATAATATACAGGGTGGCACAAAAGTAATATCATATGTAATAATGTCATAAAACATGAAACTTTGTCAAATAAGCAGTAACAGTAAATCCAAGTTCCTGCGGTGAGTATCACTCCATGGAATGCTGACAAATAATTCTCTATATATCTACATCATATAGTTCAAAACACAGCGACATATGGCGCCATCTGCGAAAATGGAAGCCAATGCCATCTGTTAGCAAAAAAATTAAATGGTATGTTCGTAAAAGCAATACTCCGCCACAACGGAAAAACGAACTTTATCCACATTTTCATCTACTGCTGCAGCGTCGTAATCCATTTAGGAATGCACCCAAACTCGTGAATGAAAGTGAGCGTGAAAAGTTTCTGATTTCTGAATTTATTTTTACGCCCAAAGACACGATTTTATAGAAAATATTTTCGCCACTAATACTTAAGCAACTCGGAATACCATTTCACAGAGATTTAAATTCCTATGAAATTTCTTCGCTCCCAACAAACCGCGTACATCGAGGACTACTTGTATTTATTTTTCTCCTTCACATAAGCAGATTTATTGAAAAGCTTGTTTATTTAAGATGTTATGTATTTTTTATTTCTTTTTTTTTTCTTTTCTTCTCATTTATGAAAAATTTTCAAAACATTTGTTTTGTGTTTAACAAATCTATGACAAGTGCATTCATACATAAAAGTTTTATGCGTTTTCCCTAGAAGACAAACACAATATCATATTGTTTCCCTACAGAGATGTGAATATGCAACATAAAAGGATGTAAATTTTACAACTGCTGCCTCATGATTTTTATATAAAATTCCGATATTTTCATGTCAGATTGTAAATTTTGTAGGGTGTCAATATTTAATGTGTAAATCAGTTATCAAAAGAACTTAACAGGCAGTTGCACTCTTAATATTAAGTCTTATTTATTCATAAAATTATCAGGTATCAGGCAATGGAAAAAGGAAAGGATTTAAAAAATAAAGGTGTGATCTGCTCATTAATTTCACTTTGGTTTCATCTTAAAACATGGTTTAATACTTTTTGAGTAATTTTTCTTAAATATATTTTCAAAAATAATTTTTATTTTTTATAATTCACCCCCGACCGGTTTCTTTTAAGTTCATAATTAAAAGTAACCTCTAAAGTAATTCTCAAAATCGATAGAAATTCATCTAACCTTTCCCAAACGCTTACCACCTTCACATGTCTATGTTATATTCATTGTTCATTTGTTCGCTAAGTGTTGCAGACTAGTCCATAAGTCCGACATTTTGTTAGAACGTAGAAATTTTAGAAACAAACTAAGAACACAATCCTATTGAGAAAAAATGGAAGTCATTCTCATGAAACGATATTTCGTTGGTTTCGAAGATTCATTAGAATTTACATCATTTCAACTTCCCAGGAAGTAAAATTCACAAAAATTTATGAGCGAATTAAAAAAAAAATTATAAAAAACTCAATTCTAAATTTCTTTATATATAGAGTGATTTTTAAGAGCTTTCAGATTTTATAAAAAAAAAACATAAAATTTAGAGAAATGTATGAAATCCTTATTTGAGTCGATAGAACCATCTAGATACCACGGCTACGCCTGAAGTGGTTCATACACGCTGGGTCCAATTTTGGCATACTCTCTCCAACATATCGCCCAGTAGCTCACGAATAAATTCTTCAATAAATAAATAAATTCTTCTTCCAGTACGTCAACCGTTGCGGGCTTGTCCAAATACCTCCAAGGGGCAAGAAACATCAAAAATCAACTTTCTATTGTAAAAATTATTTTCCAATATTTAATATTGAAATTAATTGGTATTGCATCCAATAATTGGTATTGCCACAACTATAATAATAATAACAATAATAAGATCTATGCAACATCCCAGCTGATAGGTGACATGATTGTGGGACTCTATATAATTTTATAGAAATTTTCAATAAACTTTTTAATAAACAGTTCGATAATTTTGTTCTCGGCTTCGTTGTAATAAATTCGCTTTGCATAGACGTTATAAATGGGCCTTGGGTGTTTCGTATACAAACATATTTGGAGATTATATAATAAAAAACTAAAATGGCGAGTAACTCGAATGCCAGATTATATCATTGACGCGAGTGAGTTGCAAACAAAACTCTAAAGGACCCAGAAGCAGACATAACCCTGACCGCACTTAAAGAATAATTATGGTGACTAGACAACTGCTCCTCAGCCCAAAATTACTTTCCGACTCAACGTAAATTGTTTTTATACGATACATATTCTTCTTATTTTCATATTAATGTACTAGTATTTTCATGTTATTGAACTAGAATTTTTATTAACTTTAAGCACAATTTAATATTTTTTATTATTAATTTATGAAGAAAAAAAATCGTTCTAATTTAAAAACTCCCTTGCATGATTGCTTAATATTTTCTAATGAGTTTGCGTTTATTAAAGGACACTACATCCCCATGTTTCTCTTTGAAAGGAAATAAAACTAAACTTTTTTTGGAAAAGAAAAGGCAATTAGATAAAGTTTTGTTTTGAAAGAGCTTTTTTAACTACTACACAGTTCCTAACCACTATTTACTCCAGTCCAATACACTAATAAATGATTAATGAGAATAGACAAAACAACTGTGCTGTGATTGATAGATTGCAGGAATGACCCCCTTAACGTTTTCTATTATGGATTTTATTAACAGCAACATTTAAAAACAAATTCATATTCCCCTGGCAACGTTTAAAATTTAATTTTATTGTTCTAAAAATATTTGAAATCAAAATCAAATAAATTAATTCGGTGGAATCATGTTCATTTTTGATATTTTTCTTTTTTTATGGCATCGTAATAATGAAACTAAATTCTAATAAATGGAAAATAATTTTTTTTTTTTTAAATTCCAACAATTTGATAAACATGTCGAGCAATTTAATTAGTTACAAAAATTTTTAACTTCTACTCTAAATCATTTGATTTTATTAAATCTTTATTGCTCTGATATTCCAGCTAAAATGCAATAACGCGAAATAATGAAATCTGTGTAAAATTACATGATTTTAAATTAAAATATAATAAAAAATATTTTGCACAGAAAACTTGCAACAGTTTTTCCTGCGGCTATAACAATTATGAAAGAAGCTTTATAGGAAGAAAAAACAATAGTCCAATTCAGGAACTTGTGAACTTGAGATGACGGATTCGTTCAATTGCAAATGTTTTTCATTAGTTTTCAACCACCTCTTGTTTTGCTTATACATTTTCTTACAACTATTTTCGGATGTCCTTGGAGGCACTTTCTTATTTCTATTATGTCGGTATATTGTTCATATGATCGATCTAGTGGTGCAACTAAAGCAATTTTTGCAATATTCTCGAATACGTACGCCGAGATCTGGGGCAATATCCGCAAATACGAATATGAACATGAATATTACAGATATTTCAATATGGCTCGATTTATACGTCTTCAAAATGATATATATTTAAAATTTAATTGAAACAATCTTCTTGCGTCAACATTCATCATGTTTACGTACATTTTATAATGATCACAAAATTTTAATGGACGTCATTTGATTACTTCGAAAAAAAAAAAACTATACAAAATACAAATTTTTATCATAAGGTTACTGGATTATTCTTGCCAGGAAAGTACTCAAACGTAACAAATACTAATAAATTGTAAAACATCACCATACCCCTGTATTTACTCTTATTCCGACATACCGGTAATAAATCACTTTTTCATAATCAACATCGTTTGATCTTTAACAAGTGGCAAAATTGCGTATGTTGAAAGCTATCGATGCCAACTGCTTTCACTACCGCTGGCTGTGCTCGTATTCACAGCGATTTATATAGATTATGTCTACTGCAGGAATTTATTACTTTTAGTTTAAAATTGAGGATTTTTATTAAGAAATATTACAAAGTAACCTAATGCTTTTTTGCTTATTAAGAATTTTTCGGGGAAATAAATATTTGAAAAATATTCACTTGAATTTCTCGAATACGAATAGAAATCCAAATTTCTTGAATTAGCAAATATTTGGGAATACAATTAAAAATATTCGTTACTTTCCTGATTTGATATATCCCTCCATATTTTTCATTTTCGCGTTTTTGCTGTCCTTGTTTCTTCTTTGTTGTTGTCTGATGTCAGTTTGCAATCAGGTGTTGTAAATATAAACTGCTAATTTTAAGTGTTGCATATACACAAAGTTGTAACAAGTGGTAAATTCGTATATTTGTATACGCTGTATTGCAAAACCATTTGTACAAGAATGTTAGTAATAAATAGTTGCATTGCCGAGACTAAGGAACGGGATCTATTGTCTGAGGAAACAACGATCGCTTACCCTAAAAGTATTACCCAGCAGTCAGACTTTTTTCTTGATTTTTTGCACAATTTTATTTAACACTTTCAAAGAAAAGTCAACAGATTTATGTAATGATTTCTTCGTCATGCCTTTTACGGCATAATGTCTTATACTCCTTTATAAATTTCGGAAAATACAGATGGTACCTTTTTAATTTAACAGTTCCAGATTACCATAACAAAAAAGTACTTTAGTATTCATAATTGTTTTTTAAATGCGATCGACCTTATGTTTCATATTCGATCGAGAGTTTTGCGTCCCGCTATCGTACATGTTATTGATTTACCTCGATTGGCTGGATCTCGCCAACATTTTTTTGTGTGAAATTTTTCATTAACGCGTTGAAAGGATTTTTTTGACCTTTAGAAACTCTAAAAGTAGAGCTCGTAAGTTATGAGTTTCTATATGAAATTATATCCATATATCATGACACTGCCATCACCATTTAATTTTAGAATCAAAGAAACTTTTTTTTGAAAATTTTAATTTTTCAAAAATTAAAACTGTGCAAAATTTCAGGATGGAATGAGTAAAATTAAGTAAAATTACTAACGCTATCAATAGTTTCCAGTGGTAGGAGTATTGTGTAAGTGATTGTAGTACTATTGTACTTTTGTAAGCCGAATAGTACCAAAAATAGTTCATTTGTAACAACTTTGTTATCCTTGAAGGGAAATATTACAGAAAGTATGAAAAAGGCAAAGGGACATGGAAACAAAATCCTAAAATTTGTGATTCGTGTCTCCTTAACCTGAGAACTTTTCAACACCGTACAAGGACAAGCTCGAAAAGTCATGCCTTCAAAGAAAAAAATAATTGCGATGTACTAATTTTTTTAAAGGAACATGAATTGGTTTTAGATGAACATTTTTTAAATTCATAATGGCGCAAAGTACGTCGGCGATTTGCATCGTTACAGCTGCTATTCTCTATTCCAAAGGAAAGGAGTTTCATAATCTACATTTCAAAATCTTTTATTGCGCACTTTTGCCTTGAAAGTCTATATTGAAAAATTTAATAAATCATTAGGAATATTTTCATGAGTTTATTTCCTTTTTGCAATTCGTTACAACAAATACAGATTCTTAAGAAAATATCCCTTTTCATAAAACATCTGTGAAAAAGTAAATACATATAAGTAAATATATATTTTTGTTTCTCATAGAAACTATTCAACTTAAAACAGTAGTTTCATTAAATATTTTAATTTTTTATTATAATTTTTTTTCATTTACCAAAAAAAAGGTTTTTAATTTGCATTGTGTTTTGGTTTCTTCTATTTTGTATTATTTGTTCTTTATTTTGTAGCACATGTTGCACATTAAAAATAATGCTTTTGCTTAGTGAGTCCCTCAAAATTCTCATTAAAGCAAAATGACATTGAATTGTCGTCAAGAAATGCGCATCATTGTTTTTTAATATTCCAAAAATCCCTTAAGGAATTAAAATGTCAAAATACGGGGGGAAATAAACTGCTGTACTGTCACACAAGGGAACTGTGTTGAAAATGATTGGTATATTTTGGAAATTATTGGTTTAACCATGACATTTAATGGAGAAAGTCTGAGAAAATAAAAATAATAATAAAATAAACAGAATTTAAAGCAAAAAAATTTTGTCTTCGAAATATGTAACAAAATATCATCATATCATTCTTGGGTTAAGCCGGTTGTTTGTTTATTGGCGTTTTCTTTTGTAAGAAAGAATTTGATTTGACGATTGGCGCTTTCAAAGAGGAAATAAAGGAATTTCCTAAGTAGTATTTACTGTAAGGGAGTAAAATCTGAGAAAATAATTTTTTTTTATAAATTGATACTTCAGAAAATAAAACGCCATCAATTTGAAACGCAAATGAGTAAAATGAAACAATTAAACTCTTCTATTTGGCATGAACTTTTGAACCCACTTTATATCAACGAAAAATCGATCTTCTTTATTACCAGAAAGCAATTAGGACCCATGAGCTTTAAATGAAAGCCATTGAAAACTATTTAAGCCAAATGATATGCATCCTAAATTGTTGACTAATTAGAAGTAAATTGCTTTTCTAGTTTATTAATTTTTAGTTTTTTTTTTTCTAAAGGATTTTAAATTTCATTTCATCTATTCTAATAGAAGGGAATGCTAAAGAAGTCATTTTAATTATTTATTCCAATTGACAGCCAAACCTTTTGTGGAATAAATTTATTGAAGAACTGAATATTGACTACTAAATACTTGTATCAAAATTTCACATAAAACAAGTATGATTTCAGAGAAAAAACATTTTTTTCATTTATATTATGATTTTAAAATCATGGTCAGCTTAAATAACAAATTTATCATTCATTAAATTAGTCTTTAGAAACTATAGTTTCTAAATTTGCTATAGCAAATTCCCATATTCATGATAATTCATATACACAATATGACATTATAAAAGTGAAATTGATTTGATTGCTTTTCAACGTGCTCAGTGTTAGTTTCACGTTTTTTATTGCCAATTTTTGTTGCTGAGGAATTTTTTTGGTAATATACTAGCGGGCTCTTAAAAGGGAATCAAATTTACTAGAATTTGAAATTTGCAAAATATACAGAAAAAATATGCTGCAGAATAGAAATCCAGTCATATTTATAAAAAAAAATTTCATTTAATTTATGAACATCATTTGTCATAGTTACATCCTTAGAGATTTTTGTGTATTTATCAAAATATAATACAATATCCTCAAATAAGAAATTTTTGTATATTTACGAAAAATCGATCTGGCTCGTTTTCGAAAAAAGCTATTTTTATTCTCGGTTTTTACCGATTTCATCTGTTGTCTGTGTTTAAAAAAATTTTCTGTAGCGCATATCATGAATATCAAACGAAAGAGTTTTCTAAGACCTTGAAATAAAATGAAATCATTCTAAATACAAAATTGCGGACTCCGTGATATAGTCGACGCCAGAAATCGGCACTTCATTATTTTTTATGCACCCACGTGGTATGGCGGAAGATGCCGAACAACCTGGACGCCCAGTCTCTGAATCCGAAATAATTGAAAGAAATTCACGATATGATGTTGGCCGATTGGAGATTGAAAGTGCTAGAGATTGTGGAAGCCATAAGTTCAAAGTTTTCAATTTTGAATGATGTCTTGCATTTGTTCACAATCGACCACAAACGCAATCTTGTGACAACTTTGCAGGAGTGTTTAGTTCAACCGGAATATGGACGAGCTCTTCCGCCGTTTTTCAACCGTGGACGAAACGTGGATCCAATGCAATATACCAGAGACCAAACAGCAGCAAAAGCATTGGGTGAATCGGTGCCAAAAAATGCCAAGTTGGGTTTGTCAGCCAATAAAGTCATAGCGACCGTTTTTTTGAGATGCAGGCGGTAAAATCCACATTGATTATCTTGAAAAGGGTAAAATAACAAATGGCGAATATTATGCCAATGCCGATTTAATGAGAAGTTTGAAAAAAATAGTTCTTTTCCACCAGACAAAGCAGGGCTGCAAACGTGTGCAGTTTTCATTGCGAAATTCCATGAATAAGGCTACGAATTGTTCCCTCCCTATTCTCCGGATTTAAACTCGACTAAAGATTTCTTGTTTCCAAACTTGAAGAAATCGCTCGGCAGAAAGAGATTTGAGTCAAGCGATAAAATCATCTCATAAATATTTTGAGAAACGTTGGAAACTATGGACACAATGTTGAAAAATAAAACAATTGTTTGTCCAAAAACCTGTGTTTTATTCAAAAAGTCACGCACTTGTTGAGCTGCCCTCATATGTGTATCAAGTCTCTTACAAAATAAGACCTTTAAATATGCTTCCAGCTCGCAAACGACAAACAAACACACAGCAACCACTAAAATCATTTTACAATTCAACTCTTGAGTGGATTTTGAAACACCATTTCATTTTGAATTGTGTGTTAAATGAAATGTACTGGAGGATCATCAAAGTTTTTTAAATTGATTTCTGAACATTGAAAATATAACCAAAACTCATAAAAATGCAAAGTTGGCGATCCGAAAATAGTGCGATTTTAGACAATTTCCAAAGATTTTAACATTTTGCCTGTCGTTGCAAGAGCTGCTCCTTTATGATGTATTTAAAATCTTCTGAAAATTTTTAAAGTTTTTTTTCCTATCAAACACCGTTCTTTCTTAAAACTATCTTAAAACATTTTAAACTGGATTTTTTGGAACTTTAGCACAATTCTGTAAGCAGCACAATGTCCCAAGTGATACAGGCATTGCCCTAAAATAGCGGTTCGAAGAAGCAGAATATAGTATTACTAAAGTGGCAATATATTTACCAGGACCAAATCTGTGAAGTTCAATAATAAGCATCTTAATTGAGTAGAGTATTACGAGTATTAGAATATTTTACAGAACTAGCAGTATATGTAGGGCTCCGAATTCAGTTTGACAATTTGAACCGAGCATGTTAAAAGGCTGTAGTTTATCTCCTTCCAGTTACTTTTAGTCACATGTGTCTTCAAAATGTTTTAAATTATATTCGCTTTTCTAATTCCCTACGCTACCCTATTTATATATCCAGTAGTGTAAAACATTTCATTCATTTAAGTGCAAAATAATGTCTCTTTTCCACTATACAATTGATATCAAATAAAAAAAAATTATAATAATATTCATACAAACAACAAAAACTTCCCATGTACATAAATATATTTGCATGTATGTATGTACATATATATGACTTTTTTAGCCATGTCTTATTACGTGAGTAGCATGCAGAAGTACAAACATAAGAAATATATTTCAACTTTATCTGTATTATTAATTTAAACATGTTACATGACGTTTTCTTAGTTGTGGGCACGGGCACTTAGCAGAATAAATTTCTTTACCTAATTTTTTCTTTATGCAATAAAATAGTTTAGCGATGACAGGTTAATTTTGGCATTAAACTTTTACTGTCACTTTTCAATTTTATTAAAATACACAATTTATGGTTCAATAAAAATAAAAAAGGAGTTGATTGCGCAACTATTCTGCGCCATTGTAGGACACACATACAAAAAAGGGAATGTCAAGTTTTGATTTTTTGTTTTCGCAATCAATCTTCTCTTCTTTTTTTTATTGTCACATTCCAAAAAAGAAATGGAATGTGCGTAACATGAGTGACAGCAACTGTTGCATTGGATTTATTTTCACGTTACTTTCAACAATATAAATATTTATCGATATTCCAGGCGATAGCCTAATTTAATCTCTAGCTTATAAAAAAAGGAAGGCTAGGTAGGCTAGTGCATAGCAGTGAACTGGTCCATCAGTATAAAGTTCCTGTGTTCGATTCCCACGTTTAAGACATTGGTCTGCTGCACTGCAAACGAGTGAAAGTTTTCATCACTATATTCGTTAGTTAAACCATAGATGCAATAAAATTTTGAATTGCATTTGTAATATTTAAATAAAGAAATACATAAATAAAAAGCGATTAGAGCACTAGTGATTATTTCTAGTGTAAATAAATTCCATTGGGGCCTACGTGTGCTACACCAGAGGACTCAAAAATCCTGCTTAGCTTATAATCTAATCTGCAGTCTAATCTATAGTGCAGTAATCAGTTTAGCATAAACATTATTGGAGACTAAAATTCACTTCAAATAATATTTGTTTTTATCTATAGTCTATTGTAGCGTATATATTCTTAATATTATCTAGTTCATAGTACAGCACCTGTAGTCTAGAAGTGAATTAAAGCTAAGTCTATAGATTACCGCTCATGTGTCAACTTATATCTTCCGATCTCTTCGTGTAACTCTTTCATCCCTGCTCATTTGTTTTTGTCCCTCTTCATCAAAATGTCATTCTGTGGGCGACTAGTTGGCTGATATTCCTTCTCTATACGCTGTAATTGCTCGATCCCGCATTTTCATGGAAATTGTAGCTTCATGTGTGTTTTATTCAGTATCTGAATAAGCAATCTAAAATGCTGCTGGCTTTTTAAGTCATTCTGTGGTCTTTTGAGTGGTCCATAGTGTTGGGAACATTGTAGTCTAATGAATATGTAACATGTTCATTCGTTTGTTTTTAAGTCTAAATTTAATCAGGCTAATGGTAAAATCACTCTCTTTTACCATTCTACATATAATAAAAATTAACTAAATCATTTAGTTTTATTTTCAAACACACCCTTGAAAGATTTTGACCCACAACAAATATTAAAAAAAAACTACATCATATTTCCATCATTATTCAAAATAAAAAAAAACAACTAAAACTTTCAACCTTAAGCCATAAAATAGCACTTTGCAACATTGTCAAAATAATAGCACAACTAGCAAAAAATATTATCATCAACAACAACAATACAAGAGCAACTGCAGTGTCATCATACACATTATCTTTGCAACAGCAATAATCTAATATGCATACATATGTACATGTACTTGCAACAGTAACAAACCCATACACGTAGTGCAAGCAGCAAGTAAAACACCAACAAAAATGCACTTGTCATAGTAACAAACAAACATAACTTTTATAATATTATTGTTGTTGCTGTTTGACTTTCTTAGTTGCAATTTCTGGCGGGAGTGTTGCAGCAACATCAATTAAAGTACGTGATTATCTTTAAGAGCTTGGTAGCCTGCGTACACGTCCTATAGAATGCAACACACTAACGTTTTTCCTTTGTGTAAAAGTATTTAATGTAACAAATGAAATTTTGCATTCAGAAAGACTCTCGTGTTAAGAAAAAAATGGCAGAAATTAATAAATGATACCAGCAGCATTTTCACGTTTTTCTTTTTATGTTTTCGTTAAAATATGTCGTTTGCAAGTTGTGAGAATAAATTTATTGTTTAAACAAAAACGCATGTCTTTCATACACAATTGTAAATATTCTTGCTGCGGAATTTTAAAATTATTTTCAAATTTCTTCATCGAACCAGATGTACTCCGTACGATTACAGATACAGTTGTAAAAGAAGAGGGATCAAAATGTAGCCAATGATGGTGGCCACGTACTTTAATCGATAGTGGCAAATTAAGTACTCAATATCTGATGGTTTATTTCGTTTTGGCAAATATTTTGCCAATCAAAGAAACAAGGAGAGAATTTGTTATAAACAAACATTAATGATTGTTGTAGAGATTTATGTATATATGTTCCTATCGATCCTATAAGGAGCATAGAACCTCAGGGGGTAATAATGATAAGATAAAACTTCTGATTGGTTTCACTTGGTGAATCCAGGGTGATTCTTATCAATTACACTTCAAGTCGACTCACAAACCTCCACTTGGTGGTCCCTGCACGATATTTTCGACACCCGTCAAACATCGGCGAATTGTGAGAGGCGTCTGCAGCGTCTGTTCCCCTAGTTGGGGCGGCTGCAAGCGGACGTCTGTTTTTATATTAAGCGGTTCGCTATATAATGGGTGTTTTTTATAGAGGTATAGAACTTTAAGTTGCTATAAAACAACGATGGATTATTCGATTGACATGAATTTTATTTATCCGAAAGATAATCTTGTGGCATTTCATTTAAAATATGATTTCTGGTATATGACCGCCACGGCTGGCGCGGATGTAGTCCAATCTGGACGTCCAATTCTCCATGACTTTTTCCAACATTTGTGGCCGTATATCGGCAATAACACGGCGAATGTTGTCTTCCAAATGGTCAAGCGTTAGCGGCTTATCCGCATAGACCAATGACTTTACATAGCCCCACAGAAAGTAGTCTAGCGGTGTTAAATCACAAGATCTTGGAGGCCAATTCACAGGTCTAAAACGTGAAATTAGGCAGTCACCAAATGTGTCTTTCAATAAATCTATTGTGGCACAAGCTGTGTGCAAGCGTTGTTCAGGCGTAAGTCTATTCTTGATGAATTGCCAAACCAAACTGAGAATAAATCACTTGACAGCTGTTAAATCGGTCGCCATCTTGAAAAGTAATGCCAACTTAAAGTTCTATACCTCTATAAAAAACACCCATTAAATGTGTTTTACACTCACCCAGTCTGTTGGCTTAGATGCCAGCCCCATCATCAGACTAGGATGCAGCAGACTAATTATAATATGATTAACGAAACCTTAAACAACATAAATGAATAGTCTGATCTATCGTTGACGACATTTAGCATGAAAACAAGGTGTGGAGATTTGCTAATATATATATATATATATATATATATATATATATATATATATATATATATATATATATATATATATATATATATATATATATATTAATTATACCCTCTTATAAAAAATATTAATAGATGTGAATTTACTCTTCATTGAAAATATTTTCACTGATTTCAGCCCCCTTGAGAACTTGAAATGAAAGTTTCTAATACTTTTCAAATATTAATACTCTTATATTCTTTATAAATACATGCACTTTTGTTGTTTATAAAATTTTTTCTATTATACAATCTAAAACATTGAACTTGTGTTTTCAAACCAAGAATATTCACTTGTTGGTTGGAAGTTTAAAATTATTTTGTCATCTATTATTAAGCAATTCAACTCTCAGTAGAAAACTAACTTTTAAAGAAAACTTTGTGCACAGTCATTTGCATTTTTAAATCAAGTATAACAAGCAGACGAAGGAAACTTGGGCACCTTCTATGAGAACTGAAACAGCTGGTTAAGTAATTTGATTAATAAATCATTTATCAATTTAACACTTTTTGTGTTTGTATTTGAAATATGCGAATATCTATATAAAGTACGAATATAGTGCTATTTTTTATTTGTAATATTTTTTTTCTCGTCTTCTTAGCTGGAATATAATTTTAGTGACACTTTCCTCATACCTTATTGCACTATAGTTTATTGTAATTACTTAAAATTGGTAGCAAATAATTAAATATGCCCTAGTACTGCCCTTACTTACTACCCACTTATAAGATTGTTAAAGAAAAAATATTTATATTATTTTAATTTACGTGCAATTACTTTGCATGAGTGTTGACGAGGCCTCAACGTGCTGCGCAACTTTTTTAAACTTGTGGAAATGCTGAACTACTCAGAAAAAGAACTTCTAATGAAAACATTAAGATCTACAACTTGTGATCCGGAAGAAGTGAAAACTTTGTTTCTTTTACAATGATTTTAACACAATCTTGTATTTATTACAAGATGTTCTCTTTTTGGCACCATGTTCATTGGATCTGAAGTCATGTGCAACATGCTTTTTCAAGTACTTCAAATGTTATTCGTCCTGCAGTATATTTAACATTGTATTTTAAATAAAAATCACCCTTTTTACAAATTAAATTTTTTGTTGACCGAATTTGACCTCGAACTTTATTACATTATGAATTGCTTAACAATCAACGTGCTTATCTCCTTCACCCTTATGATCATGTAAAACAATAATATCACTAAGCTTTGATTTATTTGGCATAAGGATATCAGTTTGAATATTTTCAAACTGCTTGAAGTTCACTGACGATTTCAAATTCAGGTGCAATAAAAAGGTTTGACTGAAAATAAAATTTACTTTAGACAAAATGTGTGTTTGAAATTTTTTTGGTAACGATTTTTTCTGCACAACTTTACCAGGAAACCAAATATCAACAATATGGCTTAGAGATATTCGTATAAGCATGAAGGTGGGTTTTTATGTGTTATTATTACCGGATGTAATTAAGGATCTGCTTTCTATGACGCACGGCATACAGATGCTACAATTGCAAAGGTTTGATTTAATCATCTTAAGTAAATTTTTTTAATTTAAAAAATTATACTTTTCATTATTTTTCCTTGAAACAAATCCGATTTTTCTGATTTTGTAGACGCAATGCAAATGTAAGGCCATCATCCTTATAAACGGATTGTAAAAATTCTGCGAAAATATGCATCCAAAGATCTCTCCACAAAAAAGTCTGCTTTTTCCAAAATCAAATTAGTTCAGTTTATTCAATAATAATCCGATTGCTGATCATCTAAATCCGAACGAAAAGTTCGTTCGAACAGTTAAATTGACAACATAAACAGTTTTGAGTTTTTTTATTGTTGCTTTTAATAATAATAAGTTCGGACGAATTTTTTTTTTGCATAAATCTTTCATATTGTGCAGAGATTACAAAATCTATTGAAAACAAGAAAATGAAAAAATCAAAGACACACCACTTGCAAATATGGGTGAGATTGTTTTCTTTATAAAGTAATTTCATGAAAATTAAAAAAAATCAATTATTTTAATACGTGACTAAATATTAAAATACGTGACTAAAATATTTTTTAATGTGGAAAATTTTAGTCAGACTATGACCCAGATTTCTTTATGGCTCGCCCCATTGTAAATCTGTATTTTTTGTTACTTTTTTTTAATTATTTTTTCATGTCTTTCTAATTTTTGGCCTTTTTAAATTAAGGCTCTATTTTAAAAACATATTTAAATTAGGAATTGTTTGTTTTATCAATTTGATTGTAACAACTTAATTTGTTTAATCTGGAATCGTTAGTAATGGATTAGTATATATGTATATCTTTATATTAGTAAATATATATATTTATACACGTGTACTATTTATAATATTTCCAATCCAAATCACCTTCTAGTCTAATTAAAAGGAGAATAGATTTTGGAACTGATGTGCATGAAGATATATTTCGAAATGTATTAACCCTAGACACAAACCACTTGTCATAACAGAGTTCTGTCAAGTGGATGATACGCGCTGCCAAATATAGGAGTATATATTTCAATTGGAAGGTAATGTTGTTTGACCCAGTGCACAAAAAATATACCATGTTCAATATACTTTTTAACGCCTAAAGAAATTCCAAGTTTGAAAAAAAATAAGAAAACTGATATTTTTTCATGAGAAAAACGCACATTGGGATCATGAATGAGGACTAAATCTTTAAATAACATCAATTTTTATCCGCACACTTTTTCCAAATTTTTGGAATCCTTAATAATCCTTTGAATAATTCAAAAATTTTTTATGTGAAAAATTCAAAGTTTTCTTCTGTGTTTCAATGAGGTGTTCATATTAAAAAAATATACATATATATATGGAACATGCAGCATGCCGCATGCGTGGTATATTTTTTGTCCACTTGCTCCAACAATATAACCGTAATTCCAATTACGTAGTCCTAGATTTGTCTTTGTTTAGCAGCGCTATGTTATCCTCTTAACAGAACCCTGCAATAACATTCGGTTTGTGTCAAGGGTTATACATTTCGAAATATATCTTCACAACATATGATGTTGAGTGCTTTTATTTGAACATGTCAGAAGAGAAAGATATGATGGTAAGGGACAAGACACTGTAGTTCCTGGGACCGATATTACTACAGAAGATCTGCTGTACAACTTCAATAGAGGATGTCCAAAGAACGAATAGGGGAATCAAACCATCGAGCACTTCTGCTCTTCTACTGCTACTTCCTACTCTTTCGGAGGCGATAAACAAGTTTATCCAGCCACGGGGCAAATCGAACAAGAAAACCCATACCAGAGGGGTTTTATACTTTCTTCTATATTTTTTCCCTCTCTTCAGGCAGCACAATGCGACCGATCAGGATTTAAGTGGGCCATTTCAATATATTTTTGTTTATATCTCCATCATTTATTTAAGACATAAAATATTTCTTAACGAGACTTCCTTGAAATAATCTTAACAAATCCAATTTCCATTTATAAATTTTTATTCCATAAATTGTTTCAACATGAATTGTTCAAAAAAGGATAAGAATTATATTTCAAAGCTCAGGTGTTTATTTTATTTATCCATCAATAACAATATCAACCAGCAATAAATCAATTATTAATAGAAATATTGTATGAAAAAGGAGGTCTGTGTGGCAGAAATCTTAACATTTGCAACAGTTTCTTATCGTGTCTATGGGCCAAATTATTTGTGGGCGATTAAGTTAATAAACAGAGCCATTACCCAAACACCAAATACATACAAATATTATTTTAAATTGTGAAGAAAACAATAAATATGCAGGCACATTTTGCAAAACTTATCGACCATGAAAACTAAAAACAAATAATAATTTCACGGTTTAGTAAGACTAAAGAAAAGACAACAAATTTGGAGAACATTGAGGGTAGACGAAACCCTGCCATAAAAATTATGGTTGACAATGTGGAATGAATGTTTAAAAGTTTTATTTGTATATAATAAAACTAAGCATTTCTCTTCGTATTTAATATCATTTGGCTTAAATGGGCTTCAATTTGCTTATTTTTCCGATTTTCTTTTCTAGTTTGAAAACTTATAGTCGTTTCAGCATAAGGGTCCTTTAAAAATAAAACACTGGTTACAAAGGAGTAACATACGAATTTACAACTTACAAATTACACACGTATGTAATTCGACTTGAAATTTTAGCATTTTTTCTATTATACACTAACTATACAGTGATTTTTTCGTATTTATCACAATGAAGTTGTCCAATGAAATCTATTCAGTTGAACTGTATTGCTGAACATATTTTTATTGAGTTCGTGTTCATGAAAAACCTTAAAAAAAAGAAAGATCATTGTCTAAGAGTCTGATATGATTTCGACGCGATCACACCAAAATGTGTTCAAAAATTATTAAATTTCGAGTGTTCGTCAAGTTCCACGAAAATGAAGCGTGTCTAATTAAAAAAAATATTTTTAAGCAACTTTGCACTAACGTTAATGCAATTTTTGTCTTCGTCTATAATATGAGGAAACCGAATTCGAAGCAACTGATTTTCTAAACAAATAGAAAAACCCTCAACGACAAAATGTAACCCAGATCGACCGAAAACTGCTGCTTTTTCGGAAAGTGTTTCTGTACACTGACCTTAAGAATTACACGAACAAAACATCACTGAAGGAGACACAGCCAACGTCACACTGAACATCTAACACAAACGATTTGAGGTTATGGGTGTCACTCACGTGATCACACACAGCGATTTTTGCCGAAATACTAAATTTTACTTTGTTTAATCTGGCGAATGACAGTAACGCAATATATAAAAAGTGGGGGCCAAGGGTATAATAACAAGGGAAAACTTTTGATTGGTTCTGATTGGTGAAACCAGGGTGATCCTTATCATTTACACTTCAAGTTGACTCACAAACCTCCACTTGGTGGTCCCTGGGCGATGTACTTGACATACGTCAAACATCGGCGAATTGTGAGAGGTGTCTGTTCTCCTAATTGGGGCGGCTGCAAGCGGACGTGTGTTTTTATATTAAGCGGTTTGTGTTTTACACTCAGCCAGTCTGTTGGCTTAGATGGCAGGCAGCCCCTTCATCAGACTAGGATGCAGTAGATTAATCATTTGCTCACCCGAGATAGAATGATTAACGAAACCTCAAAAAAGAGACCCTATACTCATAGGATCGATGGCAACATATATAAAAGATAAAAAGTCTTTTATCTTTTAAATAAAGTCTGCAGTGTCTACACATTCTTCTAACGAAGTTCTCTATGAAAATAGAGAAATTAAAAAATTAAAACCACTTTTATCACTTTATAGAGTATCATTTGAGTAACCACAACATTGACGATAAACAACCAAAAGAATAATTTAATGTCAAATTAAATAAATTAGCAAAATACACGCACTTAATTCTTCCATTCATGTGAAACTCATACTCATTAAAGCACGAAGAAAAAGTGTGTACAACCGCATATGGGTGAGTGCGGTTAAAGGATGATTTTTCGCTTGTTTGGCTTTACATCTGAAGAAAATTTTTAGTTTTATTACCGCGTTTCGTCTTTTTTAAGGATCTCTTAAATATTTTTCAGTGTTTTGTGTTCCTTTTGATAAAAAAAACCCACCGATTAATAAATAATCCTTAAGACGCCAACATATGGTTGAATACACACATGTTGATTTATTTGGAAATAAAATAGGGATGAAAAAAGGACAATCTTAGTACATTTTATGGTACCATTTTTAGATTGTTATAAATTGTTTCACTATTTATGTAAATTTTTGTTTATTGGATATCTAGCATAACTTTAAGCAGATATAAACTCTGTACTAAGTTCTAACAATTAGCACATTTGTTGATGAACTAGTCCATCATTATAAAATTGCAATCAGAGATATGAAGTTTTTCACCATAGAATTATTGAGTGTGAAATGTGTAACTACCTTGTACACTCTTGACATGATATGTTAAATCAATACAGAAATTAAAATTTAAAAAAGAAATCTTTACTGATGTTGTTCTTTTCTAAAAAAGAGATGCAACATGTTTGCGTTTTCAGGGTGAAGAAAAGTGAAATTGTTAAACTTATTAGGAAAGAGCACATAATCCTGTAGAGGAGTACAAAAAATAGATATAGACATTTTTTATAAAATGATGAACAAAATGTTACAAATGTTACAAATTATAACAAAAACGTACTTCACATATTTTAAATATTATGGAAGAGCATGCTTTAGGGACAAACTATGGCGCATAATTTCAAATGATGTCACACTTTGTAGAAACGTAACATAAACAACGTAATATGAACGATACTAGAAGAGAATCAAGGAAGAGTAGAGAGCATAAATCCATCGATTTTCGATTCTTTACTTCTTTTCGCTATTAAGCAATGATATCTCTGCTTCGTATTTTAGCAGCGGACTACCCATATTAGCCCTTCTTTTCTCTGACAAGGCAACAGCTTGACAATCTAGTCTTGGTTCTGACGGCTTCTACAGAAATCGTTATAAGAAAGATTCAATCTCCTGGCATGGACATCGATATAACAGTGCTCTATTAAAATGACTACTAGTAATTTTGCAAAACCCTCTGGTCTGTGACGTCAAAAGCAAGTCTTCCTGAATTAGAGTTTTACAGCATTTTAACCGTAGATCCGACAGTTAATCTGTGAATCTATTTGCTTCATCCACTGCTGTCCTTGGTTACATCATCGGAAATACTTTTGAAATGGCTCATTTCCCAGAAACTTTAGGTTTGAAAGTCTCGCTAATTGATGCAATCGGCAAATTCCTTTACTAGTGGTCTCCACTAGCCATCTACTTGGTATGTCGTATATGAATTTGCCTCGTGGGGATCGCTCATGTTCATGTTTCATTCAAGTGGTGTCATCGTTGCATCGATACACACATACGAAAAAGTAAAACACACATACAAAAACACAAACACGAACATCAACACATATTCGCCACATACAAGAATATGAACATATTAAAACCGTTCATGCCATGTCCAAGTCAATGGCTCCTGAAAACGTGAAAATCAGCAGCCTCGACACCAAATAAATTAAATTCATAAAAATTAGTGTAAGATTGGCTGTAGTTACACTAAACAATTTTTCATGATATTTGCTGCATGCAACTTTATCTATTTGCCAATACAAGTCAGAGTGAAAAAGTGATAAGAAATTGTACAAAATTTCATGCGCCGCCAGTTCTGGTATCCCGTTTGTTTTAATATCTCTTCTATCAGCGAATAAGATAAGTTGCATGCAACAAATTTATTTAAAATATGCATAGTGTAAATCCAGTCTAAGTACAATTATTGTAGTTTAGTTTAAAAAAAATAAAAAAAAAACATTGTACATACTCGTACATACACAATGCATAAAAATTGTTTTTAAATAAACGAAAATTTTATTGGAGTATTAAGGGACGCATACGGGTTCTACTCGTATGAACAACTTTTCAAGGCGAGAATATAATGAAATACATGTAATTCAGCCAGAAACCGGTGTTGCGTGAAATTAAAACGAAGAAACAGGAAATTTTATATATAAAAAGGGAATATACACACATACATAATAAAGAAGATGTAATACAAAGAAGAAAATTAATATGAATTAAATGCACCTGACTTTTTGACAACCTTCAGTTGTTTTAAAAAGGGAGACAATTAAAGAGAAACATTAACAAGAGCTCGATGATAATATTAAATAAAGGGGAATAGCTGCAAATAATTAAGAGGTACATATTTTGGAGAAGAAATTTCATTACTTATTATTATTTAATTAAAAAAAAAAACGAGCGTCGTAAAAGAAGTTAATTAAGAAATGAGAACATTAAAAAAATTACCGCTAAACAAAGTTTGAACACACGCTTTATTAAACTATTTAAAAGTTCTTTAAAAAGAGTACTTCGGGAAACATTTTAAAAGTGTTTGAAAAAATTCTTTGAAAAAGTTCTTTTTGCAATGCTTCAAAAAAATTAAAAGAAGTCGTCAAAAACTTCAGTGGCTCAATTTAATATCTGGATATTAAAGAATTATAGTTTGAAAAAAAAATACGAATTTGACTGACTATCAATTAAAAAAGAAGTAATTTACTGCCTCTCCCACGACTTCACTCGACATCGATCGCTCGCATAAATACGTTTGAAACAGCAACAAATTTTAAAATGTTGTTTTTGGTTTGAATGTATTTATGCGAGCGATCGATGTCGAATGACATCGTGGGACAGGCAGTTAGTATTACATTTATTTAATCAAATTAATCAATTTAATAATCGGACACTAAACTATTTAATGTAATTTCAATATTATTTTATTTTAATACTTTATTTTCAGTCCATTGATTTTACAAATTGGCCTATATATATGCCTTGGATCTGAATCCAATAAATTTTATTCATTAAGCAGGTTAAATTTCATACTAATAAATTTATTTGATCTCATTTTTCGCCTTAAAATAAAATTGTTCTTGTAACGCTTAGCGAAATTTTTTGGCAGTTGTTTTTTTTTTATAAAGTTAACGTACATACATAAATTACTTCCTTAGATTTATAGTAAAATTTTCTAATTTTTTGTTTGTTTCTTGGGGAAGCTGCGTATTTTCTATATGTCGGTTCTTAATAATGTGACCCTGCCAGTATTGCCGTTTTGGCCATATTTGAAAAATACCTTTTTTTTAAGGTGTAGATGTGTACGTCCTTATCGTTGTGATTAATTCTTTGGCAATTAAAAATAGGTGTAAATAATTTAGTTTTTATTTTTTTTAATATGCATATTTGTTCTAAAACTTGAAATTTATAGAACTATTAATAAGTTATGGTTTACAAGAGCCAATTAAAGTAGAAAGAAATGTGTCCAAAAATATTTCTTTTAAAAAGACAATCAATTTCGCCAATCACGCAACCAAGAAGAATTTTATATAGAGAAGGTACTAAAAGAAAATTTCATAAAAAAATTTCATTTACGTATTTCTTTTTGTTCTTCACACAAAATTTTAAAAACTTCGATCGGCAGAAAATGTCCAGACTATTGAAAAAGTATACCGGAAAAAAAATGTATAAAATAATAATACAAATATCTATAATAATAATGACAAGTATAATATGTAAAGAGTAGATGCAGAAAAATTAACTAAAAATGGAAGAAAAGATGCGAAACTAAGAAAAATTCATTTGTTTTGAATAAAATCCATCATATGATAACATTTAAAGTTTCTAAAAAAAAACTGTCTCTGAATAAGAACATATTAATTATGTACTTGACAATGAATTACATGCATACGAATTACATTATATGCGTACGAGAAGTAAATGGTATATTAGGCTCTTTATAGCCGAAGCGTTAATTGATATTAAATGCGAAGTTAGAATTTTAAGAACTTCAATATTTGAATTTCTTTTCAACAAATAAAGAAATGAATGTATTGGATAAATTCTTAAAAATTTTTTATAAAATTTTTTGTTTTGTGGCAACATTGTTCACTTCATATGTTTTTTTTTAAATTTGCACCCATGAACTTTACAAAAATTCCTTGTTTTCCAACAATTCCTTAAGTTCACTATACATACTTATGTATGATGCATGAATGCATGTATATATGTATATATGTTTATATAACAAACAGCATGAAATTACTTTCAATTAACGCATACTAAAATGGCAACAAAAAATTTCCGAGACTCATAATTCATTTACCTTAAAACAATTTATTTAAATTGAAAATTAATTACAAAATTTTACACATTTTTGCACTTGTTACAAATTGAATTTGTAAAACAAAACAAGCAACAAAAAAACCTCAAGAGTGTAAAAAAACAGAATGATAAATGTGTCATGTAGGAAATCGAAATAAAAAAAAAATTGCAGTCAAGTACTTGATGTCACAGCATTCATGTTAACAGAGATAAAAAAATTAAACTCCCACACAAAGGTCTACTTCATCTTTCTGAGATGGACAGGATCCTTGCTAAAAACACATATTAAAGAAATTATTTTTATAATTATATCACATTTGGCCAAAGAAATAATTTATAATTCCCCCAAAAAGTTACTCGTACTGGCATGTCCTTAGCCACATGACAGTTTACAAATAAACAGGAAAATAATTTATTTAATGCAATTTGTTTAATAGTATCGTTTGGTAAAACAACATTTTTGCTAAATGTAATTGAGACCGATTTGGTAATTAAATAACTCTGCTAAAATATTTCTTAGATATAAAGAAATCAAACCAAGATTTGCAATCAAATAACGACTATGATAGAAAATTATTTTTTGTTTCCTTCAAAAGTTATATACATATGGATGTATACATATGTTATCTCTGGCTGCTACTTTTCTGAAGAAAAAAGTCATCAATTTATGGAAAAAATATCTATTGATCGCTCTAATTTAAAAGAAATTTACGGCGGTATGCAAAGTTACATTTTACTTAAGCTTTAAATTTCATATTAGTTAAGAAACATTTTAAGGCTAACAAACGTTTATTAACAAATTGTATGCATAAGACTACTTTAACTATTTTATAATTTGAAGAATCATATTGGCAATGCAACAGTTTTTTAGTTTATGATGTACAAAAATAATTACAATTTCAAACGCGTAATCAAATATGTATAAAAAGATGTAAGAAAAATCAACTATTTTTAAAAATTATGAATTTCCTTCATAATAGTAAAACATACAAATGAGATGAAATCATAAAAAATAGAAAAATTCTGAATATTCTTTTTATTCGAATGAAGACAGTACATGTACATATATTGAGCCTTTTATATTTGCTTTCATTATGTATACACCACTACAAATTTTCTTTAGTATTTCCTATCAGTTTCATGGTGTATATTAATTAAAATGTATAATTTAGTGATATTTCCCAACAAATGAAGAAAATAATAAACTTTTACTAGAAGCTAAGACTTCAAGCTTTAATTTAAGGTGCAACAGGAATCGCCATTTGTAACATTTATAAAGATATTTTCAGTATAAAATTATACTTTGAAAATGATCCTTTAAAAGATATGTTTAAAAGAGGTTTGTGCCTGCTTATAAATGATGATAAAACGAATTTTTTTCGAATAGAATAATATTAATGATTTGCAAAGCTGTTTTTAAGTTTTTTTTTTGCATACGACCGTTAAACTTCTATTTTCCAATAAGTTTTCTAATAAGTGCCTATTACAGAAAACCAAGTTCCCTTCATTCTCTTTATAGAGGGCAAAACAATGATTTAAGAATTATATAGAAATTGAATTTAATAATTTATTACATATAAATTAACATATAACAAAAAAAAAAAACTTGAACTACAGACAGATCTGCTCCTCTTTCATCCCTCCCATTTCAATAAACAAACTTAGACTTAAAGCAAGAAAATATTCCGAATTTAAATTTAATGAAAAGAATCTTTATAGAATTTTTAATATAAATTAAAGAGCCTTTTCAAGTTTTTTAATTTAAACTAAAAAAACTCTTTTTTTGAGATGTGAATTTTAGCGGTGTTATAGGGCTCCCTGGTCAATGGGAGTACTTAACAGAAGTGCTTTGGGAAAATGTCCAAAATTGGAACAGGATTTGGAGAAATATACAGTATATATCGTTTTTTTTTCGAAGTATACATAAAGTTCAACCGTTTTTATTTTCTTAACAGAAGCAAATTTCATACAAAAGTGTCCTACACTCAGATTCCGAAAGGGGAATATTATATACTTTTACCACTGAGTGTAATTAAGAAACTAAAAATTTATGATTCGTAAAAGCAGATTTTATAGTTATAACTTGACTGCGGAACCAACGAACCTGTCCGGTAATGGATTGGTAACAAACATCAACAAAAAGTTATCAGAGTTGAGGACCTACAGTATGCAAAATCCATATTCGTACACCATAAATTTATAAAAACAAACGCTACGTGATAATTAAATACAAAGCTAAAAATACTTTCTAACCTTTAATATTTTAAATTTAAAGAATTTATTTAAGCATATTAAAAATTATTTAAATTATTATTGTAACAAGAACGAAAATAGTATAATTCAATATCTTTAAACACCTTCGTAGAATGCTGACATCATTATATATACTTATTTTTTATCGAGCAGAACTTATGAACAGAATAGACATCTCTACCTGGAGCTATTTTAAGATATTTTCGACTGCTATATACCATAGAGTTGGGTTATTATATATACCGGTTATAGGGAATAAACGTTTTCCATTCCCAAAATTTTTTACAAATGTTTCATTATTACAAACTCTTTTTATTTATTTTTATTTTTTGTTATTATTGATTATGTAAATATTATTAATTGTTCACCACAAAAGGAAATCAATAGTGGCTAAAAATTTCTTTTATTTATTTATATACATATTCATGATTCCAGATAGAAGCCTCTAAGGCCAAATATTATTTAATATTGTAATTTATCAGGATTATAAATAAAATTTTTTTTGGACTTTTCAAATTTGTTTGTTGGGGCTTTAGCAGTTCATATTTCAACATTTCACTGACGATTTGGTTTAGCGACCAATGAAATGTCGAGATATGAGCTGCTAAAGCCCCAACAAACAAATTTGAAACGGCAAAATATTATTCATATTCATATTTAATTCATATTTTGAGCTACTGAATGAAATTGATTTATACAATGGCTCGCCAAAATAAACCTGGAGGTCATTACGATCCTGTCTAAGAAAAAGTTCTCGCTGTTGTTCAGACATTATGATGGTTTACTAAAGGTCCAGTCGCGTTTTAGTACATCATGAGTGGGAATTATACATTATAGGGATGGAATAATGGATTTCAAAGTTTTATGTTCCAAAGGCTAACGACCCCAAACATACTGCACTACCTATTCGCTTGTGTATACAATATTTTTGCATTGAATAAATAAATATAACAAATAAAATTAAAAAAAGTTTCTAAATTTAAGAAAAATAAAGGGGAATGGTGTTTTCAATTATTTAGTTTTTTACAAAGTAGTGCTTTCTTAATAAATCGATTGTGTGCGAATATGGATTTTTCGTACTGTACATATGTATATACATAAGTACATGCATCCTTATGTATTTAAATACTTATATATGTACATAAGTATGTACATTTATATACATATGTATATGTACTTCAGCACCGACTAACTTGTTGACACATATACACTATTTCCAACTCCATAACTCTAAACAAAAAACGTTGCTTTTTGTTAAAAAATGACATGTGACATTACAAAAGATATTACATATTCAGTTTCCATTTGTATTAGAAATTTAAATTTATTCCTAAAAACAATATTTGTTTAGGTAAAGGCACCAATTTCCTCAACCAAATTGGGCCAAATAGGCAATCGTTTGCATTAAGTTTGCAATGCATCTCAAACTTTATTAGCAATAAATCACTTACATTTTATTATTCGTTGATCTCTCGTCATCCTCTGCGCCGCCATGATCAGAAGGCGGTGTCACCACCGATGACTCCGGTTCTGCTATACTAACACATGACTTTGAGATTAAAGTGTCTGTGGTTGCAGGTTGTACATTAATTTTCACGATATCTGCTGTGGGCAAATACCATCTGGTTTGAGAACCACTGCTGGCATAAAAATCTAAAGTGCAAGGTTTCTGGTACAACATTTGTTGGTGTCTTTGACTGATTGTTGAACAGGGATAATTAATAGAATCGTCAAGAGATGAATCACATTCATTAACCGATTCACGACCACTGTCAAAAGCAGTGGCGTCCTGTTGTTCAAGCAGCTGCTGTTTTGCCAAATTACTTTGGCAATCAGCCAAATGGGGAATTAAAGTTGCACTTGCCGTTGTTGTCGTTGTTGTTGCTGCTTTTGTTACTGTTGTGTGCAAAGGTGCATCTTCTTCCTCCTCGTTGTTTACTGATTGCTCTGCATGGTGTAGTTGTTGTAATTGTTGCTTTGGTTTTTGCCCAGATGAGGAGCAGTATGCGTTGGCGCACAAAACATCTGACCAAGATGTCAGAGAAGAAGAACAAGAATTGCACGGAGAGGAATATATGGTATTGTCAGCCGTAGCAACAACAACAATGGTTGCTGTTGTTGATACACAATTTTCTGTTGATTTCACTGTTGTTGTTCCAGCTACAACCGTTGTTGGTTTATTAGAATTTATTGTTGTAGACATTTTTATTTTCCTCTTTTTCTCTTTGTTCTTCTTTTTTTACGCAATAACCGTTGTTTTTGTTTTTCTTACAATGATTATGAAATTCTTTACGTTTTTTTCTTAATTTTATTTAAAATTCTTCTATATTTAACATTAAAAATACTTGAAAATTTTTACACTCCCGTCCAAATAAAATACACTTTGACATTTTCTTTGCACTTGTTTTCCTGGGTTGACCATTAAAGGAATTTGTGTTTTATGAATGAATATAATTCTTTATGGTTTTCTTCTCGACAAAAATATATGATCCAACCACGAGAGTAATTGACTTGTTTTCATAAAATAATTGACTTTGTCATCACATTAATATAATAAATATGTATGTAAATACTTGCTAATTTTGTTTATGTCACAATTTTTTGCAATTAATTAAAAAAAAAAGATTCTCTGAACACAAATAGAAATTTCTTTAACTTGCCGCAAACATCACACGCTGCTTACAAACGTTCGCGAAACAAAAACACGACTAAACATAAAAAACACACTCTCGTTACAGAAACTTTACCAAATAAACTGTTTTGGTTGTGTGTGTTTTGTTATTGCTAGAGATGAGAAAGCTTGCATCGATAACAGAGAAATGAGTGAAAGAAAAACATAACAAAATTTTACGTATAGAGAAAAATCAACATGTTTCACATTCACCATGTTCCATTTGTACATACATTGAGAGGATTTTCTATATGAGAATTGTTGAACTAATAGTCATATGCCTAAGAGTATGCTACATAATAAGTATAATAAATGTTTGTCTACAACAGTAATGTTTGTAGAAAAACAAACACCTTATAATAAATGTGATTTTAAAAGGCTTTGGGATACATTTTTGACTACTTTCTCTCAAGTTTTTGTTAAATAACTATTATACATTTTTAAAAATTTCTTTAATTTAAAACATGTATATATACTGTAATTTAACATTTATATATTTGCAATATATATATATACATATGTATATGTATATATTGTGAAGTAAAGTTGAATGTTATTATTAATGGATGAGGTAGTAAAATTTCACACATTTTAAAATTACCATGCAACTTTGAACAAGGAGTTGTTAAATAGTTGTAAAATTTAACTAAAGAGTCCATCAGTACGTACGGTCAAATCGAAATTATTGAATAATAATAAAGGGACGCGCATTTATATGTGCCAGTATTTGCGCAGCAATTTTTTTTACATATTTCTATGCTTAGAACTTTTTAGAGGCATCCTAGAGTGTAAACAACGTAAAATTTCACAGCAGTGAAAAGATAAATTAAAGTGAAGCCATTGACTTTAATAAAATATTATAACAAAACTAAATGAGACCCCCCTATTCGGCCATTGTAACTTTTATACATACATCCTGCTCATGGATAAGAAGTTTACTTTCCGTGTTCCAAAAATATTCTCTGAATGATAAGTGATATTATAGTAGTTTCTCGAATATGATTCTCTCTCAGGTTACTGTCTACAGAATAGCGCGTTTAATTACCCCACGCTTATTTGCCTCACTTTTGAGATGCACTTTTTTTAAAAAATTCTATGTTTAAATAAATATTCAAACAAAAGTCTATGGTTAAATGAATTTCGCTTAAATATCTAATTCGATTAACTTCCTCAAATATTTTATACCGAAAATAAAATTTCCTTCGTTTAATTAAACAAAGTACTTATTGGTTATAATGCAGAAAAATTCTTCTTTAAGCTTTGTTATTGTAGTTGTTTAAATTTTTATGTGAAATGAATTATTACTATTTAGTAAAATGTTTAAGTTAAAAATCATGTTTTAATTATTTGTTTTCATTAAATAGTTCTTGGATGTCATTGTATATTCGCATAATTGCTTCGTTGGAAGTATTTAAGCGTATTAGTCGAAAATCTTGGAAATTTGCACGAGGTAATTAAACGGGGTTTTACTCTTTATTATTATTTTATTTTCAATTATAGTTTACAACTTTTTTTAGACTTAAAATTCCAATTAAATGGAATTTTCGCTTTCGCCATTTAAAGAATTTTTTAATACGAGTATCAGCAGTTGCATTTACTACGAAATTATATTTTTTGGTGTTGTTTTGGCGTTTAGAATTTTTCCCTACAGTTTTTGAATTTTTGAAAATTTTCTAAATCGGTAATTTCTGGCTTCATAATAAGTTTTGAGAATTTATATAATTTTTAATACAGCATCTGATCACATCACTTGGAACACTTCAAGATTTTAGAACGCATAGATTAAAATTTGAAGAAAAACGAAAAGTGTATGTACACGCCTGCCTGCGTTTTTCGGAGATTTAATCATTCCTAATTCACAAAAAATAGCAAAAGAAATAAAAA
This sequence comes from Germaria angustata, assembly GCA_963681545.1. Lineage (NCBI taxonomy): Eukaryota > Metazoa > Arthropoda > Insecta > Diptera > Tachinidae > Germaria > Germaria angustata. The sequence goes on along the minus strand of OY813000.1, from coordinate 51,516,655 downwards.
TTTAAAATTAATTCACCGAAAATAGGAAAAGGTCTCTCAATTCATTGAAAAATTGGAAAATCAAACAACAGGAAAATTCATCAAATTTCGAAAATTTTGCAGAAAAAGCAAACATTCACTCAGCAGCGAAAAATACCAAAAAAAAAAAATCACACAATATATAAATTTCAACAAATATAATTTAAAAAAATATATAAAAATTCTAAATATGATTGACCGTCTAAGTCATCTTTGGAACTTCCCCTACTAATATTAGGACCGATTATAAAAGAATTTTCGGAGTAATTAAAAAAATCATTATATTTTCGAAAATTTTCGATAAAGATGAGATGAAAGGTGACCAGATTGAGAAACCCCATTTCAAAAGCATATTCGGAATTATTTATAAGAAACACGGTTTTCGAAAATGTTGAACGAATAAACGGAATGTGATGAAATTTACAGCATTCAAAGCAGTTTCCAAGTTTCGAAAATTTTGTTATTTTATAAAATCAGTTTAATAGGATCTCCAGAGTGCTAAAAAAATTAGTCTTTGCCTGAATGTTGCACGAACAGAACATCCATTTTGGTAAAACAATTTTATCATTTGAACGTGTTGTTGAACGCTACAGCCGTTCATGGTGATTTGGCTAAACGAACGACAGGCAATTCAATAGATGTAGCTTTAAAAACATGCACGCTATCAACTGTCAAATTTTACAACACCTATTGGAAAACCCTTTACAAGTCATTTGTTTCTCAACTAATATTAATGAAGCGTTGACTTGTTATTCACTAGCTGATGTTAGAACCAACCATACATCCCACGATGCTGAGGTTTCTTTTGTCACCAAGAGGGGGGTGTCATCTAATTTTCAGTCAAACTGCCAAGTTTTAAAATTTCAATTTTGAATTTTCGGATAAAATAATTTTTATGAAAAATTTCCAAGTCATAACTTTTCACACATTTTTTATACTTTTTTTTTAAATAAGATCTTGCAAAATTTTCCTTAAAAAAACGAAAATTTGTTACAAATCAAATAGTTGTATTAAATTGAAAAAAATACTTGCTTCCACAAAAAACAAAACTTAAACACTATTTGCATCTTAATATCTTAATTTGTACTTTTACGAGTATTTACTGCTCTGACGAACGGTTCTTAAGATACTCATTGGCAAAAGTTCCTTAATCTGCATTTAGTAGTTGAAAACAGTCGTCAAGAATCTTCAGTCCTCATTATTAGTACTTTAACAAAAAGAAGAAAAAGTCATTAAAGTTGTAAAAGTCTTTTAATATTAATACTTGAACATGCAACAAACATGACATCCACCCCAACCGAATCTTTATGCAACAAGCTCTCCTTCTCCTTAGCGGCACTGAGTTCAAGGTTATTTGGTCTTGAAAGGACACTTTCTTAAAGAGCGGAGGAGCAACGAATTGAGGAAAAAGCACGCAAACTTTAAAAACGAACTCGAGCAGAAAAAAAATATTTTTATTAAATGAGATGATGTTTAAATGGAAAATTAAATTTAAAGAAGGCAAAAAGAAAATGCATACATACAGTGGTGGGCAAAACAATTGCAACTCAAATATTTTTGGGCTTTCCTCTCACCCCATCAAACAAACACAAACTGCGCTGCTCTTTGGATTTTCTGCAGAAGTGCTTAAAGTCTAGGGTGCGAACTTTATGGGGCGCCCCGTATCAATACACAATCACTTCCATTCATAATAGTGCCAGCGATATTTAGTCCCGTGTGGTCCCGAATTTAGCTGCGCCTCTGGGTTAAATTCAAAATCAAGTCGCACTATTTGCTTTTTGGGTTTCTTTATAGAAGTACAGAGAGGAAGGTAAAACCACATAATAGAAGCTTCTTGGGAGTTGTGCGAACAGTGAAATTATTGATGCTGGTGATTTCAGTGTTCACAACACATCTTGGGTTCGTCATACGAGTATCACAACTACGGAAGGCCGATATGGTGTCTGAGTTATTCGCAGAGCACAATCACTTGGCGCCACCAGTGAATGAACCAACGCATATTTCGTGTGTTGAACGGCACCAGCACAATTTTCTCGACCCTTTCGACTTCTCACACACCCTCGAAAGCCCTATCTTGGAAACTCGTACTGCCCTACGGACATTTACGAGAAGGAAAAATAATATCCCAAAAATCGTTGTTTTGTTGTTTTCTTTCGGATCATTTCCTGAGAGGTTGTTTCAAAATTTTATATGTAGGCATATTAGGGGATTGTTTAATTTCTAATACTGAGGGCTTTATTTCACATATAATAAATCTCTTATGGAGCCTTATTTCATATGAAATAATGGCTCAATTTTGAGAAAATTATTTCATATTCCTTTTAAGGAGTTATTTCATGCCACCAAGGAATAGATGGTCTGTCCTCCTCTTTTTTTTCAAGTCCGTTAGTGAAACTAAGAATATATTTTAGATAAAAAAAATTCTTATAAAGAAATGATGTCCCAAAATAAACGCATGATTTGAATTTCCCGCCATTTGCGCGCTAAAGTATTTGCAGCCCAAAAAAAGCAATTTCACAGCTGACAAAAAATTAAGGTTCGTAAAAATATCCTTTTGATATGCAAAAAAAAATCAAAACTGTGTCTAAAGCTAAGCCTAAGTTATACCAAAAAATTTCGTATGGCATTTTAAAAAACTTTAAACGAATTTCGCCAAGTTCGATTTTTTCGAGATATGACTATGTTGCAATAAAGGGGCGATATGGACTTTTGCTTATAAATGTCTATTTTACCACTAATTTTTGATGAAGGGAATGGTTTGGCTATTCACTATAATTTATATAATATTTGAGATGTCGGGGTCTAACATTAATACTACTCATGAGAAACGGTTAAGGAAATTCCCAAAATGCTATTGGATGACCGTCGTCCGAATATACGTGATCTAGTTGAAATGATAGGCATTTAAAAACGTGCTTTATGTACATCGCAAATTTACCGAAAATTTGTGGTAAAGATGGATGCCACGTGTGATCACAATACGAGTAGAATAAAAACAGCGACGTGAAGATGTTTCAATAGAGTGTTTGGAGTTTTTGCGTCGATTCATAAAAATGGATGAGACATGGGTGTCCCCACCACTTCACATCTGAGATAAAGGAACAGTCAAAACAGTGGAACAAAGAAGTCGAAGACAGTTCCATCTGCAGGCAACGTCATGGCAATTTTTTTTTTAATGCGCGTGGGATAATATTTATTGATTATCTTCAAAAAGTAAAAACAATCAAGGGCGATTATTATGCCAACTTGTTGCAGCATTTAAGTGATGCAATTAAGGGGAAAAAGACCGCATTTGGCAAAAACGTAAGTCCACTATTGCGATGCACAAAAGCAATGAATTGAAGTCCGAATTGCTTCATGGCGCACCTTATTCGCAAGATTTAGCTCCCTCGGCTTATTCAATATTTATAAACTAAAAAAAAAAATGGGTCGGTGATAAAAGATTTGCCAACAATGAGGAGATGGAATCTGCAGTTGATGGCTATTTTAAGGACTCATTGGTGACAATAGTGTAGCCAACTCTATTGACTCACTGGAGCATCGTCGCAACGTGCGTTGTGTCACGCTGTTTTATCGTTACTACAATGGAAGTAAGAGAATATATTCCCGAGACTCGCTCTAATTTGTGAATAACACGTTCCTTATTAAGAGCACATCCATTTTTGGTCGATACAACAGCGTTCTTTGATCAAACGGCTCGTATGAGGAACGATCTCCCTGCATTTATCTCTCCTTCCACACCCAGCGCTGAGAGGTTCAAATCTAATGTCCACAAGCACAATGCACTGAATAAATAGGGGTCATCCCCTGAGTACACAGGGTATCAAACCTATTGAATATCGCTGGGATAAGTTTATCGAGCTAAAAGAAAATGTTAAATAAATTTTTTTTTCTGTTTTCTTTGTTAAGTCGGCTAATTTTGGAACCGCCCTCGTAATTTACTGAAAGAAATACTTGATAAACGAATAATTTCACATAATGGTTCTGTTAATTGGACACCAAGTTCATGAGATCGTAACCCATTAAAATATTTTCTTTGAGAATTTGTCAAGTCACTTGTGTACGCCGAAAAATCAGAGACGATTGAAGATTAAAAAAAAAACTTCAAGCGAGTTATCGGCGAGATAGGCCTGCTACAACTGCAGCGAAAAAAGTGTGGACATTGCATATCCTGATTGTGCCATGTATGCGCCGGATGATATTGATATTGAAGATATTTTTCTACGCATAATTTTAACTTAAGCTTTAAGAAAAACCCTTTACATACAAACTTTTTTATTTATTGAAATGTAAATTCAGCTAAATTTTCATTAAGACTACAGAAAATTATTAAAAATACACAAATGACATGGAATATATTTGATCATATTCATTTAAAAAAGATTATTTATTTAAAATAAAGTATTTAAATTTCTCTGTCTAAATTCTAAGGCAATTTATATTTTTGTGACCCTATTATAAGGCCCAGCACTGTACAAACATAGAAATATCCTTGCGTTTTTGTACTACACGTTCTTTTGTTGAAACACATTACGAGTTCTTTTCCTTTTCTATTAAATTTTCTTAAATAAAATGGAAAGCATGAAATACGGAAGTAGCAAAACTTTCTTATACTTTTTCTTCCTGTAAATGGCTTTTGGTGTCAAATTTTTTTCATATATTATTTATTTAACTTTTGTTTTCAATACCTAAACTTAACGGAAGACTCTATAGAAATATAAAAAGAATAGAAATGCCAAGAAAACATTAGAACTTTGAAGAAATAATGGGAATTGAATATGAACAATTTAGTGAAAACTTAAAAAAGAACTGTAATGAATTTTGAATAGCAGATTTGAAATTAAAATACATGTCATTAGCAGGCAATTTCCATTACGGTTAAGGTAAAAAATTATTTTGTAATTTATCAAAAATTTAATTGATAAAATATAGTAGCACAAAAAGAAAATATGATTGTGATAACTATGTTATGTTTTTCTCAAATAATAGATACGTGTAGCTATTGCCATCATTTTTTTGTTAATGTTGATCAAAAGGTTAAACAATCCCTTGATCTTATAAAGGCTAGTCGAAGCAAAACTCTCAATGTTAATTTCTCGTTGGGTGTGTGGCAAGTGGCACCATCCTGTTGGAACCACATATCGTCCAGGTCCATATCCTCAATTTCTGGCCGCAAAAAGTCTGTTATCATCTCGCGATAGCGAACACCATTAACGGTAACGGCTTGGTCGACCTCATTTCCGAAGAAGTACGGCCCAATGACGTCGCCAGTCCATAAACCGAATCAAACAGTCACTCTTTGTGGATATTTGTGAGATGTTCAATTGTTGGGCACGACGACCAGTCGAGGTTGACGGCTCTTCTGCCACACTATCGAGAACAACAGCCATGTTTTCCGGAGAACGGAAAACATGGCGAGCATGCACAGATGTTTTCACCTGTTTGCTGAAATTTGCACACAATTCTCCCGATTGTGGACACATTGGGTCGATTATGCTGACCAAAAAAATCAAAAAGTGCACGAAATGAATTTCAATTTGAACGCCCATTTCGTAAAAAAAAATCTTAACGCGCTGCTCAATTTTGTAACTCTCAATGGTTGAACTTGTCAATCATTGAAACAAAAAACTTGATGTTAAGGTGTGACTCACAATTAACATCGTGCATTATGGTTGGACCACCCTTTATTTGATCATTATATTCATTTCATTATAGCATTATATCGTTTGCGTTAAACAAAATAATATTAATTTTATCATTATATGGTTAAAAAACATTTACGGCCTTATTCAAAATATTTATTTGTTTATTTCAAGGTTATGAAGACAATTGCATATTATAATAATTATAACTTGGGCTTAACGAACATACGAACAATAACAGAGACTTTCACTCGTTTCTAGTGAACGAGACCAGAGTCTTAGGTGGGAATTGAACCCACAACCAGCGCACTAATAAGCTAGTACACTAACCATTAGCCAACCGAGGCACACTATTCGAAATAATATTTTCCTGTAGCTTTAAAAGTCAAATTAGTTAACAAACACTTTGTAAAGAAATTATATACAAAATAATATTTTAATTATTTTATATTTATTGAACTTTCATTATTCGAGATATTCCCCAAATTAAATATTACAAAAATTTATTGCTTGTTGTTGGCTCAGCTTATACTTAAGCTTATACTTATATGTTGTTGTAAGTCGCAAGTGGACGAATATGATTGAATTTTATAGAATTCTCATATAGTATTTGCTGATTTTTGTATAAATATATCAGTTTGAATGCTTTTCAAACATGATTTGGCTAAAAAGTACTGACGATTTGGTTAGCGGCAATGCCAATACAATACAACATATTCAGCTACACCAATAACAAAAAATTAATTTGTTATATTAAGTATTTTATATTTTAAGGAGTTTAATTAATTATGATGTACAAAAACGATTACGATATCATTCATGTAAACAAATATTAAAAAAAAGAAATTATTTCCAAGCAAAATAAATCACTTTCAAAAGTTATGAGTTTCTATCATGACAGTAAAGCATATACAGTCTGTCAATATAATGTTTTCAATATAATTATAACCAAAAATGTCCCAGAAATTGAAGATATATATTCCTTGCAAAGGCAAACTCTTTATGGTATATTTAATCGGTTTAAAACTGAGCAAATTTTGGAATAAAAATCTTTCGTGTAAAATATCCGGTAGAGCACAACGCTTGATATTAAAAATAATTATATAAAAATCCACAAATATCTACCAGAGCCCTTGCAAAAGAACTTAAGGAAGAACGTGAAGTTACTGTAGCGTACGAAACAATAAGGAAAACACTAAATAAAGGCAAGTCCTCATCAAGAAATACGATAAAATAAACATTTCTTTCTGTACAAAATGTTGAAAAGTGATTGTCTTTCGCTATGATGCATGCAGATAAGCCTGATGGTTACTGGAACAACATCATGCTTTACAATAACAATGTTCCCAACAGAGTATGGAGGCAGTCTCTAAAACCTTTAGCAAATCGAAACATAATTCCTACCCTAAAATTTTAAAGATTTCTGTTATGATGTGTGGCCGTATTTGCAGCAAAGAAGTTGGAGATTTGGTTTTTTCTTGAAAGTACCATTTGAATATATTGAAGGCTCATTTAATACAAAGTGGAAGCAAATTGGAGTTGGTGAAGGGCAGTTAACCCGCGAATATTTAAGTTTTATCAATACAAGGACCCGAACCACAAAGAATATACAGTGAGAACGTGGCTGTTCTCCAAAAATTATTAGATACGCCAGCTCAAAGCCCAGACTTGAAATCCATAGAAAACGTGTGGGCATTTTTGCAGAAAAAAGTTGACAAAGAGGCATCGCAAAAAGCACAATGAATAAAAAAAACTACAATATTAAAGGAATAGAATAAAATTCCAAATGAATATGACCTAAACAAATGAATCAAAAAAAAGAGACCACAAGCCGTTGCATACGCCAACGGAGGTCATACGAAGTTTTGAAGCCTATTTTAAAAAGATAAAAAGAATTTCTTCAGTGGAAAATATTGAAGTATTTCGAGTTTTTGTTTTTTTAATAGTTTAAATCTTTTTGGTCAATTTTTCCATGTGTTATGTGGCAGTAAACACAATCTTAAATTCGTCTGAACTAAAAAATCTTGAATTAATTAAATAATATATACTTTTCAACATATAGAGCTGTTGGCCAACGTTGTTAGTGCTCTTTAATTAAGTTTAATCTTAAAGGAATAAATAAATAATAATAATCATAATAATACTTTTCAATTAATGAAAAATTTTTGTTTTCTTTTACTGTGAAAACACCCTCTTGACATACTGTACATTGTACTATGAAATCAAAACTGCGAAAAATATATCAATTGTCTTCATACGCCATTGCTTCTTAAATGAAACATCGTAATTTTCCTTTAAAACCTTAAGATGATTTATAAATGAAACAAACAAAAAAACATCATTTAAGGATTCACTTGAAAAGTTTCCCTGTTTTTCTTGACAGCGCAAAAAAAGGAAACAGGAAAGAAATTTTATTTATTATATATAAAATAAAGTTTAAAGCAAATGAAAACCTTTAAGTGGAAAGAACTGATATGAAAACAAATAAAGAGACAATGTATGAAAAAGTACGCAGGAAGAGACATACAACAAATCTTGATGAAAGTTAAACAAAATTGTGCTTAAAACATACACTTAGGCCAAGGAAAAGGGATGTCTATGGTATATGCAACAAATCCTTAAAGGAGTCAGTTTTATTCTAGAAAAGCATACGAGGTCTGTTCAACAGAAAAGGTGAATTTTAAAATTTCTCGGCTACGTGCAATCGATTAGCGATTGTTTCTTTAATGAATGACGAGACTCCATCACATCACAAACCGATGAAAATATTGAGAAATTGAAGAAAGTTGTTATGGAGAATCGTCAAATCACTATTAGAGAAGTTGCGAAGGATGTCGGCAATTTTGAGCATGAAGCGTGTGGCAGCGAAGCTCGTTCTAAAATTGCTGAATTTTGAACAAAAAAACCTTCACATAGGAATCGCTCAGGAAATGTTCGATTCGGTTGATTGGAGGGGTGTGATAAGCCGATGTCATACGACATACACTTAAGCCAGTGAAGGTTTGTTGTGCGCTCCCTTTAATTATCAAACACAAACTGCTAGAGCTCTGCGGAAGGATTCGAACCTGCGACCTTCGCACTACGAGTCTAGTACACTACCTACTAGTCTACGAAGGCCATTTTAGGAAATGTTGAATAACGTTAGCGACCATCCAGATTTGCTTAAAAGGAACACAACTGGTGACGAATCATGGGTATATAGTTATGACATCCACACCAAGGAGATCCACGACCAAAAAAAGCACGCCAAGTTCGATCAAATGTTTTGCAAACTTTTTTCTTCTATTACCGTGGCGTAGTGCACCATTAGTATCTTGAAATTATGGACCGCTTGCGAGAAACAATACGAAAAAATCGATAATGTACCTGCTCATTCATCCAGATTTGCTTAAAAGGAACACAACTGATGATTAATCATATGTATATAGTTATGACATTCAAACCAAGGAGATCCACGACCAAAAAAAGCACGCCAAGTTCGATCAAATGTTTTACAAACTTTTTTTCTTCTATTACCGTGGCGTAGTGCACCATGAGCATCTTAAAATTATAGACCGCTTGCGAGAAACAATACGAAAAATCGATAATGTACCTGCTCATTCGTCATTGCTTGTTCGTCTCAGCTCACCATATTTGCCCCTTGCGAATTTCTCCTGTTCCCAACATTAAAGAGACCCATTAAAGGAGGGCATTTTGCGACGATTCAGAAGATAAAAACCGAATCACTGAGGCCATACCAAAAAGTGAATATTAGAACTGCTTCGAGGATTGGAAAAAAACACTTGCACAATTGTATTATATTCAAGGGGGAATACTTTGAAGGGGATAAAATAGAAATTAATGAATATTTTTTTTGGAAAAAATAAAATTCTCCTTTTCTATTGAACAGACCTCGTATACTAAAAAAAATATAACTAAAAAAGAGATACATGAGCACATAATAAAATATATAGCAGGCTCTGGGGAGATTTTGCATTCTAAGAGGTCTAAGAGCAATTTTTATTTTGATAAAAACATATAAAACTTTTTTTCTACTCAAAAACGTAGCAGAACCACAAAAAAAAATATAAATTGAATTTTAATATCTATTCATTGAAAGTAGTTCAAAAGGTGATCCCATGCAAAAGGTTTTCAGTATCAAAAAGGACTTTCTGTTTACGATTATTCTCAAAGGATCAACTTATTATGAATATAAAGCAACTACAAACGCCAGCAATTGAAACTAAACGATTTAAAGGCAGGACTTTAGCACTTTAATGGTTGTTTCCATAAGGACAGAAAATATAGAAACGTGTGTGATAGGATGAGTTTCTTAAATATTTTTAATAAGATATATTTTTATGCTTTGTGAAGATGTTACCCCTGAAGGTTTATTCCTTATGTCTGTCTCTCGTTCCACATTTGAAAGGAAAGTTATTTGTAAAAAGATGAAAACAAAATCGTTTATAAAAGAAAAATGGAAAAGTCAGTCAATGGAGTATTTTTGTTGCCAGAAGAATAAAAGAAATATAAAAGTCACTGAACCACAATAAAGTAGAAATCATATGTAGAAATGAGAACCATGCGTTAGAAATACATTTGGCACTCGACTGGGTAAAATGCTACATTCTAATAGACAACTACATTAAAATTTACAGTCGTATACGGTTAAGCGAATATGCAAAACAATTACAGAATTGTAATGTAATGTAATGGGGCTTTTTTGATCTTTTGTACTTCCCCTGTCTCTAGCCGTTCAATACGTTCGCAAATAGGATCAGCTCCTTCAATGGGAGCATTAGCAGATGTTCTTCACTCAGCGTATATGCATGTAGAGTCCTGTGTCTTCTGTAGCACAATGCCCCACAATTTGCTATCAAATATTCCATCGACTCCTCCTCCTCACAGCAAAATCTGCAGATGTCCGTGTCAGATAAGGTGGGCTTTGCAGGTCCAAGTCCAGTCTTAGAGCCAGATCCGCCCTCCCAGCGTCAAAGCGTAGGAATTCCTTGGAGTGACCTAGCCCATTGATGTCATTCCAATGTTGTGCAATCCTGGACGATGTCCATTTCGAAATCTCCCTCTTAAGAAGAATTTTGTTGAACCCAAAAGAGGGGGTGGGTCCAATGAAGCTCCCCTCAGCCCCTCTTCTCGCACAGATGTCCGCCATCTCATTCCCGGCATGCCCCTGATGTCCTGGTACCCATATCAGAGTAATCTGATTTTGAGTCGCCAGGTCATTGAGCCTGCTGTGGCATTCTAGTAATAATCTGGACATGTACGTACAGCCGCTCAGGGCCTTAAGAACTAATTGGCTGTCCGAGAATATCTTAACCCGTATTACCCTATGTCCTCTCTCGGATAGGATCCCCCACAGTTTCCAGTATCGCGTAAAGTTCCGCCTGGAAAATTGTCGTATCCCCGTTTAAAACCGGATGAAATCCGTTTCTAGTTTATATTTTACTCCCAGGGAAAGACTGAAATACCTTTTTGAAAACTTACAGAAAAAGCTTTTTTTTATCAGTCTATAAATGCGCAAGTTATCGGACAATCAACATTTCGGAGCGGGGCAGGCAAATTTCCCCTCCAAGTTTAGAAAAACAAGAATCACGGGACCAAACTACAAGCAAATCTTTTTAAATAAAAAGTAATCATTTTGAAAATCACTTTACAAATTATATAATTACGCGAAAATTATATACACGAACCGATAACCTTTTCCTTTTTTTAAAGTCGGTTAAGAAGTACCTCGTTTTAAGTGAAAAACGTACCATGTTCTTTAAAAAAACTGCATTTTTAAAATACTTACACTTCCATGACACGGGGACAAAAAAATATCACTCACGTTCGAAATATAAAATTATTATTTATTTAGAAAACACAGCTCATGTAAGTGAAGGACCTTCGAAAGGAGTGATACAAATATAATAGATGAATGCTAATTTAAAATTATGCTGCATTTTATAAGACGAGTACATTCATTATTAACAACAACAAAACATATTGTACTTCATTATATTTATATAATTAAATCCTGGTACGTTGTTCAAATCTGTGAGAAATGTTAAATAAGGCTGCATTTACAACAAGAATTTTATTTTGATATAATTCAACCTTTTTGATTATAATAAATAAAATGTATTCCTAAAAAAAATAGTTGTATTAAAATTTAACCATGTTTAAAAAGATTTCCATCAATATGAGAGGAAACAGGAGAAGCAGAGTAAAATCCAATAGAATTTAACCCACACGGAAATAAAATTTACATTTTTTCTTTTAAACTAGCAAAACTTTTGTCAATTATTTTATATATTTGGCGTTCATTTCATGAGAACCCAAAACACATGGAAGAAATAAAGGCAGATTTTTGTAACTCACGCTAAAATGGAAATCTAGATTACAAAAACGGAAACCTATTGTCCCAGATCCACTAATAGGGTCTATGCAAAATCCAGGTAAAAGTTAAGATAAAACTTATGCCAGACTCTTCCGTCAACAGTTTTATAAGAAGTTCGACAATTGCATTCTTAATATTCCTTGCACGGGCCTTGGTATTATAATTCGTTTTTTTTTTATTCTACGAAGGAATAAACCTTTTCATTTTACAAAAACAGACAGTCAATCTCTATATTTCAAATATTTTCATATTTTCAAAATTGTTAGATTTTAAAATAAAAAAGTAGTAACGACGGCAATATTTTTGCTAAAACTACCTAATATTTGAAAATAGTTTGATTAATACAAATAAAAAATTGTCATCGTAAACAGTAAATTATGTTCCTGAAAACGGAATATTTCTTGTGATTTTAACATTGATTTATATTTTTTTAAACTTATCAACCGGCTGGCTTGCAAGCTTTTTTTAAAATGATATGAAAAGTTACTTTGTTCATCATTCAGTTTAGATTTGTAATGTGCTTTTCCCAAATTGCTAATTTAATTATTCCATAAATTAACATTAAGTTTTTTCTTTTTTAAACAAATTAAAATTTATTGAGAACGGGTGAGTTTCGCTGCTTGCCCAGTCTTAAGTGTACCAAGAGAAAAAAAAAAAAAAAAAAAAGCCCTATAACCTCTGAACATTTTTCTGCAAAGCTACACAACACTGCCGATTTTAGCTTTATTGCCAACACGTTTTGGCGACGCCAATCGGCCAAAAAGATCATGCAAATTGATGTCGTTAGACTTCTTTTGTGAGGCTACGCGTCAAACACCGTCTCTAAAAACCAATATTCGTCAAGTTATCGATAAGATACCGCCCGAAATTTTCGAAAAAAGTAATCGAAAACTATTTCAACAGGATCCACTGCTGCAAACAATTTAGAGGCGGTCATTTAAATAATATTCTATTTCGTACGTAATGGCAGGATCAAAGAATTATAAGGAAATAAAAGTGTGTGTGTGTTTTAACTTTACTTTTGAAACCGAAAAATGGCTAACCCTGTATAATGTATTTGCAAAAACATATTCTGGATATGATCAAATAAACACATCAAAGTTCTTATGTGTGTGCATGTAGTTGTGCTTTTTCAATTGATCATCTTCAATTATGATTGACAAAAACAGTCTCACCAGTTTTCTGATTATGGTATTGGGCGAGTGTACGGAGGAGAAGAAATTTATTTTGCATTTTTTTGGACATTAACATCTAAATAAGATCCTGATATACCAAATTACAATTTAAAGAAAACAGCCCTTAATTACTTTTTTGTTCCTTTTAAGACTTTCTTCGATGCGCAAGAATTGAGAAATGGATATGCGTAAGATTCTTGCAATAAAGAGAAGTGATTAATTACCAGCTTGAGGCAGTTTCATTTTTTTTTACGAAATAGATCTTTGTTCACAATGAAATATTTCTAAAATTTTCAAAATTGTATAATCAACTAAATCACTTTTTTTTTGCCAGTCACTGTAGGAATATGCTCATTCTGTTTATGTACTTTGGGGCACACATTGTTTAAGCATTAATGAGGAACTGAAGCAGTTTAATTAATAATTAAGTAACAATCCAGGCATTAAAGTTAAAATTGGCTTTTGGCATAATTTGGCCAAAGGCAATTAAGGGAACTAAATTACAATAAATATGGGAACTTGAATGAAAGCAAAAAGAAATATAAATAAAAACTGGCTACAAAAGCAAATTTTTTTCTTTTGTTTTAAAAAAAGTGTTTGTTTAAGATTTGTATGTTAATTTGTTAACTAAAAAGGACCAACCAGGATCGAAGAGGACCAGTTGATTCATGTCTTTAGCATAAAGTGGCCGACTGTTAAATCTGATCTAAAATGTGATCATTATATTCCTATAGTTTCCACACGCACGCTTTTTTCTATATTTGCCACGAAAAAAGGAAGAAATTTCAAGGAGATAAGAAAAATCAAAAATTTTCGATCGAAAAATAGTGAAAATTTCCAATGATTTTCACGCATTGCAACATATCGATTTTTTTAATTCTGTCCATTGGATCTGAAGTCATCTTCAAGGTGTTAAAGAAAGACGATTTTTTTTAATGTTATTCATCCCACTTTATAATGCATATGAAAAGCATCCTTATTACATCTAATTCTACTTCATGTAGTTGAAATTTTCATCCTGGTACAGCTTGGAAATTTAATCCTGGCACATTTAACAGTCAAACGCATTTACCACCTCCGCTGTATGAGCATATCAAACAGTAACGGCACTAAGTTAATGTACAGAAGTTCTTTGAAGAGACTCAGTAAAAAATGCTTCCAAGGATGTCATGAAAATGCAGACATTTTGATGCAGAAGAATATCAAATTTATTTCATCTGGATGTTACTAAATGTGTACGAGTATGTACTTATATGTCTATAAACAACTTTGTATTAGTATTTCCTTCGTTTACAATGTTAGAAAATTTTAGCACAAAAGTCAACACATAAAATTATGAATTTTTTTTAGAATAGAGGCGATAGTCTACTGTATCATATTCTGATGATGGGGCAGCCATCTAAGCCAACAGACAGGCTGAGCATAAAACACATTTACATATATAGCGAACTGCTTAATATAAGAACAGACGTCCGCTTGCAGTGACCCCAACTTGGAGAACAGAAAAGCAGACGTCTCTTACAATTCGCCGATGTTTGACGGGTGTCAAGAACATCGCCCAGGGATCAGCACTTGTAATTGATAAGGATCACTCTGGATTCATCAATTTGAACCAATCAAAAGTTTTGCCTTATCCATTATACCCCCTGGTCAGTGAAAAACCTTGGAAGGGAGTCATTACAAGGAAAAATAAATAAATTAAATCGATCGAGTGAATTTAGAATCCATTTAAAAATCAACATTTAAAAGGCAACATTTTTATTCTAGCAGCGGGTCTTTTTAATTTAAAGAAATATTTTTAATTTTACGTTTTCAATACTTCGCCAGATCTTCGACTGGCATCGACAGGAATTTTTTTTCAAATTAATAATTTAGTTCTTCAGTTAATTAATTAAAGTAAATTATTAATTTTTAAAATACAAGAAGTAAATTATAAATTTTTAAAATAAATTTGCTCAATTCACAACATGTTGTAGATGGTAAATTGTAGAAAATAGAATTATGGCAGGTGTTAAACTTCAAACTCCCCAAACATAAAAAAACAGTAAAATTAATTTAAAATTAAAATCAGCAGGAATGGAACTCTATATTACATTGTTCGTATGTAAGTTCGATTTCGTTCCTACGTACACAATGGGCTGAATTTTTATCAGTCTTTGCTAGAATATTTATCATTTCTTTATTAAGCAAAAAGCATTTGTATTGACATTCACATTCACATCTGCAGACCCAACACTTGGAAAACATAATAGAAAAAATTTTAAATAGCAAATGTTTACATAGAAAATGCCAACAATATTTAACATTAATAACAACGTTTGCAACATCAGACGACCTACAACTCATACATTCATTTGTAAATCAAACAATTGAAATCAACGAAGGAGGGCGAGCTAAACTCTATGTACATTTCAGTGGTGCTCTTTCAGATCATGAGAAAAAATCCAACAAAATTTTTTGGAGAGCTTGAAATATCCTTCTAACAAGCACTCACTACACTTAAATAGAAGCCTGATATGAAATATTAGAACTTAAGCAGAAGTCCTTAATTAATTTGCTTTTGTCTTTCTTTTTGTGCTAAAGAAAAATAATTTTTCCGGAAGACAAAAGGAAGTGGGGAAATAATTAAAACATTTAATAAAAATCTGAAAAACTGCAAATAGAACCAGAACAAATAAATAAAATAAAATTAGTCATATTTAAAATTTAAAATTATAAATTATAAATTCTTTATCAAAAATGAGAAATATTATGAAAATTTATATAAAGTGGATTGTAGAGCGCATTATCCATAAATAGAGAAAAAATATTATTTTAAAAAGATATTTAGCGCACGAAAGATTTATGTTGGACCTGAATTTCATAGAATTTAATTATTTTTTTTAATTCTGATTAAAAACAAATAAAAGTAAATCGGAAAAATTTTAAAAATATTTTTTTCTGAAAAAAGCGAACCTAAAAAATTTATAAAATTCAATAAAACTGCAAGTAAATCCAAAAAAATTATAAGAAAAAATAATGTTTTAAAAGATAATGTCAAAAAATTATAAAAAACAAAGCAAAAATTTTAATGACAAATATTTGAAAAAAAAAATTCTATAAATTAAAAATAATCCATATGTGTATTAAACGGTGAAAGCAAATTTCAGAATATGATTAATTTAGGGCAAATAAAAAAAATTAAAAACGGGGAGAACAATCCTAAAAATCACTGCACTGCAAATAGGAAACAATGTTTAAAAAAATTGGAAAATAACTTCAACTCAAAAATGTGTTAAACTTTAAAAAGTAGTTAGAATTTAAAAAAGTATAGGTTGTTAGACTTTGAAAAGAAAATTAAAAATTAAAAAAAAAATGAGAGCAAAAATTAAAAATTACGAAACGGCTTAAATAGGGGAAATTGGTCCTGAGAAGCTTTGGCTAAATAAAGGAATAGAGTATAAAAAAGAACGTATAAAGTGTAGAGCAAAAATTAATTGTAAAAGGCGAATCGTTATAAAACGTAGTCACAGGGAAATGAAATTAAAAATAAAAAGAAAATTGGGGATAAACGCATTAAAAATACAAACATTGAAAATAAATTAGAAAACTTCACTCAAAAACAATGGGAAGGAGTGGTGTAATCGGGACACATGGTTATCACTGCCTACGTACAAATACATAAATCATGTACATATATAATGTAATAATAATATTGTAATTATCAATGATATTCGTAATTATTCAAGAAAAATAATTCAAGAAAAGTTACGAATTCAAGGAAAAACTAGAATAAAACAACTCTTAAAGCGGATACCATAAATAAATGAATAAATTTGGGAAATATACAAGAAAAAGTCATTAATATGTAGTGAAATTTAAAGATTTTCTAGGAAAAACTGTTTAAAGCAGAGTACACCTATCCCCCATTTTACACGTTACTCGTTTTATATGTTTTCGATATTGCAAGGTTTTTAAAATCAAAAATTAATCATTTTTTTTTTCAGAAAATTATTAATTTCGTGTTCAGATACTATACTGTTAAAAATCTTGTCACAGGTAATTTGATAAAAAATTTTAAAATGGAAATTCACATTTTAAACTGAAAGTTCAAACCATCCGTTCTATGCTTTGTTGCGTTTTATGCATGTGTCAAAAAAGTAGAATCAGAGCATTTTATGTGACAAGTTAGAAAGCAAAACGCATAGAACATATAGGCGCATAGAACGCATAAAGTAGATTTACTTTCTACTTTTGTATGCGTCTCATGCATCATGAAGAAAGGTCAGCTGTTTTTGAAAGCCAAGGATGACAAATTACATTTTATTTTCAATAATATCGATAAAAATGTTTTCTTTGCTGGATGTAAATTTTCTCATTCTTTGCGTTAAAAAAGTCTTTAACAAAAGAACAATTTTTCGTAATAAATATAAATAAATATAAATATTTTCAAGAATAAAATAGTCCTTTCATTTACAAAATTTTGCATTCTATATATCGATTACTTTTAAGTACTGATTGTCACCTCTGTTGCATTTATTATATTTTAAATCAATTACAATGGAGGAGAATCTTATTGAAGCTGTAAAAATACCATTCACTTCCCCTTCCGTGGTCTTTTGCAGTTTTTCGTAGACCCAAAATATTATGTATATAAATTCAATGACTTCCATAAATTTTTTTTAAATCACAATTTCACATTCCATTTTTGCCAAAATTGTTTCTATTTGATAAAAAATATTTACACAACAGCTGATCAAAATAAAAAAACTTGGCGCATTAAACGTATGTATGTAACTTGAATTTAGAAACGCATAGAATACACAAAAAAGCATATAACGCATATGCATGGAACGGATGATATGGACTTTCAGCTTCGATTTTCAAGGCAAAATTGTATATGTCTATGAATTAATTGATTTTAACCAACCGAAAGAGTATCACCATTGTTTACACAGATATTGTAAGCTTTTTATTTAACATAATTACGTATTAAAAAAGCTTGTTTATAGCCGTTTTTAATTCATATGGTTTTTCCATATAAAAATTAATTTTAATTTTTTTGTGAAGAACCTACATATCTTCCGTGTAAAGCGGGGGAAAATTGTAATGTATAGAGAATTAACATTGAAAACCCCAAAGCCATTGAAGTGACATTCGAGATCGGAATTAGAAATTTTATAGCACTTTCTAAAAAAAGTGTAATCAAAGCAATCATGTAATCATGTTTTTTTTTAATAATCACATACAATACAGAATTCTCATATTGTATTTGCATTGTTTGGCATAAGTATACGAGTGCTTACAGTTCACTGACGATTCGGTTTGGCGACCAATGAAATGTCGGTATATGAACAGCTAAAGCCACAACAAACAAAAATATTGAAATACCTTTAAATAAAAGCAGAAATCGAGTATCAGGTTTTAAATTTCTAAAAAACATTGCCTTCAAATAGTCCTCTAAAACAGTTTCTCATTATTTCCTGTATTGTTGTACGTTACACAGCATTCAACTTTGTATTTTTATTACTTTAGCAATTTTAGCCAGAGTTTACTATTTATCCCTACTCTATACATATTTGCTATTTTTCAAGGACTCAAATTCCAGCACGTATAAATTGCCTGTGTGTTTGTTCCAATCAATTTGACGAGCTGATGCTTCCTAAATCCCCAAAGTTGAAATTTTCGAATTCATTTTCATGCATAGTCATGCATATTGCCGTCAAAATGGAACACAATTTAATATTTGAATTATTTGTTGCGCTACGGCCATTGTACTGTATAGTGTATATCCTTCTAGAGCATCTATTGTATTCTTTGTAATATTTTATTTGTTTCGAAAGGCTTTGGTTTTCCCAGAAACTATTTCTTATTGGTTTTATTTTTCATTGTTTTTAGTATTTGTTTGTAAATCCATACAAATCATACATACATACATACATACATACATACATACATACATACATACATATATATATTTTTAAAGTATTTGTTGCTGCACATTTGTGTATTTATCGAAAGCCCACTGGACATGCAATAACTAAACACGAGATTTTCTGTAAGCCAAAGGAAAACAAAAATAAATGTTTTTAAGAATTCAATAGATTTTTTGTGCGCTTTCGCCATCATATTTACTAGATTTGCAAATAAAGAAAAATAAATAAGATTTATTTGAAATATTACAAGCATAATTACAAATTCACCGGGGATAGTAACAAGAACATGATGTTATCGCAGTGACTAGTGGATTGGATGGGAATTGAACCCCAACCCAACAGCAGATAAGTAAATTTTATATCAGTCTCTAATTAAACCAATACCAATTTTATACAATACAGTACCATCATATAGGAAATGTGCACTTCTCTCTTTAGTTCACTTACTAATTACTGACTTTGAACAACACATCTCTAACTGGAGGCTATAAAGCACTGAAAAAATTTAAAGAATTGATAACTTTATAATTCATTTATTAAACTAGAAACCATATTTTGATGACTGTTTGTTTAATGCAAGGATAATAACCTCATTATGGACCCTATAACGTTAGTGTAGAATACATTGATAGAATTCGATAATATGGGTTTGTCCCACCAGAGACATTGTTATACCCAGTTAGGTAAGGTCCGACCGAAAATGGAATACTACTGTCATGCATGGGACGGTGCTTCAAAGTCTATTTGGAAACTACTGGACCGAGTACAGGAGATGGAGAAGAACTCATTCAGCCAACTCTATTGACTCACTGGAGCATTGCCGCAAAGTGGGATGTGTTGCGCTATTTTATCCTTACTACAATAGAATGTGCTCTAATTAAACCCCCTCTTATTTACCAACAATACGTTCCTCATTAAGAGCGTATCCATTTGTGCTCGATATATCAGCGAAGCGTGCTACACATTATAGAGACAATTCGTTCTTTGGTCGAACGGCTCAAATGTGGAACGAGCTCCCAGCAGATGTCTTTCCTGCCATACCCAACGTGGAGAGCTTCAAATCGAATGTCCACAAGCACTACTTGCCATATCCTATTTTCCCAGATCATACATATGTACGTACATATAATACACTTTCAAAAACTTATTTTATTGATTTAAAAACAAGAAATTCGTAGGACAAAGAAATTCGTAGGTAAGTGATTTTTCTACCGATTTCATAATTTTGACATATATATATACGTATATATACTATATATGTATATGTATATATTCTACGTGCTTTAGGGCGAAAAACTTTTAAGAAAATACCTGGGCCTGTTCTGCGTTTCTACCGAAATAAAAAAAATATGAATTCTCTTATACAAAGAAAACTGTTATACAAAAAATATTGAAATTTCATTATTTTCACTAAATTTGTTTAACTGTATTGAATTTTTTTTAAAGCAAAGGGCTTTTCCTTGACAAAAATATTATTTAAATATGTATGTATATATTCACCCTTATCGTGAATTACTTTTTCCTAGTAATTTTTCCCTTTTCACGTCTTTGAGATCATGAAAAACTCCCAAGAAAAAAATGATGAGGTAATTCAATCGAGAATAATAACGTGAAAAAATGTTCACGGCGAAAATTCCCTTTATCATGAGTAGTTTTTTTCTTGCAATTTTTTAAATTTTCCTTTCAAATTTTTACTCCATTTTTGATATTTACTTGTTAAAAGTTAAAAAGTTAGTTAAAAAAAATACTTCAGGACAAGATATGTGATGTTATACCAAATAGAATGTAAAAGAGCAGATCTATTGCCTGTAGGTTTGGGAAACTTTCAAAAGAAAGCAATTTTGAAAAAAACAGCTAAACATTGTTTGCCCTCCCAATCAAAAATTATACAGAATGCATGAACGATGTAGAATGGTGTTTATAATAAATATACGATTTTATATGTTCATAATTGGTCCAACAGTTTGGACCGAACAAAAATGGCATGTCCGATCGAAAGTTACCGCAAATATGAAAAACCAACGGGCGACAGGAGGAGGGCCAAACCAAACCAAAAGCTTAACAGCAAGCGAGCAGTATATCTTTGAACTTGTAGGAATGAAGTAGCCCGTAGAGGATTTGGAAAACAACCGTAAGTTTGGTGAACCCGATCATCTTGATAAAAATGAAACACCATCATCCCATCATGATGTATCATCTAGTAAATAAGAAAACGCAGCTTTATTTACTTTAAAATGTTGTATACATAAGTATATTACAAAAATTAATGTTATACAAATTTTGTCGGGTACCTCCAATGGGTTAGACGAGTCGGACAAACGTCGGCGAGCAATTCCGATTTTCCTATTTTTTTGCTCCTGTATTAAAATTATTGCCCCAATTCCATATATTATTCATTCTGTTGATTTATTTTTTTAGTTTTTTTTTTCTTATCTATATTCACTGTGCACTGATAGTTTTCTTTTTTAAACAGATGTTCCATAAAGGACACAAACATTTTACGGGAGATTCACGATAGTATTTTTCCCTTCGAGGGGCCTAAAATTTCCAAGGGAATAAAAATTCCACTTTGTTATTCACAATAGGAGTGATTAGTCTGAATTGAGAAATCCTGAATTCAAAAGAAGGGAGTTAGTCTGTAATTCGATTTGAAAAGAAAATCCTTCGAATTTAGCAATTATTTTTCAATTTTAAAGCGATTGAATTAAATCATTGTTTAGAAACATCCATTACTACAACGTAATTTGCAAATATGTACATAAGTATGTAAACTCTAAACTTCTGGCCAAGTTCACAAGAAACTTCATAGATCAGTAATTTAGGAGTTACATTTTCGTGGTATAAGTGGCTACTGCCTCTACAGTGGCAGAGCAATCAAGTCGAATAGAAAGATCCTGTTTTCACAAAAATTTTCATTACTTTGTTTTGTGCTTTTCGCTAATCTAAACTGAATATAAATTTATATTTACACTTGTGCCAATTTTGCGTTGTATTTTATCACTACTTTTGTATTATTTTAAATAAGGATTTAAAAAATAAAAGAACTAAAAAAAGTCAGTAGAAATAGTCCTAAATGCACCGAGTTGACAACGCTACTAATAAGTAAACACCAGCCTACAGCCTACGGCCTGAAACTGAGAGAAACTGAAAGTTTATCAGGGTTTATCATCCGAAATTTAATGAAATAAATCCGCTTATACTGAATCAAAAGCATGTCACACAATGCCAATCTAAGAAGGCTTTCATTATCATTCTCTCAACTGAACTACTATTGTTGTTATTATTTGCTCTAATAAAGTCAGTTTAAATATTTAATGAAATGTATTAAAAACTATACGAGTATTTCCTAAAATGTTAACGCCTACTGACCACCTTTACTTACATATTTACTTTGTGTGCTCTTATGGATAAAATTATTTCTAAAAATAAATGTCTTTTATTTCAGGTCAAAGTAACGTAAGTTCGATAGAAAATATTGATTTAAAAATACACAAATAAAATATAAAATTTACTAATGACATTAAACACTTCAAATAGGATTATATAGAATATAATGGTTATAAAATACGTGCAGAGTGTGTTTTTTTTTTTGCTATTTGAGTTTTCAGAGCGAAATGTCAAGTCGCATTGAATCAATTTTGTTAACAATGAATATTGAAAAATTTAATTATATTTAATTTGAGTTCAAAATTATTGTCGTATGCAGCCAACATTTTGCTTAATATAAATAAAACATTACATATTTCCTATACAATTTAACGTGAGTAAAATTGTACAGAATTTTATAGTTTTTCTAATGTTCGCAATTAAAATATATATGTAGTATATAAATTTTTCGCAATTTTTTAATTATGAACATGTTCTCAAATTTAGTTCATTTTCCTTAATTCTACATCATGAATTTCCTTAATGTTGTCTTAATGCATTTCTTTGAAGCAAGAATGGATGGGGTAAACGCAGGAGCAATTTTTTTTACTCTAAATTGCGGCATGTGGTCATGCCGATAATTTATTCGATAATTTATCTTAAATGCCAGTTTATGACTTCTTTTGATTTATTTTCCCAAGTGAACTATTTTTTATTAAAAGAAGAATGCAATCACGGGAACAATGTTTTTATGCATTTTTCTAAATCAATAATACTTCAAAAAATTATAAAATTTTTTTTTCCAACTTACCCCGTGTGATGGGCCCGAACCAGCAAACTTCTGTCTAATTATTTCACACTCTACCCACTTTTTTATTGGGCGATTCTACATAAGCAGTGAAATTATTTATTTTAAACTAGCTGACCCGGGCAAACGTTGTTTTGCCTTCAAATTTGCACTAAATCGACATAGCAATTATTGTTCAAATACCGGTATCGGGCTAATTAACCCCACTACACGCTGATTAAGGACACAACGCCTTCAGCAAAACGCAGCATAGGCTTATCGCGCTAATCTCTATTGGGCAAAACACAAAAAACAAAATATTGGGCCATGTGTCGGACGAACTTCAAACTACACAGAAACACTCCTCACGTCCCATAGAACATGTACATATATAAAGTTTGGTCAAAATCGGTGCAGTAGTTCTTGAGTTACGGTGCAAAAACACACACAAAAATTAAATATTGCGCCATCTGTTGGACGAAATTGAATCATTATTATCATAGGCTTTTTGTAAATATATTCGGAACTACATAACCGATTAAAGATTTCGATATTTCGTTTTGAAGAACATGACAACGGCTTTCAAAAAAAGTAAAATAAAATTAAAAAGGCACAAAAATACATATATGTATGTATATGTCATTGGTGGTGCAATATGAAAATTGAATTTTTCCACGCCCCTCCGCCCACAGACCGAAAATCTTACTTCACAGTGTCACCCGGCCGAGTATTCTGAAGGTTCCCTGAAAATTTCGTCCAATTCGGCAAAGCCGTTTTGGAGCCATTACGTTACATACATACATACATACACACATCCTATTTTATATATATAGATAAACGGGTGAACATGTAAAAGTTGAAACGAGTAAGGTTTTGTAACTTTTCATTAAAATTTAGCAAGTCATGAACTAAGAATTGCCTTTAGAAGTTTTTTTTTGTCCTGGGAAAGTTTTACTAAAGTAGGAAAGTACTCGTGTGAACTAAAATTGAGCACAACCATTCACAACTTTCAAGTATGTAAATTTTCGTGAACTGCTCGCCTATAAAATCATTTCCTAGACTAAATTTCTTTTACTAAAATAATAATTTGCTAAATTTTAGAAATAATTTTTTAAGTCAATAAATTTTGAACTATTTTTTTAAAACAGGGGGCAAATTACGGCTTTCTATATCGATCGAAAATTATGTTGGAGATTTTGATCGATATCGAATGTCGTAATTTACCTCCACTTTTTATTATAATTATATAAATTTTTCGTAATTTTAAAGAAATTTTATTTAAATTAAGTACATTTTTGAACTAGATTTAAGGAAATTTTTTTCTTGCATTAAATCTGTTTTTTTTATTGTAGGCATCATGGAATCATGAGTATCATATATACGTATATGAAATCATAACTTGGCTCCTTTGTGCGGTGACCAAATATTACCTGCGACTTCGACATTAAATTAACGAAATATGTTGAGTGTTATTTAAATACTACTATCAAATGTAAAAGATTAAGTCCGTAGATGATCTATGAAAACTAAATAAGTAGAACTAACGAAATTATTTATTTATTCAAGGACATTTGAAAAAATATAAAGCAACCATGAAGGGTATTAAATGCTTCGAAGTGCCATTTTGATATGTTCATCTATCCTCACGTGCGATCCTTTTTTTCTGAGTGGCTTTAATGAAGACATTCGAACCAAAAGTACAATTTGAAATTTTTTACAATTTAGACTTTTAATAATTTTTTTTTTGCATATATTGCTCTAATTTTTGCACAAATATGTCCGATATGTACAAATTTGGAAAGCTATAATTTCGGAACCACAAGGCAAATGGAAAATATGTGCATTTATTCTTGAATAACATAGACGGAAATCATAATTCAGCCAGTGTCGAAAATTTCTGGAACTACCCATGTAGTTATTTCAAGTAAAAAATTTCCCTAGAAGTTAATTTAAAAATATTCTTAATTTTCGGCTTTAATAACCTTGTTCGGGACTTTAATATAATAAATAAATATATAATTTTCTTAAATTTAAATAAAATTTCCCTAAAACTAGTCAGAAGTATCAAAACTGAAATTTAAACAACAAATTTCTTACATTTAACGAAAAAATAATTATATTTAAGAACATATTTTCTAAGTTTCAGTAAGAAATTTATATCGTAAAAATAAGAAATTTTTATTTTAGCAAATGGAATTTAATTTAATTTAGTTGCGAATAGTTCATAAAATTTTATATAAATATTTAAAGAGTTGTAGATAGTTGTCTTAAATTTTAGTTCATAATTTCCCCTACTTTGAAAAAAAACTTTTTTGGAATTAAGAAATAAATTTCGAAAAGGTATTCCTGAGTTCGTGACTTATTGGATTTTAAGAAAAGTTCCTCAAAACTTAAGCTAAAGGGGATGTAGTAAAGTTTTACTATTTACAAAGGATCTTCTTATACAAAACTGGCACATATCCATCCCTTTATTTAAAATAAATAATTTCACTTCTTATTTCGATTGACCCGATAAACGAGTGGATAGAGTGCGAAGATTGTTGGTTGGAATACATCAAGGAGTTGAAATTTTTTTTTTAATTTTAATAAAAAATTATTTCCGTGATTCCTTCGATAAAAAATAGTTCATTTGGTAAAATTAGTTAAGGTAATTCATGAAAAGAATTACTGAAGTCGAGTATAAGTCGTAATTTTAAGAAATTGTGACGTAGCCCCTTAATCTCATTGTGGATGTAATAGACTAGTAAGAACATTGCTCCCGTGTTTGCCCATCCATTACGCCCTCAAAGAAATTAATTAAAAATATTAAGGAAATTCATGAAGTAGAAATAAGAAGAATTTACAAAATTTTACTCCGCGATCGTAACGTAACAAATATGCGAAAAATATAAATTTTTTAAATTGATAACATTTAATTTTTTTTATTAGAATTAATTAAATAAATTCTAGGAAGTGAAGAATTTTGTTGCTCTATCATATTTTATGCGCAGTTTGACAAATATAATAAAATCAGTTGAAAATATTAAATTTTACTACATGATCGTATCGTAGAAAATATGCGAAAAATATCAATTTTAAAAATTGAGATCATTTAAAATTTTTTTATTAGAATTAATTAAATAAATTCTAGGAAGTGAAGAATTTTGTTGCGCAGTTTGACAGTTAAAATAAAATCAGTTGATCTACTAAGTTGATCTAATAAGTTTGATTTGCTTTGCTTACAAATTTGTACTGTCTGTTCTCCATTTAATCACTTTCTTTATTATTATTTTTTTTTTTTTGGAATTAAAATTATAATCAAAATTGAACTTGTAATCGATATTCGTTATAAATAGGTTTTACTGTACTCGTATATGCAAAGCGCTCTCTTAATGGCATACAACGTCTATATCCGTAAATTTCTGTTCTTTTTTTTATAAATTTTTTTTCTTATATAAAAATTTAAAAAAAGTACATCCAATAACCTGCATGTATTCCTTTAATAATAAAAAATAATTATAATCCATGCAATTGTGTCCAATGACATTTACCCCATTTATCTATTATTATAACATGCCACCGCAAACGGAAGTGTTACGAGTATTTTCTGCTCATACGGAAGGGGACGCGTGTTTAAAAGTTCACCTTTGTAATTGCATGAATGTTGCATTCATGTCAGGAGCATGGTATTTGTATACATAAACACACACAAGTACACATATTTAAATGTTTTTGTGTTTTGTATGTAAGCTTTATTAATAATAGACAGTTTTATTAAAATGTGCCATTTAAATTATTTTTGTTGCGTTCAGCCTTGAGGGCGTAAAGCGGTACAAGTTTTCATTCATAATCATAAAAGAGCTGTGACATACAAGAGATTTTAATTTAAAGAGACAATTTAAAATGACAGGTTTAATTTTGGACAGATCAATATTATTTAATACCACGAGCAGCATATAACCGCGACTTTCTTCAAACTCGGAAATGAAACATATGTGAGTAGTTCAAAGAAATATTTAATATTTTGCGTATATACAAACATGTGTACATATGTATTGCAAGTAAATACACGCTTGATACTCTTGAGCATGCGCTAAGCAAACAGCATTCCAAATGAATCGCAGCCACTTTCAGCGTTTGGCGATGGGACGGACTTATCAATGGAGGAAATGGTATAATCTTAAATATCAATTACAAGCTTTTTAGGAACATGTTTTCATTACAAATAATCGAAACGCACTTTTATTTCATCTTTTTGCAAAATGCGGCCCTAAAAATTTATATTTTCCTTAAAGAAAAAATTTTATATTTGCCTTAAACGAAAATTTCATATTTTCCTTATGTCAAAGAACCATGAACAAATGTGATCGAAAGCTGCACAAATCGGTTGCAAGATACTAGCAATATAGTGAAATATCAAAATTGGTCACCTAAGACTTAATGGTCTCCAAAGGCTTTAATCAAACTATTTCACAAAAAAATAATTTTTAATTTAATTAAAAATTTTTTATAGTAAATATGGATATTTTTTATTTGAGAGTTTCAAAACCGTTTGTTGTGGCTTTAGATGTTCATATGCCGACATTTTATTGGTCGTTGAACCAAATCGTCTCTGAGATTTAAGCAGTTTGAAAGCATTCAATCTCATTATTTTTATCCCAAACAAATCAAATACAATATGAGAATTCTCTATCGTATACGAATATTACAAAAAACACAAGGTAAACTTGTTTGTTGTGCTTTTGTATAAATGCATTCTAAGCCTACTATAATTATGTATTTCGTAATAATCATATACGATAGAGAATTCTCATATTGTATTTGCTTGTTTTGCAATAAGGATATGAGGTTGAATGTTTTCAAAATGCCTAAAGTTCACTGATGTGTTGGTTTAGCGACCATTGAAATGTCCGCATATGAACAGCTAAAGTCACAACAAACAAAACACTTTGTAAAAAAATATCATTCGCACTTTTATAAAAAAAATAAATTTGAGCTTTTTGTTATTCTTTTCCATATAAATGTTCGAACCGAATTTTCTTTAAAAAAAAATAAAAGGTAAGTATCCTAGATAGCATCCTAGATAGCCAATTAAAAGTTTACATCAAAAGCACTCAATTTGAGGGAATCCTATATACTTGTACACGTGCATTTTCTAGACAAGTTGAATATTAGTAAACAACGCGTAAAATAAAACGGATAAGAAAAATAAATTTAAAAAAATTAAATTAAATATTAAAAATTAGATTCTTCTAAAGACTTGAACGTTTGGTCTACCATCTGTTATTCTATATGAATTTGCGTTTGGAGAACATTTCCTTTTTCTTATACAATAAGGAAAATCTATTTTCCTCTTTTTAAATTAAATTACATTTAACACAATCTAATTAAACGACTTACCTCTGTTGTTGACATTTTTCGCTGTCATTCTGATTCTGCTTTTCCTGCTGTGCTAAATTTAACCAAATATTTGGCAGAGACATTCTCGGACGGCTGCGATGGCGTTGTGTTTTTCCAATTTTAATTTTCATATTTCTCCTTTTTCTGCAATTGGTTGAATAACTAGAAGCTGTAGAGGCAGATGGTATTAAGCTGTTTGTGCAGCAATTGTTGCCACTGCCACAACTGCTACTAGTACTGACATTACTAGAAGAGTCTTTACCATCATCTTCCACTATTTTGTTCATAATTTTATTGCAGGTTTCATCCTTAAATTTATGCATTTGAAATTTTCTTAATTGCGTTGCACTTCTTGCGGTTGTACAAAGTCTAGGATATAGTTTTTCGAAGTGGAAACGTATGAAAGAGAAACCAAGAAGGAAAATCATAAAAATAATTAATAATTAAAAAGTTTTATACTAAGTAGAGCATATTATTTTAGATTTTTAAACAAAACTTTAATTATTGCCAGGAAACAACTACTTGACTTCAATTTTTTCATGCAATGCATTAAACACATAGACGACTGCAGACTACCGACCACGACATGTTATACAAAATATCCTGTACATGAAGAGGATCAATTTGATGACAGAAAAATTATTCACCTGTTACCACTTTAAAACAATTTCAATGAACAAATCTAGTGCTGATAGACATAATAAAAAATGTAAAGTAAATGGGAGCTTAAAAATATTTTATTTTATTCAACGGAAAAAATTATCACAAATTTATATGGAGGTTTTAAACGAATGTATTGACTGGTTTTTACAATTTTACCTGGTATATCTTGGTTAAATAATTTTATTTTTATAAAAGTGAAATATTTGTCATTATTTTAGCAACACAAATATTAAGAATCTGAAAACACGTCAAGGCGCCAAGCTTCACCATCAGCTGCTTATGATGTTGCTATTGTTTTCATCATAGTTGAATAGCTGGCAACACGGAAATGATTTCACACGACGACATTTGTAGTCGTGTAGCTGTGTGGCCGCAGTCGTCTTTCTGTTTTTTTTAAGTTTAAACTCGTTTGCAATGGAATTTTTGTTTTTTGATTCGATGAGATAAATATTTCTGGCAGGAACATCTTCAAGCACTTTTGTTGGTCCTTATTCCAGTAATTTCGTGTGAGATATTTTATATATTTATATTGAGAATTATACAATTTTTTTTAAGATTTTTTTTTAGATACTCAATATGGAAATTCATTATTTGGGATATTCTCCCCAACTAATCGTTAGCAACAATTAGAGCTTTTGCAAAATGCATAGAAAAATCAAAAGTTTGTTGTGGCTTTAGCACTTCATATGCCGACATTTCATTGGTTGCTAAAACCAAATCGTCAGTGAAGTTTAAGCAGTTTGAAAACATTCAACCTCGGATGTTTATGCCACATAAATCAAATACAATATGAGAATTTCAATATTGCATATGAACTACAACAAATACATAATTCTAAACCTACGGTTTTTAAAATTATTGCTGCGGAGTCGCCAGGATTTATCTATATTGAGGGGAAAATTATCCAGGACCTACCAAAAAAGCTGTTACACTGCTTATGTTTATATACTGCAACTCAATTCTGAGACTTTCCTTCGCAATGGAAGTGCCTTGAGGTAGCAAAGGCACACAAAAAAAATCTGGGAATAGGTCTGTTCATTTAGTTTTTAATAATTGTTACTAATTGTGACTGTAAAAAGTTCACGTGATCGAAATATTTGTCGCGTGACGACAGAGTTTACGGAATTAAGAAACAAAATTTTTATAAAATTTTTACTTGATCAAATTATTGGAACAGCTATTTTCTGTTTATTAAAGGTTGTGAGACATTTGATAATATTAAAAAAATTAATTACCTGTCTTAAAAAAAAACTAAATACTTTTATGAGAAAATAAATTATTTTTAAACGTAGGACAACGGGCACCCATCCAATATCACAAACAATGTACAGTTTGCAACACTGAATCTGAATTAAAATGAAGAGAATATTGCACTTTGGGGAAGGAATTGTGAATGGTACGAACTTATTTGTGAATTTTAAAAAACAAAAGGAGTTTTTGCGATGAAAAATACTACCATCCTTAAATTTAAAATCAACAGAAGAAAACAGCTGTTAAAACAGCTGAGTCCAGCAACCACTTTAGTTTGGGTAGTAATTTTGTAGATTTTTGTGTTACTTTCTAGTAATAGATCAGAAATTATGATTTTACCTTCCAAGGATAAAACAACAAGTCATATAATTAACACTTAAAGGAATTGTGTAGATAAAAGTCACCAACATGTTACCATGACACATTAATGACGTAGAGACAGTCCTACAACAAACACAACAATATAAAAGCAAAAATTTTGTTTGTATAAAATTTACTAAGGTAATTGTCAAAATTAGTGTAGAAATTTTTCTACACATTTTATTTATTTTTCATTCCTTAGAAAAGAGTGAAAAACACCAGCGACTTTGATAATTTACTAAAAGAAACAAGTCATTGTTATATCTTACTACCAAGTCATAATATTGCTTCAATACCTGAAAGAAGTAGAACAGCAACAGTGCTGATTGTTATTCCATGTATTAATCCTCTTTTATTATTAAAAAAAGTTTGATCTTCCCGAGCTGTCAAAAAGTGAGTTATAAAATTTTTTTGCAATGTATCATGATTTATACTTCTAACAGACAGACGGTTTAGGATCACCATCCTCCGCAAACTCTCATTTGAACAATATTCCCCCTTCAGCAAATGGGGGCGTTTTGAGAAAAATAACGTCGAAACAGTTTAGAGCGGTTATGTTAGACTGTATTCAAATTTGAGAGACGGAAGACGTGCTCATACATCTTCCTTTTTTGCCTTATTTAGTGGAAACACGTACACAACATTTTCTATTTGATTATAATGTAATGCTTACTTTGATTCTTATTAAAACAAAACTATTTTATGTCCTATAATTTCTTCCAACACTGTGTACTCGTATACAGTTGCGGTGAAAATAATAACGGCACATTGTTCTATAAGGAGTTTGACTTTGTATGTGGACCTACATTGAATTATAGTGCCTAGACAGTCACTAGGAACACCAGCTACCATGAGGCACGTAAAAAGTTATATTAGCAAAAAGTCTTAAACATTAGCCCTAGAGATCAGAGACAATGTGTGCCAAATCTTAAGCCTTGAAACTGGACTTAAAATACCACGATATCAAAACTTATGGTTCCTTAAGGAAAACATATGAAATTTGCAAAGTAACAGGTTGAACGGCCAGCAGAAAAAATTATTTTATATTGTGGCAGAGGATCGCGGCAGTATAATAATAAAGAACACGATTCACGATTTGCTGTTAAGACAGTAAAATATGGGGATTCCAGCATAATAATGTGGGCTTGCTTGTTGGTCTCAAACATTGGATAAAAAATACTTTGCATGCTCGACCATACATATATGGATATTTTGTATAACATTATGCCACCATAAGCGGAAAACAAAATGCCTCTTAAGTAGATCTTCCAGCAAGAAAATGATGCAAAGCGACTGGCGCTGAGAAAAAAATTTTTCTTGAACAAAATGTCATAAGTTTTATGAGATGGTCTGCTCATTGGCCAGACCTTAAGCCCACTAGGAATTTGTGGTGTGATTGTAAGAAGGCATTTCCAGAAGCACGTTCCAAGAATAATAAATATCTTTGGAGTCTATACCAACTCAAAGATGTCAAATTTTTTTTGACTCAATGAAAAGGCCCTGATATTGAACCGCCACAAAAACTAAAAAAAAACTAAGCTGAAAGTATGAAGGAACAAGAACTTGGAATCAGAGCTGCTATTTTTGTTACTGATAAAATTTTCATTATGAAACAATTTTAGTTTTTGAACTCTGAAGTGTTCAAGTTAAACCCTTTAGCATTAATTTAGAAAATAAAATAAATATGTACATTTTATAAAGTTCCAAAATATTTTAAGTTGTTTTCAAAAGGTACATTCATATAATTTTTTATGCAATTAAACTATTGCGTTGCTATTATTTATACCACAGCTGTTTTATGGAGATTGTAAACAATCATTATAGACAGCTGGGTTAGTGCCTTACATTCATGTTGCTTTACAAAAAAAAGGATTCTTAATTACAATTTCGCTCTACTGCCTTTAGACTGAACTTTTTTTCACAGCTCTTGCGAATGTCCTGTACTCTTGCAATGCATTGCGCCAGTACTGGAAACATAAATTTATGGAAGGATAGACGTTTTGAGTTTTCCCACGTTGAAATTAATATGAAATACCTTTGCAACATCCACTAACGAAGTATAAGTATACTTGGGCAAAGAACGAATCACTCGTATATCTTTGATGTGATTGTGGTTGTTCTTATAAAGAAAAAAAAAACGGACCTCTGGACCAAGTTCTTTGATTTCATTAGAAAAATATTCGCTTGTTGTATGAATAAAACAGTGAAACACACCACACGTTGCATTCACAATGCAACAAATTTCATGTTTAAGAAGAAAATTTTACTTACCCCTTCAAATTGTCATGTATTTGCGATTCATAATTGGCAAAATCTTTGTCAACATTTTTAGTCGTTGCTGCCCTTGCTGATTCTGTTGTTGTTGTTACCGCTGTTGTTTTGTCACGAATGTCATTAGATTTGTTGCAATCTCGGGTAATGGGCATCTCAAAGTCACCCAAAAATACTAAAGAAGTAGCAGCAAGAGGTATAACACGTGGCCGCTGATTTAAAGACACCACTGTGGTGTTGGATGTTGATGGCAGCAATGACAGTGATGAAGATGATGATGATGATGTTGACGTTGATGATGATGGTGATGGTGGTAACGATGACGATTTTGTGGGAGGTGATAATGTTATATTTAAGGCTGGTGTTGATATCGACGCACTTTGTGTTGATGTTCTTGGTGTTGCTGCTACTGTTGAGTCTGTCACAGCCGCTGTTGTTTGTTTTAATTTTGTTGTCACCAACAAGGGCGATGTTTTGACATTGACAACGATATTGTCGCATGTTGCAGATGTAGATTCTAAAAATGTTTTATTTTGATTGAAAGCTTTTGTTGTCGTTCCCGTTTGCGAGGCCAAGGCGTTTTTGCACAAAAGTGTCCATTGCGATGTTGATTTGGGCGGACGTGACATGCTTGTAGTAGTAGTAGTTGTTGTTGTTGTTATTGCTTCTTGATGTACCATCATCATTGTGGTATCTTGTTGTTGTGTTGGATTTGTATTAATATTTATTTTCACTGTCGAAACATTGGCATTGAGGAGTTGTTTCAAAGATGTTCCATTAAAGTTTGCGCCTCTTGTGGTATCTGAAATGGGCCGTACTTTAGTGTTCGTTTCCTCTTCTGCCGCATAACGGAAGTTGTAAGAAGTGTTTCTTTTTAAAGGCAACGATTTCAAATACTCATAATTGGGTTGTTGGAGATTTTGACAAGCGCCACATTGTGGCCAATAGGAACAGGGTTGGTTAGAACAATTTTGCACTAGTTCGTTTTCTTCTTCTTCTTCATCTTCGTTTATTTGTTTCGCTCGGGGTGTAGTTGTTTTTTCTGTTGTTGTTATTGTTGTAATGGTGTTATGTGGAATATTTGTTGTTTTGGATTTAAACAAATCACTATAAAAATGGAAAAATAGTTCGAAACGAAATAAAAATTGCAACCAAAGACAAAATAAAACAAGTAACGCTTTCGATTAAAAGGTGGCAAAGTTGTTTTAAAGTGGTGAGTATTTTTGTTTTTTTGTTGTGACATTCATTTAGTGGTGAGTGGTGAGTATTAATATGATTTCATTTTTGAATTTAGTTTTTAATTACACTTTGTTTTTTGTTGTTTCTGTTTTGTTATTTTAACACTACAGTTGTTGTTAATTTTAAATTTAATTTATTATTGTTAATTTAATAATTATTAATATATTATGTTTAAATTTAGTTTAGTTAGTTATACATACTACTATTTAGTTGATCCTTAAAAGTTCAGGTGTGTTGGAAATTCATTTTAAATAATTTTTTGTTTGTTTTATTTTGCCAAGCAGTCTTCTTTTTTCAAAATCATTTTGAAATTTTTTTTAGTTATAATTACTTTTTTGCGAGTACTTGGACTCTTTAGTAAGTTTTAATATTTTAATGCTAAATATGTATGTTAAACTTATTTAAATTATATTTATTAAGGTTATTTAAGACATTAGAGTGGGAATCACTACAATTTATTTATAATTATTATTATAATTGTTATTTTTTTATTTTTAGTAAATTTAAACATTCCATAGTGTAAAAGAGGAGTGGATTTCAAATAGGGATTTTATTTAAAGTTCAAAGAGAGTGACTAGTTATATATTAGTTTTGTTAAATTGTCAAATAATTCTAAAACTCTCTGTTAGGGGTTTCACTGTCATTTCAAGCAGTTTCAATTAATCCAAATACAAGCAGCTGTTGCTGTTTAGTTCAATTGTTATTTAAACATGCAAAAAGCTTGGTTTTTTTCATAATTTTCAGGGTATTTAATACCTTCCACGATTGCTGCTTCTTGTCCTACGATAAATATCGTTATACTCGTTACGATATTCATTTGGATCGTTTGGTGTTATGTCGTCTCTGGAGCCAGCATCGTGAGCTCGTTCTAATGAATATTGCGCATCATTAGGGCTAAGGGTTCTTCTCAATGACCTTTGCTGCTTAAGAGAATTCGAACTTATGTGTTCGAATTGCCTATTATCACTGTTCATAAAGTTCAATTCGGAATTGCCGCCCGAATTGATAGTCTCACGATTCCTTAACAGAGACATGGGTATATCATAATCGCCACCACTCGCACTGTCGCCCCTACGGAAATCCATAATCGGCGAACGATCTAATGATTTGCGCATAAGATCGTAAGTCATTTCATGGTCGCACAATCTCGTACCATAATTTTGCGGGCTTGTAGTGGAGCGCGGCACATTTAGGTTGTTGCAGGAAGAGCCCGACGATTGGGGACTGCGTGTGTTTCGGCCGTTGCCTTCTACCGGTGAAGAGCGTCTTATTCTTGCCACATGATTTCTTTCGCTATTGTCATTAGCTTGTAAATATCTCATGGCGTTCGCATTTAAATTGTTATTGGTTACCACAGCCTCCCTGTAGTCTTCATCAAACGAACGGCTCTTGTCGAAATCCAATCTTAGGGCCGCCTCCCGATTCAACAGATTTTGACTGTCAATCGAGGAGCTATTGCTGTGTTGGCTCTTCATGTTGTTGCCGGTTGCATTATAGTTGCAATAATCAAAATCAAAGGAACGACTTTTATCGATATCGCTTTGACGCTGGCGCATGCCACTGCCTGCCACGACTCCATTAGTTTTACTCAATAATATCGATTGTGACTTACCGGTTGTTCTGATAGTGGGTGGAAAATTATTTCTCATATTTGATTGTTGATACAAGGGAGGCTGATTACTATTGGCATGAGTCTGGCCCACACAAACCACCATTTTATGGCCACGATTGGGAGAACGTTCGGTTAGTTGTAGAGATCTGCCAGAATTATATTAAAAGAAAATGTGAGTTTGTAACTTTCAAAAGTTTGTTAATTTTACAAATGCAGCTGCAAAAAGTAGCTTCTTATGGAAATTTATGACTATTTAAAAGAAAATATATGCAATTCTGTGAAGTGCAACATTTTCTTAAGATCAATTTTGACTGAATTCTTGTAAGTAGACTTTTTATTTTTTTTTTTTTTTTGCAAGAGGTTGAAAAAATAATATTAACTTTTTTTATTAAAAGTTGTTAAAATAGTTGGCGAATATATGATTATGAGTCATAGAGTTGAGAAAGTACTTGTTTGGTGACACAAGTCCTTAAGAAATTAAACAGGTTGTAATAAAAGTTTTAGTAAAAATGCATTCTGCAAAACAAATATGTACATTTTTTTTTAATTTAAGAGTTAAAAACAATTTTTTTTAAATTGGTTTTTGATCAATGGACTTTTAAATTTTATCGCTCTGGCTTACATATATAAAAAATTAAATATATTTTCAAAACAATAGCCTGTCGTAGCTCAACTTTTTGTACATAGAAAAACATTTTGCAATAAATATTTCTAAAAAGTTGTTTGAAAGAGTTTTAGTAAAAATTTAAATTTTCTTTAAGTGAACATTTTTTTTATACATTTCCGTAAAACATTGACATTTTAAAGAAACTAAAAAAAACTACTTTTTGCTTTAAATTTCTTACAAACTCTTAAATCTCTATGGGAATTCAAATTTCAATATGTTCCGTTTAACATAAAAATATTGAATACATTAAAAAAATGTGCATCTTTCCAAAAAAAAAATTTTTATTCTTTTAATGTGTATTTTTTCATAAAACACATACTTTTCACAAAAAAGGTGCGCTTTACAAAATAACACAAGTTTTACTTTTGTGTACAAAAAATGTTGCACTTTCTAAAAGGACACTGAATAAAATTTCGCAAGGCTTTGAGTAATGGATTTTAAAAAAGTATTTGGCCTTTTAAAGAAAATTTAGTAATTTTTATCTTTTTAAATAAATTTGTTGAATTATTTCTTGATTTTGAGGTCTTTTTTTAAACAGAATATATATTTATTTTTAATTATGCAATATTTCTACACCCTATGGGTGTCTTTTTAAGGAATTTCAAATTAATTAACACTATTTTTTCGACCTTTTTTGTTTTAATATATATAATTTTTATAATCAAGCGTTAGGTCTTTTTTTAAAAAATATATAAAATTATTATTTTTTAAAAAAAGACCTAACGCTTGATTATAAAAATTATATATATGGAATTTCAAATTATTTAACAAAATTTCAAATGCAATGAAAAGGAAAATTTGCAAATATTTTCAACACTTGTGTCAATTGTTGAATAATTAAATATAAATACATTCTGTTTAAAAAGAGCTCAAACTCAAAAAAAAATTTATAAATTAATAAAAATAAAGATCAAATAATACCAATTTATTATTTTTTTGTAGAAGTTTTTTTTTCTACAACTCAAGTTCATGTAATAAATTCAAGATTAGGATTTTTTAGTTTGAAATTTTATGGAGAAAGTGTGATTTTTTAAAAAAGTTATGCCCTTTTTGGATTAAATCTTAAAGGAAGTACCAAAATTCTTTCTGAATTTTGTAATAAAGTTCTGAGCTCTCTAAAGTGTGTATTTAAAAAGACAGAGTTTAGATAAAATTTTTTTGGTTTTATGTAAAAAGAAACTCGGCTTTTTATATTACTGAAAAATTATAATAAAAATAATAAATAATAAAAATTACAAAAAATATTTGGAAGCTAATGAAAAGAAATAGTAAAAAGTTGTGGTAAAGGGCACAAGCCCTAATGGTGAGCACAATTTGTTTTGCACATAATTTCCTTAAATTGATGTGAAAACAAGTTCTCAAATATTTAAAATTTGTATATTATGTTTTATGAAAAGGTACACATACTTTTAAAAGTTTCAGCTTTTGGAAATAATCTAATGCCATTCGTTTTTCTAAATTAAATTTTTTCTTTGTATTACAAAAATCGTTCGTAAGAATTAAAGCATGAATAGCTCTAAAGTCTATGCTAGAATTCTTAAATTTTATTGATTTCACCCTGTCAATATTAAAAATATTGTTGTGGTTGAGGTATCAAAGCCTTTTGCTTATGAACATGCGCGGAACTAGGAGGCCGATATTTAACAAACAAAAAAAAATTTTAAAATTGAAATATCAATATATAAAAATTGAAATAGAAAAATTATTTCGCATAGTATTCAGTCCAACGTCACTTCCATTTTCTTTAGATTTCTGGTATTGAACTCGTTCTTGAATCAAGCGTTACATACTTGGTTTAAGAAAGTCCGCACTTCCAGTACTTTTAATTCCACTTTGGCTTGATTCAGGTGCGTGTGACTTGATTTTTTTGTGAATACACAGAATTGCCTGCTGCTTCCTAATAAGTTTACGCTTATTAAAGGACTCTAATTTGCCTTTGTTTCTTTAATAGCGCAAACTGTTTCATACTTTTTAAAAGAAAACATTATAAGTTCACAGCAGGTTGAATATTTCATGAGAATTTGATTTTTTTTATAAAAAAAAGCTGAATTTTTCAGAAAAAGATTCTTTAAAGCATTAAAGCTTTCTGAAAATTTTACCATTACTTATTTTTCGAACAAAATTTCTTAATTGGAATTAATTAGGCGGGCTCAACTTCGTTTATTAAATTCGTCAATTCAAATAATTTATAAAGGAAGTTGATAAAGGAAGGATGTAAATAACCCTTCTTGTGCAATTTCTAACAAATGACATCAATCGTCCTCTTTGTACTCCCCTTCCCTAGAAATTTCTCCACAAATGCTTATGAAGCACGGAGAAGTCAATTATTACACGAGTATAATGGCGATTGCTGCACCATCATCATCAGCGTTATTCATGTTTTTTTTTACAATTCTCAGGTATCTGCTAGTATTTTGGAACATTATCTATTTAATTAACTTACATATGAATAAAAAATACGGGAGGTGAAACATTTCTTAAGTTCTTAAGTCTTTTAGAACAAAAAAAAAAGTGATAAAAAAATTAGATACATGAATGCTGAAGATGATGGTGCAACGACCATGGAAAACAGTTCTGTTCCGCTCTGCTAGTGTACCATAATAATATGTTATCCTGTATTTCTTCCTTAATAAAACTAATTTAAAAGAATTTTTGACCTGAATTAACAAATTCAGCAAGCGAACTCGAAGCAGACGATTTAACCTAAAATTTCCAGGAAATTTTACTCAAAACCTTGAAACCGTTTGCTATTTTAAACTTTAATTTTTTGTGAAAAATTTTTTTTTTTACAAATTTATAAATCTTGATTGATTCGCGTTTATATCCTACTTTTACACGAAAATTTCTTTGTATTAAGAACCTTGACGTTTACCTTGATCTCCTTATACGATGCTCGTCAGCCTGCTTGGCATTACGGCCCAGAGAGCGACGATGCTGGTTGTTACCTGCATTCATAGCTCTTATGTTAGTACTATTCTCCATAACACCAATACCGCCGCCAATAACAGCAGCATTATGGCCATGATTGTCATGTTCTCGACCACTGTAACTTGAACTTGAAGAGCTGCGCGATATATTAACCTTTTCATGTTTACGCTCTAGAGTGTTGCTGCGTGAACTGGAATTTTGTCTCGAACCACTTAAGGAAATTTGTGAACCTCTTTTACGGCGATCTTCGGGTGTTAAAGATCTAGATTCGGGTGTTATCGAGCGCTGTTTACGCAGACTACTAGAAGAGCTGTGCGATTCATTGCGGTCCGGTGTTAAAGAACGTTGACGTTGGGCTTTAAAAGGCGAAGTGGACGGATGATAACTGTTCGTATTTAAAAACTCTGTACTGCCAGCATCATCCTCTTCAATATCCAATTCATCATTAGAGAGATCTATAAATGAAAATGAAAGAAAAAAAAAACAATCGCTTAGAAATTGTGCCAAATTATTGCCTTCTTTATTATTTCTAATTTATTCTTTTTAATAGATTTATGTGCAGTTTGTCTTCTAATAAATAACTTGTAAATAATTTATAGTTTACGAGTATGTGGATGAAAACTGGTGGAAGAAAAAAACGAAAAAAAAGAAACTTTTGTGTTATCTCACTCATGCCATCCTTCCATTACTAATTTGTTACTCGTACTTTTCTTCAAATCCACTTTCCCTCCCTCTAAATCCTATTTGAAATCCAACAGCAGCAGTCAGTTAAAGTTTAGTGTCCATCTGTCTCTAAGCCAAGCCAATGGAAAACTAAATAATTTAAATTATGTGTTTCAAATGGTGAGAAAACAGTTGTGGACAAAATTGTTTATACTTTTGTTTTGCTGATTTTGATATTTTTTTCCCCCAAAAAAGTGCAACATTTGTTGCCGTTACATTTTTGTACAAAAAACACATGAAGAAATTTTCAAAAATACATTAAAAAAAGGTTTGTATTAAAAATGGAGTACATTTTTTTTATATGTTGCCAACATCCTGGCATTGTGCTGTCTTTTCCAAACTCAGAATAGAACAAAAACAGTTGCTTAAAATATGTTCATATTTATGATTTTTTTTAGAAACTTTTGATTTAAAAACAAATATTTTAACGAAAAAAAAAAAATTTTATTAGAAAAGTAATTAGCAGAGTTGAAAAAAGGCTGATATCCAACTCTGCAATAAAGTTAAGCGCTAAAAATTTTGCATATTTACATGTTCAACGTGCAACAATCGCTCGGACTTTCATGCAAGCGCATGTTTTATTTAATTTATTTCATTTATTATAATCAATAGATCTTAAGGCCTTTGCAGAATATAACAACAATTTATGAACTAATTATCTGTCCGAATCATTAAAGTTTAAGTCAAATGGCATCGACCTGTAGTTGCAATTTTTCCTGATTTTGACGATAAATGCATATTTTGCTTATTTTGGTTATACATAATTGCATATTCTCAAACTTTTAGGCGCATATTCAAAAATTTTTAAATACATATTTTTATTTTTCATAAAAAGAAAACTTAAAAAGGGCTTCCAGAGTTGACTGACTGTGAGATAAATATGAAATGTCCTGCGTATACACAAGGCGAACAACGACAGCTGATCATTTCGTTTGGAAAGTTGAACTGTCTGCACAAATATGTTTATGTTAAAAACCAAAAATTTGTTTAATATGGTGTTTGACGATTGTTTTAGTTGGATTTTTTTTGCTCAAATTATATATTTCTAAATGCAACCATTGCACTACAGCAGCGATTCAATACTCTAGATGTACAACTAAATTCGGTAGAAGACCGTATTGAAAATAAAAATTCAATGTGAGATCGCCAGCGACTATTACGCTTTGTAAAGATTTTTGAAACACTTGAGTTGGATTCAAGTCATTAGGAAAGTCATCTTTTTTTCGATGCGAATATCTTCATTGGAATGCAATTGTTTCCCGCGGCTCAATAGAGTTACTTTTACTTTTGAAAATTAAAAATTATTTCTTTATGTAAACAACATTCTACTACATATATATATATATATATATATATATATATATATATATATATATATATATATATATATATATATATATATATATATATGTATGTTCCTTTTACTTTTCTGGGGAGCATAGGGCCGCTACTATAAGTGAGGTTTATTTTCTTGTAAAGAATTTCCATTTTTTTTTGCTCAAAATAGTTTTGAAGTTTTATTACTTGAATTCGTATTAAAAGAAACTGGAAGCAGTTCTTCAGGAATGACATCTTCATCGCTTTCAAAGTATGTGTTAGCACCTGGATCCAATTGATATCATTTTTTTCATTTAAAATAGGATTTACTTTTACAAATTTGAGACACTCGACATGAAAATATATCTCTTCTACAAACAAAAAAATATTTCTTTGAATCTACCTGGAAGCATTATTTTTCTTTAACCAATAAATTATAAAATTACTTTCACATAAGAAAACAGGAATCGAGACTACTGGCGAATTTATGTGCCTTACAGATGTACAGGTTATTGTTGGTGATATATAAACAATCCTAATTTAATATGAAATTAGTTCCTATGAACTAGTGAAGAGAGCTTCCAAATCGGTGAATAGGAATCGAAAAAGAGAACATCTTGCAACGACAAGCTTATGTTAAAATCATTAGAAGTTATCCACATTTGCACTACTTCTTCCGAATCTTAATTTCAGCACTTGGAAGCTACGGGAAGCTACTAGTATATTTTTTTTTGCTGGGCTGTTATGTTGTTTATATTATATTTTTGTTTTATATACCGATAGCGGAAAAATATTTGCTGGCTC
Organism: Germaria angustata; assembly: GCA_963681545.1. Taxonomy (NCBI): domain Eukaryota; kingdom Metazoa; phylum Arthropoda; class Insecta; order Diptera; family Tachinidae; genus Germaria; species Germaria angustata. The sequence goes on along the minus strand of OY813000.1, from coordinate 51,474,162 downwards.
TTTTATTTTTTAGGTGCATTTCTTAAGTGCTTAACATTATTTTTCAGTTGCACTGAAAGTCCCAGCCCTGTATTCAACATATTTAAAAAAGAATATATTATTTTATTTAACTTCTGCAGCTTTCGGACGACAGAGGCTGAATATTTTGTTTCTAATAGAGTTAAAAGTTATTGCAACGTTTAGGGTGGAAATAGCCATGGCTTGTTCGTCTGCTTGTTCATTGCCAGGAAAGTTGCGGTGCGCAGGGATCCCAATAAGAGTAACGACAGCTGTAATTCCTTATCCGTAAAGCACGTCCTCACGTTGACTGACTAGAATTGAAAGTACGCATTGAGATCTAAACGACACAATTGCTACCATAGCTGTAGATCAAAAATGCCAATTTTTCCAATAAGATATTACGCATTTTTATTAGTACCCTTCCAGCCTCCGTAATGGTAAGAATTTCAGCCTGAAACACACTTGCTTTATTAGGTAGTCCTTTGAGAAAACACCAGAGCCGACTCTGCTGATCGTTCCTAATCCGTCACTGTAGTCCCTGATGTCATAGTTGTCCCTTTCCATATTTCTCTTTTCAAAGTATTTCTAGTTGGGAAAAACTTCTGTAAAGTTTTATAATTTTTAATTAAAAGTTTAGATTAAATTTTATAACAAAACGCAAAAATTAGTATTTCTGCAAATAAATGTAATTGCAACAAATTCGAAACTTTTATTTTTCACTTATAAGATGAAAGAAAGCATTTATTACTAAAATAAAATCACTGTTAAATATTTTAATGCTATTTTTAAGCTCCGCACCCTGGCCCCAAAAGCTTGTTTTATTTTTAACCATTCCGTCTGTCCACTATTACAAGTGCTTGAATTTGTGTTCTCTCTAATAATTCTTCCCCTCTTATTTCAGTTTAGAAATTGAAATTCCTTAGAAAAAAATAAGCGCACGTCTGCCATGCAGCGAATACGAATAGAGGGTCAGCATAAATGGCAAAACTTTATATTTTTATCGCATTTTTGCTGACAGATTGTTACAGACTAGAGTGCTAATTTGTATGTGTGCAGTGGCATATAAAATCTCGCAACTTTCATATTTTATAGTCTATTTTTTCTTCTTTTTTTCCAAATATTATTTAGTTGGGTATTTAGTTGTCGTCCTTGTTGTTTTTGTTATTATCAAATGATGCAGATTTATTGTCACACTGATACCAGAGTATAAATATTAGGAAGAAAAAAAATCAACATAGAGCAAAAAGGTAAAAAGCAAAACTTAATTTCAAGGACTTTAGCAAGCAATTTGGGGATTTAGTTTTATTACTATAGTTTGATGGTCAAATGAAGCTGAAATAATTTTCAAATGGAACTATAAATTACGAGCGTTTATAAATAAATTTAATGGAAAGAAAAAAAAATAAAATTTTTGGTAAGAGAAATTATTAAAAATTAATTCAATTTTAGCTTTTAAATTTTATATCACTTTAAGATTCTGTTACTTGAGGTCCTTATTTGCATAATTTGGGTTAAGCTTGACATGGAACTGCTATTAAAAATTTTTGGTTTTTGAACATTAAAACTGCAGGTTAGCAGTACATTGAGCAAAATTATTCATTTGAAAATTTTAGAACACCATTGAAAAGAATTATATTTCGCAAAAGTATCGTATCATTTTCCAGCTTCAGTGACAACAACTTTTGCAAAATGTTCAACTCAAACAAAATTTCAAACTTGAACGATTTCATTTGAATAAGAATTTCAACCTTTTTCAATTCCATTTGTTTTCTATTCAATGAAAATGTTTTATTTCTTTAACCTCGCATTTTCTCTTTTACCTTACTTTAAAATTTTGGAAACTTACTATGTACAACTAAATTAAGATTAATTGAAATGACTAACGTTTAACCAAATTGCATTTGCGATTCAAACAATTTCATTTCAATCTGCAAACGAACAACTTAAACTACGGACAAGTGGAATACGTTCTTGTCAACACAACTTTAACGTCAAGGCAAAAAACAAAAGGATAAAGAAAAAAGGACTATATAAAAGCAGATGTATACAAATGTAATCGGATGATTCGATGCACACAGTTGCGTATACATTAATGCTCGTACAAGTGTAATGGACATTAATGTATGTACTCTTTCCGGATGGAAATGTCACCAGGCCTTTACTCAGCAGGCACTTCTCTCGTATCTGCTTATAAAAACTTTACTGCTTAAAAAGGAAATTTAAATACATAAGCCTGATTATATCCTTCATTAGTCTAGGATACTCGTATTTTGCAGATAACAGATTACAATAATAAAGGACGCATTATTTTCCACTCAACTCGATAAAATGCACATATTTCAATAGAATATCATCTAAGGATACCAATTCCTTGAAGTGGCTCAAGGCCTTGTATTTTTTCCATGTATTTCTTTCCAGATCTTTCCTTCAAAGACCTCCATTTTGTTCGAGGACAGAGTCCTTTATTAAACGAAAATTTCCTTTATTTCAATGATAATCAAATAGACAAGATAAACTCGTTTGTTTTGCTTGAAAATCAAGATTTTCGTTTTAAAAGCTGATTTTTGGGATGTAAAATTTATTACAAAATATAAAAATAAGTTCCTCAAAATAAAATAATATAAAAAAAAAATCGGAAGAGGTTCTTTGCCTTAGGACAACTGGGACGATTTTTACAAATAAACGATACAATTTTTCAGTTCTGTGATTCGGCTTAAAGACTTTTTGTCAATTCTACCATTGAATTATTTAATTGTTTTATACTCTAGAGTGTTTTGTTCCGAATTTCAATATCGGGTCTTCCAATAGGGACTTCTAAGCTTTTGACAGTTGATAGCGGACATATTGTTGATGCTACAACTGTTAAATTGGCTGTTTTTCCAAATCACCATGGGTGGCTATAGCGTTCAACAATACGTGCAAATGATAAAATTGTTTTATTAAAATGGGTGATCGTTTGCGGTCGCCATAATTGTCTTACCGAGAGGACTACTCCACTGGCTCAGTAAACATTCAACCAACACCCGTACGACGAGGAAATACAAAATCTCTCGAAAACATCGACGCTGTTCATGAGAGAGTGCAGTAGAATTCGGGAGGCAGTTGAGTTCAAGTCGATAAAAAGAACTTGCCCTTTCGCAGAGTACAATTTGGAAAATTTTGTGCTGTGACTTGGCAGCTGCACAAAAATCAACTGACCGAACAGCTAAGGGTAAACGACTATACAGAACGACCTAAACTTGTTGAATAGGCCCTGGAACAATTGGCAACTGAACCTAATTTTAAGCAAAAAAAAAAAAAAAAAAAAAAAAATCATCTTCAGCGATAAGCACCATTTTCTCGATAAATGGATATTTCAACAAATAAAATTGTAAAATTTGGGACGATACCCATACACATGAGATCCAATAGCGTCCAACGCATCTCGAAAAACCCACAGTTTGGTGAGAATTTTAAGTTGGTGGCCCGATCGGTCCAGATATCTATGAAAACGACGACTGCTAGGCCATCACCGTCAACAACGAGCGCTTAAAGTCGATGATTGCCAACTTCTTTTGACCTGAATTGTCAAAGTTGTTCGCTAATTTTTATGCAGAATTTTGTTTGCTTTTGGCGTAATGAAATCGGTTCCAATTATTGGCCATTATACGCAAGTCTCATCATTTTATTAGAAAATATACAAATACAGAATGGGCAAAAATTGTTTAATAGTTTCCACAAATTATCTGGAAGAGTTGACTTCATGGATTATGGAAACCGGACCCTAATATTTAAATATTTAAGCTCAAATTATATTGTCGTTTCAAATGAAAGTAAGTCACTATTTTAAAAATTTATTAGATTATAATTTTATATCCGATATTTCCCTGAGGAAATATGTATCCAAATTAAAAAAAATAATCTCTAAAATCAAAAAAAAAAAAAAAATAGAAACAAAATATGAAGTCGAACTCAGATATTTAAACAAATTTTAATGAGCATTAAAAAATGATGGAAATTTTTTAACGATTACCCTTTTTTGGTATCAAGCTGATTAAAGAACACAGTTTTAAAGCTCTTCTTTGGAACTTTTGTAATTTTCAAATCTCAGTTTAATATATCTCCGTAAAAGGACGCCCTAATTCTTGCATCCCTAAAACAACCAAATGTGTTTAAAGGTTGTATGTTCTTTTTGCTGTAAGAAATTCTATAACAGTTTTCGGCAAAAACTTTTTTAACATTTTAATGGTTGAATGCAAATCATCTTAACAAAATAAGAAATAAAATAAAAGCATTTCTGAAGAATCATCTTTATCATTATTGTTTGGCTTGATTGAACACAAATAAAAGCAACATTTTACTGTTTGACAAAAAGGAAAATATACAAATAAATAAAATAAAGTAACAAAAAATTTAAATTTAAAGCAAAATACTTAAGATATAAACAAGCAAAAAGGAAACCTCAAGCAAACACCCCCACCCCCTCCCCACCACAAAAAAAAAACATAAACATTTGAACCCTAAATGCAATGCCAAGAATGAAAACTTTTACTCGTCTTTGTATGCGGAGTATTGTGTTGTAAAATATTATTAACTTGCAATTTGTAGGTGGTGTTGATGTCCTTTCTCCAGGACAATGCCACACGATTTCTCTATTGTTTCAATATTTTTTGTTTAACTTTTCCAATGAATTGCAATTTAAGACACTGAAATGTTTAAGATAAAATTTATTTATGTATTTCGTTGAAAAATGCGCATATGAATATACAAGATTTTCAATTTTATTATTTTATTGAAGAGATTGATATTAAAAATATTGATGTACTTGTACGAATTCTGAATTTTAATATTTAATTTTCCAGTAAGCAATAAAAAAATGGAAGTTGTCCTTAAGGAATGACATTTTCATTACTACTTAAGTATTCGCTAGTGCATTTTTTCTACTTCCTAGGAAGCTAAGTTGAGAATATCTTGATTAGATTGAACAAAGTTATTTCTTTACATTTGCATGAAAACAGTATTTTTCTTACACTTTTTTTTAACTGAAAGTATTACCTGCTCATAAAAAAATAAACAAATTGTGACTAATTACAGGTTTTAACCCTCTACCGCAACACCTATTTCTATTAGAAATATTTATGAAATTATTTTCTTCTTATTAAATTTAAGGGCATATAAAAGAAAAGTTTATAACGAGTCCGTGTTAAAAATCATTTGAAAAAGACTTAGACCTAAATTTTTTCTACACTAAAATCTCAACACTTTCATGACTTCTTAGGAAGCTCTTTTTAACTATGTCTCTATCACGATTTTTACTCTCACAGCTCTCTGTATATATCAATTTAAAGGGGTTACTGACTAAGTTGGTCGACAAAAATATCAATATCAATATAAATAAATATCATATAAATATCAATATCAAAAATATAAATATTTAAATTAAATGAAGAATAAAGAGGACTTTCGTCCACAGTATAATATGAAATACACTGTGGGACGAATAGTATTTCAAGAATTTGCCAAAAATCGTTCTTTTCATAACATCTTGAACATGACTTTAGATCCAATGAAGAAGATCCAAAATAGAAAACATTTTGAATTGATAAGCCTATGTTAAGATCATTGTAGAATAAACGATTTTTCTTGACTTTCAGATGACAAGTCAATAAGATCCACATCTTATTGACTTCTTTGGAAGGCTTTTTTTACTGGACTTTATTGAATAAAGTTTTTAAATTCATTTTTAAATCTTAATTTCGCAGGAAAATTGTTCAATTCATATGTGAGGTTATGAATAGAAAAATAAAAGTTTAATTATACACGCAGCTAAAATGCATGATTGTAACATATTCACGTCAACTATGGTATGATTGCTACAATCATCATTATTCGATTGAGCTCAGTCTTAGTATTTTCTGAAGAGGAAATATTAAACACTTGATGTCAGCACTATTCCAGAAAACTATTGTTAGGATTTCCAACGAAAAGTAGTACATATCCAGTCTGTTTTAAAATTAAAAACTACAATATTATGGCGGGTTCTAAAGCAAGTTATGCCACTTAATTTAATAACTAATTGTTTCAAAAATTTAATGTTTTTTATGGCTTTAGATGTTCATATGCTGTTAATACTTCATAAGTATAACAATTAATTTGTATTTGTTCTTTTAGCACAGTTTTTTTTATTAATAATAAAATGATTTGTCTAGAACTATATAAATCTCACAGACTATGTTCGTTTTTTCTTTTAGTTTACCGGCAGCCAGGCATCATCAATGACACCTATTGACAACTGTCCTTTACAAAAGGAATCTATTACTATTTTATTTTTATTTTCTTATAGTCCATTTCTCCTTAAGTTGCATGATTTTTCTCATGTCATTTTCTTTTCTAAAAAAGTGTAAATTTCTTGCACTTTCCATGAAAAGAGAATTTAGTGCTCTTCAATAAGAGAAAATTTATAACGAAATTGTTCGCGGTTCTGTAGGGAATTAATGATTTTTTTTAATTACAGCGACAAATAGATTGAATCAACAAAATGTTACACTTTTTTCAGAAAAGAAAACACAATAATTTAAGCCATAATGAAATGACGCTTAACGAGATAAGTCCAAATAAAATAATTCCCAATGAGTTAAGTCCTAATAAAATAGTTCCCAAAACTAATAAGTTGACGCACGAATACAGAAAAAAAACCCTTTTTGTTTCCTTTGTTCATGCTGGTCCCTTTTGAAATTTGCAATATTTATTTTGTTTGAGTGTTACAAAATCTATCAGCCCACAACCCCACCCCCACCCCCGTTTCATACACAACACTCACACTTAGATAAATAAGCTCATAAGTAAGTGTTTGTGTATTTCCTTATCCGATTGCTGCTCCAATGTCCGTTTGTTTGCTTGTTTGTCTCTTTTTCTTGTTTTTTCGGAAATATTTCAAAAAAATTTTTTTAAAAGGCAAGACACTTGAGTATCCTTCATCTATGTAGGTATTGTCCTTGCCAGTTTTTATCAACTTCTATTTCTGCATTAGTTTGTGTAAAAGTGCTAATATTTGCTTCTGTCAGTTCAATTTGCTTGATGTTTCGTTTTTCTCTTTTGCCATTTCAACAATTTTATAAGATCTTTAAAATGAATTTTTAGTTTCGTTAAGTATTTGTTTGCCTTTTTATTTTATAAATTCTCGTCCACATTTTCTACTTTACAAAACAATTACGCAAAGCTCTTTAAGGGTAATAAAGGGATTTTCACAAATAATAATTTTCAGCCATTTACTCTTTCAAGGTGTTGTGGAGGTGGGCTGGACGTAGTTTGAAAAGAAATATTTTTTACATCAATAGATAAAAAAATATTGCACGTACATAATTATATACGATAAATATACTAAAAGGTATAAGAAATATCCATCTTCCCTTATAAGACTCTTTGAACAACCAAAAAAAAAAAAAAATCGGTATAAGCAAATTTTTTGGGGTTTTCCGAAAAAGAAATTTAAACCCAAACTCACAGGAAATAATTCCTTAAAAGTTTTAAGAAATAAGCACCAAAAAATTTTTTTTAATTATTTCTATCTGAATTTATACACCCATTTTTAATACGGAATCAATAAAATTTTGTTATTATTACTATTTTTAATTAACAAACACAAACTGCGAATATACAAGGCTTGCCTGCAGAAACACACGGAGTATGCGGTAGGAATCGAACCTGACACCTTTGGACTACGAGTCTAGCACACTAGCTACTAGTTTACGAAGGAACCCAATGCCCCAACGAAATGAAATAACGGCCAAAATCAACATTATTAAGGATTTTTGATATGCATATGAAAGAAAGTCCCAATTTTAAAAATGAAATGAGCCCCTAATAAATTTACCTTTAATATTCTGAAAGAAATACTTATTTTAAATTGCTTGATAATTGATTAGAGAGATTTTAGTTAAAAATTGCTGGGTGTTATTTCCTTAAATATTCTTGGTCTGTTGTTTCATACGAAATAAGGCCCCAAGAATATAGAAATTAAATAAGATTCCAAAATATTAAATAAAACTTATCAAATCGTTGTTTTTGTTTCGTTTAACATTTTGTAATATTTTTATTTTGTTTGGAGGGTTAATACATCCCGCGATCCTAACAATTAACGAGGACAGTGAGCAGACGTAATGAAGATTAAAACATCTGCTAGTCAAAAATCGGTTTAAATGAAGTAATGAACTAGATTTCGGTTGGATTTGACAACAACTGTTCGCTTATTTGGGGCCAATGTTTGGACTTCTTTGTGATAATTGTAAATATAAAGAGAAAATGAGAAATTGGTGAAGGTTTAGAGAAAATCAGAAAGAAAGTTTTCTATATAATGAAATTTTTGTAAAGAAATACTGCCAAATCCTTTTCCTACTGGGATTGGGTAAAGTTAATAAAAAAATCATTTTATAATAATTAAAATACTATTTATTTTAAAGAAATTTTACTCACGCCCTTATTATTATTTTGTCATTATTTTCATTATCATTTTCATTTCATTGTCATTATTTTCATTTATAACTTAAGCAAGTTTACAAGGTGGCCTCATTAGCACAATAACCACAAGAGCAAAAACAAACTAGGATATTGAAATGTCAAAAAAAAAAAAAAAACACAGAAATACATACACCACAGGGATTCGGATGTCAAAAGATATCAATTGCCATGCAGATTCTTTTTGTCCTGGCAATTGTTGCCCTAATGAGGTCACCTTATAAGGGATCAGGTGTATCGGCCTCCGAAAACGGCGTTCTTATGTTCTGCTGAGTAGGTTAGAATCAAATTATGAACTTTTACTTGCTGACTGTGGAACATGGTCTCAGGGTTACGTCTTTCTTAAGTAAAAGTACGTAACGTATACTAATCTAGACTAAGAAAGTCAAGACTACGTTCGAGTGAAATCAATTAAACACAAGTGGCACTCTTTCAAATTAAGCAATTGGGTTTTTACCACATGGAATCCATATTAGAGCTCCATATTCCAACTTGGATATCACTAGCGTTGTAAATGAGCATTATAAGTATACAAGGGTTAATAAAATCAGTACTCTTTCTCCTGATGAACTCTAGATTAAAATACAATTTTGGTAATAACCTCTCCAATGTGTCTTCAATGGAAACTTTGAATCAAAAATTACGCCCAGATCATTAATTTCATTACAAGATTGAATAACAAAGGATTTAATGTGATATAATGATTGAATGGGCGTGTGAGATCTGAAATAGCAAATGAAGGCTAATTAATGCAAAATTTAATTTTTAAATATTCGCATCACAACAAATCGCTAACGCAACCTATCGCAGAATAAACTTTTGAGTCATCGGCACATAGAAGAAAGTCTCAATAATCAAAGCAAGTAAAAATGTCATTAACAAAAATATTAAAAAGAGCAATGGGCCCAAGGCGCTGCCCAAAGGCCCACGAGATGTCTGGATATAAGCCAATGAATCAAATGTCTCAAACTTTAATGAGCAACTCCTATTTTTCAAGTAGGAGAACAACAAATCATACAGCTTATCATGTGCGCCAAAGCTACCCAGTTTCAATAACATGAAAAATTTTGAAATTTGAAAATTCAATATGAATCGAGTCAGGTAATAATTATAAGAGTGGGAGTTGATTTGCCACCCCGAAATCTTTGTTGTTGAGGAATAATAATCGATTTGGTTAGAAAATAAATTCCTTTGAAAACTAAACATTCCAAACTTTACATCCTACATATAATTTAGAAATAGATCTACAATAACTTATGCCAAACTTCCTGTAGGATTTGAGAATTGGTGTAATAAATTTTAGTGTTCAAAGGTCACCCAAAGTACCTTCCACCGAAAATTGTCATTGAAACAGATCGTTTAATATTTTTCAACAGAAAACCGCATAAGCGGTTAATTAAAAATAGTCTACTCCCTCGCAATATTATGTACGCTTTTCTAAGAAGATTGTGTTTACCAAACATTACTAAACTCCTTTATGTTTCTCTTTGTTCCCATTAGTTTCTGAATTTGATATTTTTTTAAACTGATTATATTTATGCCATTAAATAAAAAAAAATAAAGAAAAGCCCTTTTTCCAAAAACAAAACGACAACATCATTTGGTTCTCTCACATGAAAATTTATTAAAAATCCCATTTCTTCTATTTACTTGATATTTTATTTTCTATTTTTTACATCAAAACTTGCCCAAGTTCATTTGCTTCAAAAAAGAAACTTTATTAGAATTATTTTATTTATGGTCTACCACTAAAATTTTGTATGGGTTTACGTGCACTTTCCGTTTTCAACACAATTTAAATTTTTTATTGTCTCAGTGCAGGGTCATTGGAAAAGCAAAGGCAAGACACTCGTAGTTGTTTAAATACTGACCTGAGAATAATGGCTAACCAACCCAAAGGGGATTATATTTTGAAAGTTGTATCTAATACATGCAATATATGGTATATTTATTAGGGTGGAGTTAATTATTGGGAGAGAATTTCTTTAATTGTACTGACGATGACTTTGTATGCTTTATTTTAAAATGATGTCTTTAGTTTACAAAAGGAAGTCTATGTGCATTAGAATATTCAATCAAAAGCAATGGACATACAAGACATATTCAAGTCGTATGATTGGGGAATGGTTGACCTTAACAATTAAGTCAGAAATTCAACACAAAGCAAAATCCTAAATCTCTGCTGATTGGCTGCAAAAATTTAATAAATTCCCAATTTAATTTTGCAAAAAAAATATAGAATAAAGTTTTTAATAAGACTAAATTTAAAGTATGAATATTTTAAATAAAATTTGTTGCATGCAACTTTCTTTTAATTCGGTGATAGTAGAGATGTTTAAAGCAAACGGAATAGTACAAATTTGGCTACAAATTAAATTTCATATGATTTCTTACCATATTTTTTAGCTCAACTCTTTAACTTTACCTTATATTGGCAATGAAATAAAGTTTCATGCAACAAATTTCATAAAAAAATACTTAGTGCAGATACACTTTAACTACACTAATCCTTAATTAATTTTTTTCCATACCCCCAACTTTCTAATTAAGGAGGTTTTCCCAAATGGTAAAAGTTTAAGCTGGAACTTTTTCTAGTGCTCACTGTATATGTCCAATAAAAAAAAAGGAAAAACATTCACTTGTTTGCAAGATGGAAAAGGTGAAATAAATGATTGGATTTTTATTAAAAATTATTATTGAAAGAAAATTTAATTGGCAGAAATAATATGAAAATTGAAATTTTTTTCTATAATTTTTATAAACATATTTTAATAGAAATGTATTTTATCAAAGTCATAGAATTAATAGAAAAAAATAGAAAAATCATACATTAAGTTCTTTTATAAAAATAATCATCGAGTTTACCTCACACAGTTACACATGCAAGTAATTACTTCTTGCAAGTTGGATATATGTACGTATTAAAATGAAAATATAGAAGAGATGCTTAAATTGCTTAGCAACTTGCTTGAATGTTTATACAGTCAGATAAAATTTTCATTTTCAAAAAGTCTTCGAAAGGAAAATTTTGCAGCAAAAAAGGGTTTAATTTTTGGCAATAAAAAAAACTAAAGGATGAAGGTGAAAATAAAAAAAATAGATGAATGCAATTATAAATTTAATAATTTCACAGTATTTTCACTTTACTGAAACAACTGTTGGCTGAAGCAGTTAACGCAATTCATGACTGCGAACCTGGGTTCGATCCTTGTTCAGACATCATGAGTTTTTCTGATCTGTGGCGTTGTATTAGTTGTTGTTGGACTGTTTAAGTGATGAATGCATAGCACTGGTCACTCAACAGTGCCAATAGCCATTGATACTCTACTACGCTATTGTACTACATCACGGCGACCTTCTTCATCGGTAATGTAAGCAGAATCATCGACGAAGTAAAACTTAATGTGTCTCCAGAATTGCTGTAATTCTATGAAAAAAAAACGCAGAATAGTAGAGTTGCAAAAACAATTTCAACTCTCCCTCTGTCCTCACACATTCTAACACCTGTCCTCTCTGTACTATACCCTTCATAAAGAGTCAATCGAACAGATTACAAAACTAAAACAACTATGGGAAAATTTAAGACGCGATATAATCCATTTCTAGTTTATATTTCCTGGGAGAAAGATTGAAACCCCTTTGTTGGCCTTCCAGTTGAAGCAAGCAATAAAAAACAACTTTTAAGAGCGATTTTACACTTTTATTTAACTTTAATTTTTATACTTGAAGAACGCGAGTGAGCGAGCGAGCGCTTTAAAACAATTTGTCTTTACAATTTGCCTGATCAACCAAAAGAACATAATTTTTAGTCTGTGATGTCTTTTTAAGTTAAAGTCGATCATCAGATTTAACAGTTATAAAATATAAGTAAAACAAGTATGCATATAAGTATGTACGTACCTACATACATACGATCCACATTAATATGTTTTGATATACATAATATATGTACATGTATATAAATATGTATACATAACGGAGCGACAAATATATAAAGAAATAATAATGAGATAATAAGTAGATAGTATGTAAAATGTAATAATTTGTAAATAATGCAGTGGTGGCGTAACATTCCCCCCTTGTAAGCGAACTAGGGACCTGTGAGCTTGCAATCTTGATTATTACTGACGTCCAGTACTGCTATTTTGGCAACTGGCCTCTCTAATGTACCGGAACTGGTTTTTACTCTTGCCCGTCGAACTTGACCATCTTTCGCTGTAAAGATTTCCACAATTACACCCTTGGGCCAGCTATTGCGTGGGAGCGTATCGTCAACTAATATGACTATATCGCCTACAGATAGCGGTTTCACTTTTTCGAACCACTTGCTGCGCCGAATTAAGGTTGGGCCGTATTCACGGATCCATCTCTTCCAAAATTGGTTTGCAAACTGCTGCGTTTGGTGCCAACGTTGGCGAAGGTCGTGGTTAACTTCACATAAAGGTTTGTATCCATCAGCAGAGCCAAGTAATAAATGATTTGGTGTAAGAGGGTCGTCTTCAGCTGAGTCTAGAGCCACAAATGTTAAAGGTCGTGAGTTGATTATGAATTCAGCTTCCCACAGAGCATTTCTTAACGTCTCATCACTAAATTTAAATGCGGGACACAAAGCGTGTAGTGTAGTTTTTACTGTGCGCACCAGCCTTTCCCAGGCGCCACCCATATGTGGTGCAGCAGGAGGGTTGAATCTCCACTTTATTTCGTCGTATTTGCAAGTAACCTTATTTAGATCAACGCTTTGGTTTTCTTCGCGAAGGACTCTTTCCACAGATTTAAAATTTGTTCCATTATCCGTATAAATTTCTTTCGGGGAGCCTCGGCGACTTATGAAATTTTGAATGCACATTATGCACGAGCTTGTATCGAGACTGTGAGCTACTTCAATGTGAATAGCTCGGACTGTCAAACAAGTAAATAACGCACCCCAACGCTTTTCTCTGCGCCTGCCTACTGTTACAAATAATGGGCCGAAAAAGTCGATGCCTACATAGGTGAATGGGCGTTCAAAGCTAGCGAGCCTTGCTGCTGGTAGAGATGTCATTAATGGGGGTTGAGGTGCAGCAGCTTGATTTTTACATCGTTGACATTTTGAGCGCACATTTTTGTATACGGCTCTTAATTTTGGAATATAAAATTTTGATTTGATTCTGCATATTGTGGCTTCGTGTAAGCAGTGATGAAAATCTTCATGGAAGTTTCGGACCAATAAAAACGTAATATAATGGTTGTTTGGCAAGACAATAGCATTATTAGAGTTCAATGATTCAGCCCTGCCACAAGCACGTAGGATTTCATCTCCATCGAGCAACATATTCAGCTGCTTGAGCCTGCTACTAGAATGAATTTCCTTTTTGTTTTTTAGACAGCAAATTTCTTCATAAAATTCGGCATTTTGGGCATACCTGAACAAAATAACTTTGGCCTTTCGAATATATTCAAAGCACATACCTTTTGTTTCGTCTCCTCGTACAATTGATTTTATTTTCTCCACATAAAGTATGAAACGTGAAAGTGCCATATAGAGCCGTTTCCAATTCGAGAAATATTCGATGTTGATTGTGAGGCTGGTCGATTTGTCGATAACAAGTAAGATATTTCGAATTTCTTCTTTATTGGTGTCACCTAGGTCTGGGCATTCAGGCCACATATTTTGGTTGCATTTTAGAAACTTAGGACCATTGATCCACAAATCGTCATCAGTTGAACTAATCTTGGTGGCAAAGTCTGCAGGGTTTAATTTGGATGGTACCCAATTCCATTGATTTAAATTTGTAGACTCTAAAATTTCTCCAACTCGGAACATTACGAAAGCCTTGAAATTTTTCGGGTCCATGTGCAACCACTTTAGCACCGTCTTGGAGTCGGACCAATAAAAGAAATCTGTACAACGAAGGCGTGTTGCATCTCGAATTTTTGCAGCTAAACGTGTACCTAACAATGCAGCTTGAAGCTCCAACCGAGGTATTGATATTGGCTTTAGTGGTGTTACTTTGGATTTAGCTGCCACAATAGACACATCGACATCGTCACCATGTTGAATACGAAAATAGCATACGGCAGCATATGCGTTTTCTCCAGCATCGACAAACGTATGCAGTTGAACTTCGTGCGTAGTTTTCAAAAACTTCGAGTAACATCTGGGAATTTTGATTGACGCTATTTTGGGCAGATTGGAGAGCCACAAACGCCATTTTACATAAAGTTGTTCGTTGATCTCGTCATCCCATTTTATGCCCGATCGCCAAATGTCTTGAAGTAAGATTTTTAAGCCAATTGTGTAGTGAGAAACAAACTCTAATGGATCAAATATCGACATTAGAACTTGAAGTACTTCTCTTTTAGTGGGGACCACGCCGGTGTTGAAGACGTCTCTTCGAAGCCTCGAGAATCTATAATTATACTGAAACATGTCATTCTTTGATTCCCAATACATACCCAGAACTTTCTCTATTGATTTAAATGACGCCTGGGTATCTGAACCACCATCAGATAATTGGTTTCGTACGAGTTCGGAGTTTGTGACCCAATTTCGCATATGAAAACCAGCGGCAGAATGAATCGTCTTCACCTGTAGCGCAAGCTCCTTCGCTTCTTCCTCGCTGTCAACGCTATCAATGAAGTCATCCATATAATGATATTGTTGTATCGCTTTGACAGCTCGAGGATACACATTTTTAAATTCTTCAGCGTTTTTGTTTCTGACGAAATGAGCGATACAGGGTGCACAACTCATACCAAACGTGAGAGCTTTCATTACGTAGACACATGTTTGCAACTTCTTATCAATATTTTCGACCCATAAAAACCGTTGAGCGTGCATATCTTCATCTTTGACGTTGATACGATGAAACATTTCAGCAATGTCACCGCAAATCGCTATTTGTCCCACACGAAACTCGATTAAAATTTTGAAGAGTGCCGTAAGCAAATCGGGGCCGCAAATAAGAAAGTCATTAAGTGATTTATTGTGTGACTTTGCAGCGGCATCCCAGACTAGGCGAACTTTACCTGGCTTGTTTGGATTGATAGCGACAAATATTGGTAAATACCAAGTGCGACCAGGGTAAGAAAACATTTCAGAATCTAGCACCTTCCGAGCGTAGCCCTTCAAAATCAGGTTATCGATTTGGGCTTGCATTGTCTCTTGTAGTTGAGAGTCTTTTTTGAACTTTTTCTGAAGACATTTTAGCCGATGGCATGCAACTTCATAACTATCTGGCAGCTGCGGAACTTCTTCTTTCCATAGTAGTCCCACTTCAAATTGTTGATTTTTCTTATGTGTTGAACTCTCGAGTATTTGCAGAGCTCTATTGTCTTCGGGCGACAAAATATTTTTCTCTTTGGGCTCCTCCAGGCAGAAATATTCCTTAACTTTGTCGTGCAACTCATCATAACGCCTTTCACAGTCACAAGTATGTATATTTAGTGAAAAACATCGGCTTGAATCTGAGCCACCACCTTGGAGAGTCCACCCGAGGCGCGTTTTAGATGCAATCGGTTGACACCTCTTACCTTCTTTAATTTTCAAAGGGACGGCTACCCTCCAATTGTTAAGTCCTATAAGAAGCATCGGTTTAGCATTCGTGTAAGATTGTATCGGCAAACCTTTTAAGTGTGGGCAGTCGTTTACAATATTATCAAAATTAATTGACTGAGTGGGCAGGCCTAGATTATTTACCGTTCGCACATCGTGTAGGGTGAATCTGCTATCGGTTTTAACACCTGAAACGTCTATACTAACTTTAACTGAATTTCGTTCAGATCGAGTAGTATTGCCAGTCCACTGCAGCTCCAGAGGCTCCTTTTGACCACTGAGACCCAGCTCCTCTAATAAACTTTGCTCCATTAGGGTAACGGACGAGCCTTCATCCATAAAAGCGAATGTCTCGATGAAGTTACTATTACGGTGTATGCGAATTGGCAATATTCTGAACAACTGTTTTCCTGAACTGCTATCGTGGTGAGCGTTTATATTTCCACTGCGCCCTTGCGCCGCTATAATTGGAACTTGATTGGTGGCTATCGCATACCTATGCAACAAAGGATGATGTTTCGACGGGCAGTTACTAATGTCACACACCTTTTTTGAGAAACATTTGCGTCGATGAGTATTTAAACACTGGCGGCATAATTTGTTCTGCTTTACCACACTCCATTTTTCGTCTAGACTTAGTGACTGAAATTCGCCACAATGTTGAATTTTGTGCTGTTGGCTCCTGCAAAAATTACAATATAATTTGCTTTCGTTCACTGGCTCGGAATGAGCATGCACTGAACCACCTTTTTTGGTGTTTAATGGGGATACAACCTGGCTCGCTGCGCTTGCAATATTGTAGATCCAATCACTGAACCTTTTTACTACTGGGACGTTGTCATCTTTATTATGCATTGCCCAATTTAGCTTGTGATTGTCGGGTAATTTTTCGAGCAGTGTTTTAACGAGCGACGGATTATTCAAATGAGCTTTTAAATTACAAGCTTCCATCGTAGAGCAAATATTTCGTATGATGAGCGCATATTCGATTAAGTTGTCGAGCCTGTCTTTAAGTGGAGGTATTTTTGTGGCTTTTGCTATCATGGTCTCCAATATATGCTCTGGACGGCCGAAACACATTTCTAAGGTTAGAATAATTTCGTTCACCATAGACGGAAGAAGTAGTTTACTTTTTACCAGTTCTCTGGCCCGACCTCGGAGACACGACTGTAGTCGCATTAAATTTTCACCATCGGTATAACCCGCAATTTCAGTGCTATTTTTATAATTACTTATAAATAGGGGCCAGTCTTCTGGGTTGCCATCGAAATTCGGAAGTTCTTTTGGGATCACCTGTCGTGCTGCTATTTGCGCTGCGTTGGGCTGGGCGCTAGAACTATTAAGGAGGGAATTTGAATTTTGGCATACATCACCTTGTGCTAGGATTCTATATTTTTTCTCCAAATATTGCCTTTGAAGTTCTTTTTCTTCCTCCAGCATCTGCAACTTTAGTTGTGTGGGTAACGGTAAGGAGCTAGACGACACGCTCTTACCGCAAAGAGAACGACAATTCTGCTGTATAAACTTGTCACCTGTTGTTGCACTTTTCTGCAAAACTTTTCCTGACACCAAACTTGGATTACTCGTTTCATATCCATCTTTACTTAGATTTGATGGCTGATGAGCTTTTTCCCCTAACGATGAACCAGACACATCTGAAAGGGTTCCTTCTGTATTGTTGGCAGGAGATGACGATAGTTTCAAGCCTGTGGTAAACTCTGCTGTAGCATTATTCGGCAGCTGTGTTTGTGGGGCTTTGTTGGAGGCACTATTTGCATTAGCAACACAAGCGCAATTCCAGCTCACATTCGCGATGTCGCTATTTACTCCAACGCACTCAAAATGATACCACTTGTCACACGAGTCACACTGCACCATTTGCTCTGTGTCTTTTTCTTGGCACTTATTACAATTAAAATCGGTTTCCGACATTATTTTGTCTTTTTGTTGTAGCTCGATTTAATTAAAGTTTATTTATAAATTCCCGCACTGTTACAAATTTACAACGCGATTTAAGTTTGTACACGACGAGACCTTTTTATTTATTTCGTTTGTCCAAAAGAACTACGAGTTTTATTATTTTATATATTTTTAATTTTCTTTATTTTTAAACAGCTCTTGGCATTCAATAATTAATATTGCATTTAAATTTTGCTTTACTTAAGCCACTTTGATTTTTAGTTAAACAACTATGTTAATCAAAAAAATTGTTTTAAGGAACAATAGTTAAAAAATTGTTTTAAAGAATTGTTGGCCTTCCAGTTGAAGCAAGCAATAAAAAACAACTTTTAAGAGCGATTTTACACTTTTATTTAACTTTAATTTTTATACTTGAAGAACGCGAGTGAGCGAGCGAGCGCTTTAAAACAATTTGTCTTTACAATTTGCCTGATCAACCAAAAGAACATAATTTTTAGTCTGTGATGTCTTTTTAAGTTAAAGTCGATCATCAGATTTAACAGTTATAAAATATAAGTAAAACAAGTATGCATATAAGTATGTACGTACCTACATACATACGATCCACATTAATATGTTTTGATATACATAATATATGTACATGTATATAAATATGTATACATAACGGAGCGACAAATATATAAAGAAATAATAATGAGATAATAAGTAGATAGTATGTAAAATGTAATAATTTGTAAATAATGCAGTGGTGGCGTAACACCCTTGTTATATATAAAAAAATTGGAAAATAGGTCCACAAATGGCAAAGTTATGCTGTACTCATTATTTCGGTCGGCTACTGCTCGTACTATTTCTGTGAAATCAAGTTTTAAGCAACACTTTCAAATAAAAAAGAATTTTTTTTAAATTGGTCCATAAACGCATGAGTTACGCATAAATAAATATTTCACGCAGTCGAATGGCCCTTCTGATTTTCGAAATAAAAATAATGCCACAAAACTGAAAGCCAACCCTTTCAAACAAAAAAAAAAAAAAAAAAAAAAAAAAAAAAAATAAGTAATTTTGAAAATTGGTACATAAATGGAGTACTTACGCGATAATACATTTTTCGCGCGGGCAACTTGCTCGTTTGATTTTCGAAAAAAGAAATTATTGGACCAACCTGCAATCAAGCCCTTAACAAATATTGAAAATTGATTCGCAAATGATAAACTTATAGATAAATACACAAAAAGGGGAAACCTCCTCCCTCCTCTTTTAAAGTCGGTTTTCCTCTGCTGGGAAAAACCGAAATTGAATCAAGATTCAGACGTCGGCTTGTCTATCAAAAGTTCTGGAGTTTTTTTTTATGGGAATTCAAAACAAAATATTATTGAAATTTTATTTTTGGTTTCGATAAAAATTTCACTTTCGTCACGGGATTTACAAAATTGCCCCCACGTACTTTCTACCTCCAATATGTTTAAAATTTGATAATTACAAGACAGTTTTCCCTTTAAGAAAAGTGTGAACTGTTTGGTAGATAAATGATGCACGATCCTTTAATTGTACCGTGCTAAAAATGTTTTATCGAATATATTCATTAAATTATATTTATTATAATAAATAGGAAATATTTCTCTTGACTCACCTGATCTAGCACCGCTGTCACACGAATTCAAACGTTGACTGGCAGTCGTATCGAAACTTCGAAACCGTGATACACCCATATTGTTTACCATTACGCCAGTTGAGCCGCTGCCCGAACGACTGAATTGAGATTTACGCGAACGACCTAGAACATTGTGGCTTTTTGAGCGTTCAAACGAACGATCATGGTGGGCTGAACGGGGCGAGTACTTTTGAGCCTGATGGCCAGCCACACTGTACGAGGGAGGAGCTTCCTTCACTGAAGTATTTAGATAGGCAGTTGTTTTTTGATTCTGAGGAGATTGTGCAGATGAGATAGAGGCCACTGGAGATTGATATTTAGGAGACGAGTCACGAGATTTCAAACTGCCGCTACTGCCACCACCGGAGTCCTTTTTCGATAAATAATTCGGTGAGTTGCCGGTGAGTGTGCTGAAATTGGGTGATCGATCTCTAGGCAAGGAAGCTGGTACTACTCTCTCTGAGAGATTGCCATCAAAGCTGCGTGAAAATGTTTCGACGTAGGGATCCGTCGGTGTGGGTCGACGATTGTCGTATTCGAAAGAGCGGGAGAAGACCATGCCTTTATTGTTTGCACTATTGGCGGCATGCAGGTTCGAGTTGTTCAAAATGGCTTGCGGTTGCAGAACGTGATGCTGCGTTGATGATCGACTTGATACGGTGCGACGACGATCGAATGACTTCATTTTAGCACTGCTATCTTGAAAGGCAGGTGGTGGTGAGAGTATGGGCGTTATAGGAGGCGGGGAGTCATGATCATTGAGATTTTTAACGGGCAGAAATCCAGGACGCTCATTTAAGATTGAAGCCAGCTGTGGATCAACAATTCTATATCCTGGCCTTAGAGCAGTGTCTCTGATATTGCCATTTCCCAACCGGGCTTCATTTCTTTGTATTAACTCCTCCACTTTGCTACTGACAAACTTGGGCGGTTCCATCATGGAGTGTTGGTGTTGTAATAGGGCCTGGCGAGCTATATCCGATCGCCTGGTATTATCGATTTGTATCACTCGTATTGTATTTCGTGAGTCACCGTTTTGGTGATTATAATTGGCACGTCGATAGCCACGATTTTCGTCATTGGCCCTTTTGGTGTTAACTTGGACCCAACCGGATTTATTCAAATATATCTCCTCTTTTGAGGAGGGCCCCATTGATTTCCTATGCGAACCCGAAGTTATGCCGGTATAATACTGTTCCCCAAATAAATAAGTGGGCATATACATACCAGCACTTCCCGAAGTTGAGGAATTACCTGCTGGGCCTACTCCTCCTCCACCAACACCACCACTACCCATGTGATAATGCATTCTGCGCGATTCCAGCTTCTCGTTGAAACTGCGCGAAGAAGCCTCTAAACTCTCTCTTCTCTTGGCCACGTATTGTTGGAATGCAGAAAGATGTTTATTATCTTCTGCAGTCAATTGACTGTTTTCTTGAGAACCATGTGGATCTCTCAGTTCTTGTTCCTGCTGCAGCTGATGGTGCTTTTGAGGAGTTTCATGTCGTCCACGCGAGTGATGATATTTCGAAGGACTGGCTCTTAGTTTAGTGCGTCTCTTTTTTGGAGGCAAAGCGGGCAATGGCAGACTGCTAACATCGATTTTATCCAAAGTCGAAGGAGACAATTCGTCGTTTTGGGACTCTCTGGTAACAGAATCCCTTGTTAAATGACTGTCATCCGACTGCGCTTCACTCGAGTCCAGACAGGAATAATCCTGTCTTAGTAAAGGTGGTCGGCGTGTATCACTTTGCTTTGACAGAGATGATTGCAGAGTGTTTATTAACGGTATTATTGGTGACGAACTGTAAATGTATGAAAATGAAAAATATATCGTAAGCCTTAATACACTCTATTTAATTCAATTAAAATCAGACCCCTAGAATATGCTTTAGTTTTTTGTAACAAATTTTTTTTTAAATATGTATACAATTTGAAATGCATGTAAAAATATTTGTGTGTACGAGTATGAAGGATTTATTTTTAGAATTTTTTCTGTTGCTGTTTTTATTTCACAGTTTTTGTTTTCGCCAGTGGAGCTTGTAATGAGAAAAGTGCAGAATCATGTTTATTTCAAATCGATAAACCTAAAAACAAGCACATTTGTATTTGCCTTAAAAAAGTTTACTATTTCTATCTACAGCACAATTTTTTTTTTTTATAATGTGTCATTGAATTTTAAATACGAGTTTTTTATATTGTTCATCTTAATTCCTGAGATTACCAAACGCCATAAAGTTTATTCAAATTTTTTTTCTGCTGGCAAACAATTTTGATATCGAATTTTCGAATGAAAATAAAGGCATCATTTTTACACATATTTCTTAAAAAAAAATTTTTTTCTTAAAATTTTTATGCTGCCTACATTAAGGCATATTGCAGAATTGCATAACAAAAATGTAAAGAAGCCACACATTAGTTGAAATTAAATAACGTTCAACAAATTATTGAAATACATATATTTATCAATGGTATTATGTTCAGCAAATATGTGTATATTTTTTGTAATGCAATAAAGCCTTTGGAAATACGTAATAAATATTACGAAATATGTGTTTATTTGTCGGAAATATTTAATGAAAAGTGCAAAGAAAAAGGTGAGACTTAAATAATATAAAAAACTCTGTTTTGTAAAAATAAACGAGGGTGATTCAAGATCAAAGTAGACTCTATAAATTTTGCATTGAATTCTTTTAAGTTAGATTAATTGTTGCAACTGGAGCCAGACTAATTCAAATACCAATTTAACTAAACCCAGTACAATTTATCTGAACTATTTTACGTTTTGTGGTAAATGGCCTCAGACATGTTTTTTTTAATTTATCTATTTTCTTTTATTTGTTAATTAAAAACTACTTTAGTGCTAGAACGCTGATTAAATATCATTTCAGTTATTATTGAAATTAAATTTGAATATAAAAAGAAAAATTTATTGCTTGGAAACACCGACACTTTTCCCGTCATAATTATTTTGTGTGGACTGTGTCTTTGTTAATCGTGTTTGTGGTTGAGAATGTTGGGTTTGTTGATAATGTGAGTTGGGTTGTTGTATTTGCTGCGTAAAAGTGAGACAGGGGTGGCATAAATGGTTTTACCAACAGTAAAAAAAATATTCATAAAATGTCGACTTTTAGTAATAAAAATAATATATTTGTTTCATACTTAAAACAATATTAATATAAATAATTGAAATAGCAAGGCGCACAGTGTTGCGCCACAGTGTGTGTATTACGAAAACCCATTCGCTTTCATAATTTTGCTTTACTTAATCATAAAATAATGAAACTTAAGTATAGGTGTTCTTATAGTTTAAAAGTTTCACCATAAAAGCTTCCCGAGATAAGAAGTTGTAAGAAGTGCTTATTAGTCAGTCAGTTACTACGTTTATACGCACGTCTTATTTGCAAATAAAAAAGAACAATGTTGCCGTATAACGTTTTTATTGTAACTTATTAACTCACCTAACAAGTCGTGAATAACGACACTATTTGCAAATAAAAAGTAAGACGTTGCCACTTCATGAACGTTTTTTGTGTATTTCTTACCAAACAATCATATTTTCGTCACATGGCATCACTAATAATAACATAAGTTCTGTATGCAATTTCCTGTATAAACAGTGAATTAGTTATTTGTAAATAGTTATATTTGCAAATAAGACGTGCGTATAAACGTAGTAAGTGACTCGCTCATGAATCTTATGGGACACTTCTACTATAACTAGAGCGTAGAAATTCGATATACAGGCAGGTCTTGTTGAATAAGTGATGGGAAAAATCTGAAAACTTGAATATTTTGTCTAGGACTACTAGGGTGCTCCTTATTTTTATGGGCCAATTTTTTTAGAATTTTGGTCGTTATTCGGCTGAAGGATTCACAAAGTGAACTCCTTTTTATTTTTTTTATGTACGGATGGGCACCCCCTCAGAATATTTTTCTTCTTACAGAATCGTTATTAAAATACATAATTTTTCTCTTCATTAGAAAATTTCAGGCCTGTCGGAAAAAAATTTTAGAGGTCGTAGACCCCTAGCAAATCTGTAGCTACTCAGGAAGTTTTATTAAAAAAAACTTAGGAAAATATTATAAGATCAACTTCCTATAAATACGACCTGCGACAGTAACTTTAAGTTTCATCAAAATATTATTGCTCTTTATAATTATTTAATGAAATTTACACATCATAAAATATATTTATGAATACAACTGGAGGAAAAGTGCTAAAAATAGAACTATGAAGCTGCTGTGCTCGTAGATGTTAAAACAACCCTTTTCATGTGCACTCGCGTTGTTTGGTAAAACCTTATTACCCTGCATTTTATTATATTAACCACGTGTGCCCCCAAATGTGTGCTTGTGTTAAGTGTTTATTTTATTTAATTTTAATTTCCCTAAACACTTACACACATGCACATGTGTACGAGTATGTATCTGATCCGATTCGTTGTTTTGCAACAAAATAGAATTTATGCAAATCAATTTATAGGAAAATAAATCAAATTCACTACAAGCAAATTTATAGTCTCATAATTAGATGTTTGAGTTGAAATTTTGAAGGCACAACTGCAAATATTTGTTGCACTATTATGAGTGTTAATGATACAAAATCATCTGTCTGTGTGCAGTGAAATGTTATATGGAGCATAATGAGAAATTAGTATTAAAATACTAATACCCCATTGAGGGAGGTTCGCAAAATAAATTGCAATAACGATATTCAGCTTTCCGGCTGGCTAGAGACAGTATGAATTAGTTTGCAGCTTAAAAGCTTAAAACCCGATTACAAGTACGACAAGCGTTAAAGTGAATTAATTTCTCCAACCAACTCATGTACGAAGAAGGACCTGCAGTGATTTCAATATATGCATTTGAATTTTATTAGGTAAACAAAAGTTACAAATCAAGGCGAATCCACACAAGCTCCTAACTTATGGCAAATTTTTTATAATTTTCTTTTATCGACGACAAGTTTATAAGGTTTTTGTTATTTCTAAATATATTTATAATATATAATTATCTACGAAAATTTCCCATGAATTCTTTAGGAACATGCTCGTAAAAATAGTATCAAGTGTACATTTTCTTCTTTAATTTCACTATTCACTTTATTTCACATTCTTTACAAAACAATTTTGGCAATTGTTTGGTATTTTACAACAACAGAATTTTTGGTGTTTCGTGTTGTTGCTTTAATGAAACCACCTTGTTGACAGTTCACCTCTTTAAGTCAAGAACAAGTGAGCGAGGCGAATACTTGAAAAAAAATTTTAAACCAAAATTCTTCAATCAATCAATAAAAAGACCTAGTGGCATTGAGATCATTAATTAATAATTGTGAATATGTAAAATTGTTATTTTTTTCAATTAACAAAAATGTTATTTTTTTAATTTTTTGTTTTTGGGTTTTGAAATGCAAATGAATTTTAATCAGTATTATTTTTGCAATATTTTTACAATACTAGTGTTAGTATCCCAAGGAATAAATTTTCAATATTAAGTACTAATAATAAATTTAAAAAATAAAAATAAAATAGAAAAAAAATTCTCAATACATATTGGAGAAAACACGTAACAAATTTTAAAAATTGCCAAAACGGCAAAGCGACCATTTTTTTAATTCCTAGGACCAAAGTATTTGTGTTTCCGTGGCGTTTTAGTTCTTGAACCACTATAAAACCAAGTATCCCCGGTTCGCTCTCTGGCAGAGGACAGCAATTTTCACCATGGTTTTTTTAGTTTTAAAATTAAGTGGCATTAACCACCCTCCAAAAAATTCATCCAATAAGCTCCCTGATCGCCCCCTCTCTTGGAAAAGATGATAGCATCATTACAAAGGGCAGGCAGCCACCACCCCCTGAGAATAAAGATTAGTAAGGTTCCTAACCATAATAGCAAATACGCAGAGGGTGCTGTTTCTAGGCAACGACAGATAGCAGCCCCTTTATCTTAGACCTGATACAGCAGATCAATCATCTATTTAGCTGGAACAACGACCGCTTAACGAAACTGATACTAGGCAAAAATAACACTGCGAAAACAACTGCAACAACTCGTGTAACATGGAGATGCTTTGTGGCAGCCAAATGCTTCCAAGAGGGGTAATGGAGAGAGAAAAAAGGATCGGTGTTAGTAAACAAATTTTTACAAGTGCTGATGCATGGATGAAGAGGCCAAGCGTTAAACTTCATATATAAAAATTATACTGTCAAGTTTTTCATAAAGAGTTTGACAGTTGAGATCTCCGCTTTGTTGTAACCAATTCGCCTTTCATAGTCCTGATAATTTGGACCTAAAGTAGAAAAATATTAGACATAATTCTTATAACACAAACAAAATGTGTAGACGAGAACTATGAGACTGATTGTTTTCATTGCAAAAGGTAGGAATGTGTCGATCTCTTCTATATGTTTTTCTCTTACTGCAGGTTATTTAATATTTAAATCATTCCAATAAACCAAGTAGGAATAGTATTTAAATTTTTATTGGCCACTTTACTGAAATAAAATCTGGATACTCGTAGTATTAAGACAAAATCATATCGTATTCGTGCAATAATTTTTTTCCAGTTTTCCATACAAATAGTAAATATTTATTAAATGAAGCGATAAAGAAGAACTTAAATATACTTGCTGATGGATTTGACAAAAAAATAAAATAAAAAATAAAATAAAATAAAAAGTTGAAGCCTCCCAAAACCATGGACATATGCGAACATACACACACATACACATACCAACTACGAGGAGTAGAGAATAAATCAATAAAAATTGATGACAATTCTAGATGAAGGCAGGGAAACAAATCACAGAAAAAGTCTACAAAATACAAGTGAAAAAAAAAAACAACAGATAACAACTCTTTCATGTACATGAAAATGTACTCTGGCTTGCGGAAATTTGCATGTTTTTGATTGTCAAATATTTTTGGTTGAAGGATTCTCAAGTAATGGGCACATAGAATTGTTCCAGCGTAAAATGTGGTGGTGATGGCGATGCCAGTGATACAGCGGAGTGATAGTTTGCCAACAGGAAAGTGATGGCTGCGAATAGTGTTGCTTAAAAACGTTTAATGTGTCAGGTTTAGCATTGCAAATTGCAAGTGTGTGTTATTTATATGTTTTGGGTAGTACAAATACAAGTACAAATGAGCTGTGCGATATGGTATGCCATCCTGATGAAACCAAATATTATCCGAGTTCATATCTTCAATTTAAGGCCACAAAAAATCCTTAATAATGGCGAGCGTTTTTGAAGAAAGAAAAAAACCAATATCTACACCAAGCTGTTACTCTCTGTGGATGCACTGGCTACTCGCCAATGATGTGCGGGCTTTCCAATACCCAGAAGCGCTAATGTTGTTTGTTTTTATAGCCGCCGACACGTAAGAAGACATGATTTTTCCACCAATTTCGATGTCCGATTTTTTTTTGTAATGGTAGCCAACGTTGTTCCGCAGAAGTACAACACTAACTGACTGATGGTAAATATTTTGCACTCAAAAAAATCTATCAGTATCAAAAAATATATATTATATAAAAATATACTTGTATTTGGACCACCCGTTATATGTATGTTTCTAGTAGACATTTATAATTCTAAGGAAATAGAAAAAAAATGAAAATGCGAGTACATTAGGGCCAACCACAATGATGTGGTAAATAGTGAATAATTTATTATTGAC
>OY813000.1:49404792-49437292 GCA_963681545.1 Germaria angustata | reverse complement strand
GGAATCAATATATGAGACAGCATCACCACCACCTGCTGGTTCTTCCCAATATATCGTCCCTCAGACTAAAAATACACAATCACAGATATCGGCATCCTCTAACAGCAACAATACGATAAGCACATCTTCGTCAAACTCTACAAAATCTTTGAGTTTGTCACAATTTACATCAACGTATATGGAGAATGAAAGATCTATTTCGTCCACAGTTGCTTGTTCACCGCCCATACCTAGAGTTCCTACATTACAACTTTCTGAACGCAGTACATCCGAAGATAATACATCCTCAACGGCTCAAACACAAAGTCTCTCAACAAACACAGCGTCATCGGCTGTGAGTGGCAACAAATTTCGCAATTCAAAATCGGTATCGGCAATAGAACACAGTAGTGCAGCATCAGCAACTGTTGGTGTTGGCAGTGGTTCTCAATCCGGATCTTTTGAGCACTTACCAACATTGCGTGTAAGAAACGAGGAATTACAGAGATCAGTATCGTCTCCACAGGTAAATTATTCTCTCAATTACTAGATTTTGAAAGTCTAATAACCGATCATACCATTAGACTATCTCAAACATCTTAAAATCTCTATTTGACGGAAGCTCTGAAAGTTTTTCGTGTATTAAGCTTTTTTTAGTATGTATTAAATACATAATACATATATACTTACATATGTAATACATACTAGTATGTAAACAAATTTATTCGAATTTTTCATATTCTATCATGTTTTAAACTTTTCGATCATTTACAACAAACCCTTTCTTCATTAAAAAAAAATCAAATTAAATTTGACAAATAAGGGCCGAAGTGTCCGGACTACATATCCTATTGTATGGAAAGTTCTGTAACTCGAAAGAGTGCAGATTTTTTTTTTATTCGGATGGCTCCAAAATGGCCCCTTGGAGTACCTATCCTCATCCATGCGTCATACCTCCAAAGCGTACCATTTGATATAAAACAAAAATCTTCAAAATTAATTCAGAAATGGCGGGGAATCGATTTTCATACAAAAAGAAAAACATGAAGAGAAATATAAGTATCCAAGTATGGAACCTCCTCCTCTTTAATCGTCGACTTATACATATATGTATCTTCTTTAAAATTAGACTAAATTAAATATTTATGTATATGGAAAAGCAACAAAAGATGGTTTTCATGTTTAACTGCCTGAATAATTATTTAATAGTCTCATCAGTAAGCTTGAGCCATCGTGTTTTCTAAGCATTCAACCTCGACTAACTGTATAATTGTTGTAAGAAAAATAAATGGACTGAATTAGAATTTAAGTTGTTTATTAAATTGTTCGTATAAAAGTGTTTTAGTCCTTCTAAAGTTTTTGCAATTTCAAATATGATTGGATTTTTCGAAACTTTCATATTGCATTTTTAAGTTTTCATATAACCATATGACGGTTGACGTCAGTCTACTATTAGCGCCAACAAAATGCGGGCATGGAGATACTTACATATGTAATTATGTATTTAGCTATACTTGCAATAAATGCATAAAATATCTTTTTATATTTTGATTTTGTAAAAAACTAATGAAACAAATTTTCATACAAAATTTTTCTTTTTTTATTTACCTACATACATACATATTTTCATTTACATACATACATATCTGTGTCGTTTTATCATAACATCTTAAGTCTAATATATTAATATTAGACTTAAGATGTTATGATAAATTATATGATATTAATATATTAGACTTAAGATGTTATGATAAAACGACACAGATATGTAAATACTTACATATGTATGTATGTATGTACATATTTCTTTTTTGTCAGATTTTTGAGCAAAGCAATTTTATGTTTTTAAATTTTTCAAAATTCTTTCAGTAAAATTTATTATTATCTTTTGCTCTATAGACAAATCGGGAGATCTTCACATTGGAAAATCCACGTTCTAGTCATTGTCCTGTCATTCGGCCTGGACCAGCTTTAGGCTGTAATTTCTGTTGGAATACCATCGATGGTCATGGTAGAATTTTGCGACGCAAAACTAAATACCACTGTCCAGAATGTCAAACGAATTTATGTATAGTGCCATGTTTCCAAGAATATCACGAACGATTAAATAACGAACTTGAAGCATCCACCGCCACCACAACCACCAATGCTTCGACAAGAACCTTAACTACTTCATCTGCAGGCTCTTCGACTAATACATCTAGCCACAGTAACAACAACAATAACCAGATGCAAGATAGTCGAGCAAATGCTCAAATAAGTAATGCAGCGTCTTCTAACAGTAGACATTATACAAAAGCGGAAACTTAAAGAATAAAAAAGAATAATATTTTGTAAACAAAAAATAGTAATACCAGGTGTTATAATACCATATACTTGGTACCTTGAAATTAAATTTTGTGAGAGATTTGTTTAAACTTAAGGGTCATAACTGTTGGAAACGACTGAAATAACAGATTTTTGATATATTTTTGTATATTTCACTTCAAATATGTCATCATTTTTGGTCTGTATTTGGGCACAAATATGTATAGTGGTTTGTAATATGTGTAACTCCGAAAAGGGATTCCTAATTTAGCTTCAAGACTCAGCTACATATATATGTACATATATAAAATAGAATGGTACACATCTGTTTTTTTAAGTTTTGTGCTAGTTGTGGCTCTTAAATTGAAAACAAAATTCTTTTGAATAATATATGTATGTACATATATAAGTACGTACATACATATGTATGGATGTAGGTATGTAATTATACATACATACTTACATATATGAACTAAACCATCAGCCAATGTATGTTATATTAGAAAATAATATTGGAAATTGCATTAAATTATTATTTTCGTATATAAGTACATACATACATACTTTGTTTTGTATGGTTTAATAAAATTTGTTTATTGGTAAACCCTGTTTATTGATTTTTCTGCTCAATATGGGTTTTAATTAATTTTGTATTTGTATGGCTAAAGGTTTTCTGAAATAAACAGCCCTGTCACAGAAATCAATTTCGATCGAAAGTGGAATTGATTCCGTATTTTATTATTTGATTTATTCAATAAAGAAAGTTTTAAATTTGTTTTTGTACTATCAGATACAAAAAATGCAAATTCGATCTTGAAATTAAAAGTGGTTTCATTCCGAAAAACAATTTCGTTTTTTGTTTTCTGGAGAAGCAAAATACGGAATCAATTCCACTTTCGATCGAAATTGATTTCTGTGACAGACCTGAAAATGTGTTTTAAAAAAGCAAATGGGATAGTTTACATATTTTAAATATATTTTACTACTATCGAAATATTGCATTTGGAAAACCATTTTGCCAATGATTATCTAATTGTTGTTGTTAAAAAAATTTATAAAAATTTGTTGCAATGTCTTCTTATATAGATGACATTAAAAACGTAAAATTTACGTAATAAAAACTAATGATAATAAAAATACTTAAATAAAATAAACAAAATAATAATAATAATAATAAATTTACAAAATATATCTATATTTAACGAAAACTAAATCAAATACTTGTGAAACAAAAACTTTTAAATATGAAACCTGCAACTATTTTTTTAAATTATATACGTACATAGTGTATGTATGTATATTGTATTTTTAAGAAAAAAACATGCAATGTAATAATAATTATTTTCTTTTTAAATAACAATATAAAATTATTTTTTGTTTTTATCTAAAAAGAATACTGTGTTGCAAAAACTTTGCTAATTTAGTAGCTATCTGTTGAAAATTATATACTTATGCATACTTTCTACAATCTTTTTCACATATACTTACTTGCATACATACTTAAATACATATGTAAGTAGTTATTTGGTGTGTGCTTAAGCATAAATTTATTTTAAGCCCAACAATAAACGGCATTAAAATCTAAATAGTTCATGACAATTATTTTTACTATTAATTTTCATAAAAGAAACCTGAATGGTGTGTAATTTCACAGCTAAATTATAATGAAAACTTTTTCTATTTTTCCAGCACTATTTTATATAAAAATATTTATAATTTAGCTTTACGAAAAATACAACATGTGTATACAATACCATTAAATCATCATTAAAATCGAAAACATTTATTTTAATAGAAAATTTGCAAACTGGGCTTTAAACATATTATAATATAAAAACAATGAAATTGTTTGACAAAATAAAGAACAACCAAAAAACATCTATGCGCAATTTTAAATGATCTAATCAAAATGATACCTCGTTAGTAATTTAGGCTGAGACACCAAATATATGAAATACTATATAGAAGTGCAACGTGTACGAAATAATTTGTTAGCTTTTCAATAAAGATTTTGGAAACACCGAATTAAAAGGGCTATATATTAAGGCCATTTTTTTCAAATTCAACACAATGACAGAATTTCTATGAAAAACGATCAAATTATTTTGCTTATAAGAAACAAAAATGAATAAAAGTTTTAAATTTGCTTTGCTTTTTGTAAACGCAATTGGGCCTACCATTCATTTATTTATTTTAAAAATTGTCGAAATTGATATATGACGATACCCGTTGGAAAGTTGGCCTCTGTTTTTCTTTGAAGTGTACAAATTTACTGAGAAGTATAGAATCGTTAATTTTGTACACAAACATTTAAAATTCGAGTATAGATCAAAATTTTTATTGAGATTAAAAATTTACTTTCAGGATCATGTTTTACAGACTTTGAAAACACGTTTGTAAATAAAAACATTGAAAATAATTGTTGTTAAATGTTTTAAGGACACATTTATTTTTATTTGCAGATATTTAATGTTAAAAATATAATTTTATGCCATCATTTAGTTTTAGTTTTTCTTGTTACCTTCAACAATTTCAGCGGGAGGATTAGCATTACGGAAATTTGGGAATTGCTCCCATGGAGCAGATAAATCAAATTTTCTAAATTCTTGAGCCAATTCCAAGGGTTCACAAACAACACGTTTTTTCTCGTCATCGTAACGCAGCTGAAGGTTTAAAAATTATAAGCAAATAAATTTTATTTAAAGAAATTCTAACTTACCTCAACATAACCAGACAATGGGAAATCACGGCGTTGTGGATGCCCTTCAAAGCCATAATCAGTTAAAATTCTTCGTAAATCGGGATGGTTGGCAAAGAATACTCCATACATATCGTAAATTTCTCGTTCATACCAGTTAGCAGCTTTGAAAACTTCGAAGCAAGAATCTAATGGTGTCAGCTCATCAGTGTAAGTCTTGACACGAATTCTAGAGTTGTATCGCAATGACAGAATATTATAGATAACTTCAAAGCGATACTTGCGCGACGGTACATCCATGCCTGCAATATCTACAAGATTAGTGAACTGAGCTTGATGATGGTCTTTTAAGAACTGCAGCACAGGCACAACGCCTTCTGGGGCAATGAGAACTTCCAGTTCATCGCCTGCTGTTAGTTGTACCTTTTGTACATACTTCGGTAAACATTCGGCCACATAGCGGCCAAAATCAGAAAGAACTGTTCGGGAAGCTTCATTCGGTTTACGTATTGTAGCTTCAATATAAAGAATTTCAAACTATTTTACTTAACACATTTTAAAAATTTTACTGGCACTTACGTTTATCTGTTTTGTGTACATCTGCTGCAGAACTAACTAAGCGCTTTGCCCCAAAACCAACAATTCCAGCAGACATGCCTACAATAAATTTAATCGATGTTCATTTGTTTTTGGCAACTGAATTGTATTTACCATTATTAACGCTAGCTTGTTTTAAAAACTTGAACCCAAGATTTCTTATCAATCCTGCCATAATGTATAATTAAACCCAAGGAATCCCAAAATTTAACAATTCCTTTGGATTGAGTAAATATTTTTGCCCCTTTGATAGTTTATGTAATATTGGTTTTAACAAGCAGCTGTTCGAATAGTGATGTATTTTTAGGTATTAAATTTTAACATAATTGAACAAAAGATCCGTTCATTAACTTTCCCGATAAAAACTTAAAGGAAGAGAATACCACAAGAAGGTAAATCATAAAAAGTGTGTATATATATCTTCGTTTGGAGGCATCAACTGCCCCAAAAAGAATAGATCCTGCATAGCTTAATGCGCTTAAAATTGTTCAATCCGTTCATCGCTTAATAAAAATGTATATTCTCTTTTTTTAAAAAATTAATTGATACTTAGCGATTCATTTGATATTTTTGCACACTTTAATTAACTCCAATGTAACGTTTGTTAGAAGTTTAATGAAATCTACTAGAATTGACATACAAAAATTTAAATTTTAACTGTCTAATGAACATACAAGCTTGGCAACAATATACTACTAAAAAGAGCAACTATTACTTTATGAATTTGGTACCATTTCGTTTCCGAAACGTAGCGTCAATTTTTCCACGACCCTATTTTATTTCATTCTTCTTTTTTAAAGAAACATCAGAATCGCATATAAAAAGGAAATTCATATTCCAATTTCAATAAAACGGGGAATTAAAATAAAAACAATAAGAAATTAAAACAAAATAAACAAAAATTGCATTATTTCCGTTTGATTTTGTGTCAATAACAAATAGGATTTTTCGGAATTTCTTAAATATTGTAAAAAATGAATCACTTGAAGTGGATGGGCCATTCGGCCACAATATTAGATATACATAAAAATCTACGAGCAGATTTGAAGAGCTGTGAAGTAACATTAGTGGCCAAGGGACACTGCGTTAAAGCCCATCGATTCGTGTTATCTTCTTGCAGTGACTTACTACGTTGTCTACTTACTGATGTTCCCATTGGACAGGAATGTTGCCTTATGCTTCCCGACATTAAAGGACATTTGCTGGATAATGTTTTGGCTTTTATATACTTGGGAGAATGTTCCTTATCTTCTACAAATTTGTCCGAGTTTTTAGAAGCTATCAATGTATTGGGCATTAAGAGTGCCATTAGTTTTGAATGTAATACAAATGCTTTACAGACAGTTCAAAGTGTTAATTCCAGTACAATCGCCTTGGATAGCAATACAACTATGGCGCCAGTAAGTAATACTTTAGCAAACGCTCAGGTGACAGTTGGGAGTTCAGGTGATTCATTGAATCAGGAAGAAATAATTGGTTCGCAAAATGTGCTCCATAATGAGGCTCATACTGCAATTTCTGGTACCGCAAACAATTCTGGTGAAACCAGAGAACTCGATTTTTTAGACGTTTACCATGAACCTCAACATAAAATAACATATTCAATAGAACATGTTCCAGGTTCTACAGCTGGCAATGAATTTATTTTAACGGAAAACTCTGGTACTTTCACAATAACTCATAGCGGTAAATTAGAACCCACTACATCTCCTGCGGAATCGTCAAATATGGAAGTTACGGAGGATGACGGATGTGATTCACATATTATAGAAGAATACAGCAGTGGTGATGAACCTTTAATACAAATGGGTGAAACTGGACAAGAACAAGAAAGT
This sequence comes from Germaria angustata, assembly GCA_963681545.1. Classification (NCBI taxonomy): domain Eukaryota; kingdom Metazoa; phylum Arthropoda; class Insecta; order Diptera; family Tachinidae; genus Germaria; species Germaria angustata. Next base: position 49,429,876 of record OY813000.1, on the reverse strand, counting down.
GTAACAGTAGCCCAGTCTATAACGCAACAACACCAGCAGCATCACACAACACCACTTGTTCCAGTAGCAACGACATCAACTTCAATTATACACGTAAAGCCAAAATTGAAAACTCTTAAACTTAAACATCCACAGGGATCTCAAAGGATAATAGCAAAAATGGAACAACTTTCTGAAGATGCGGCGAGCGATGACCCCATTTCAATATTGCAAACATCAAATGAAAGTTTTACTTTACTGAAAGATGCCTCCATAATGTCCACAAGTAATACTAGTCAAGACGAATCAGCGGATTTTTCTATGAACAACTCTGACACGTCTGCAACCGAATTAGCCTACCAAGCTATGATGAATGAGGGTATGTCTTTGCCAAAGGCCGCTGACAAGTTTAATGTTTCTAAAGCGGAACTATGGCGTAGAGTTCGTAGTACCGGAGTTGAACAGCTCAACAAAGCGGTCAAACTCGATCCTGACAAAATTGATGTCATAGAATTAGCTAGTAAGGCAGTAATAAATGAGGGTTTATCGCTACAAAAAGCCGCCATACGTTACGATATATCCAAAACCGTGCTTTGGCGCAGAGTCCGCAAACATCCGCAATATATGAAGACTGCACGTGAAAATCCAATTATAATTAAGGCATATGAACGATTAAAATCTGGCGAATCTCTTAAAAGCATATCGCAAGATTTAGATATACCCATGTCTACTTTGCACCGACATAAAGTACGTCTCTCACAAACTGGTCAGCTGCCTGACTTTGTTACGTGCAAGAAACGTGATAGCATGTCAAAAGATGATCTTAAATTAAAATTGTCTAAAGCAGTGCATGCCTGTGTACACGAAGGGATGTCGCAAAATCATGCTGCTAATTTATTTCAAATTTCCAAAAGCACTTTATGGCGACATCTGCAAAAACGAGTAGCTGAAGCGGAAGCCGCTGAGACCGAGTCTATGGGGGACGAGGATGAAATTAAACAAGAAGTAATTCTTTCATAATCCAGAAGATAAAAAAATGGTCTTAAAAGAATGTCTCTTCTATTAAAATCATTGAAAAGAAGCTGATCGCCCTTTTTGTTCCAATTATTCCCCAATTTTTGTTTTCACGTGATCTTGGAAGCTTGGTCATATATTTTTATAACAAATTTTTAATTTATCAAAATTTGAAAAAGAAATGTGTTAGTTTTTTTTTTAATTGTAAGCCCTATTTTTTATTTAGCAATTATAATGTTAGTGAAAAAATAAGACATTTTTGTTTTATTAGTTTAAGATTAGTTTTAGTTTTAACTAATTTATTATGTTTAATAAATAATGAAAGCAAATTACTCATATTTCTCGTTTTAAATGAACAGACTTGTTCGTTAAATTCGTATTGTTATTTTTGCTTTGCATCAGTTTCTTTAATCGAAGTAGATGACTGGTCTGCTGTAGCAGATCCTAGGGCGTTGCTGTCGTTGCTTAGAAACAAAACCCTCCTCTGTGTATTTGGTGCAGAACCTTGCTAGTCTTTGATCCTACCTTTTTTCCCAGGTTGTGGTGACTGCTTGATCTTTGTCATAATGTTTATCCTCTTTTCCAGAGAGGGGTGGTCGGGGATGGATTTTTTTAGAGCGGGGTTGAAGTTAATTTTGAAACTCGATAAATCATGGTGAAATTTTTTTTGTCGTCTTCCAGTTAACGAATCATGGGTATTTGGTTTTGTAGGCAATTTGGCGGGCCCAAGGTTGACCACCCAATACATAATCTGGTGGCGTAATAATTTAAGCAGCATCTGTTCGCGAGTTACAGTATTAAAAAAAAAATATTTCACTGAAATCCTCGTGGTAGAATAGGATATGAAGATTTATTTAAACTTTGTTTGAGCTCTGGAGGTCTATTAGTTCGGAAGATATCAAGGTGGAGCTGAGATTTGCTTATTCATCTGCAGAAAATTTCATTCAAAAACGCCGATCCGGGGTAAAGGATAAGAAACCTTTCTTGATATGGTAAATTTATGACAAAAATGTGAAACTTTACAGGTTGGTAGAATAAGATGTGGGGATTTATTCTACTTCTCTCGGGGTCTATTAATTCGGGAGATATCGGGGTGGACTCCATAATCGCATTTGCCAGAAGGACCGCCAGGCGGGCCTAAGCTTTCCAACCTATCTCATATGGTTAAAGAATCATTGAAATAGTTGCAACCGTTTCTGAGTTATAGCATTTTGGCAAATAAGTTTTAGCGAAATCCACCAGCTTCTCCTGGCTTGGCATTTTAGAAAAAACGAATTTGCATTTTTTAAAATTTTAATTTTTTGGTGGTGAAAACAATTTTTGCGTTTTGCTCAATAACTCGGCTGTTTTTCAAGACAATTGTATGGAATTCGGTAAAATGTTACATTTCATAATGGAGAAAATTTTTCTAAATAAAATTGAAACACCCACTTTATATTGCTGGAAAATAGGCAATATTTGAAAGTACATACTTATATGTATACAGTCCTATTGTTGTTAATGCAAGGAAAGTGAGATTTTGCTTATTCATCTGTAGAAAATTTTATTTGAAAATACCGAGCCGCACCCGAGATATTTGGTAAGAAACTTCACGTTTTATAGTCATGGTTGACTGCTCTATAGGCGAAAACATCTCAAGCACCGAAAGACATTTGTCCTCTATTTATTTGCGGACCCAAAATGTAAATAAAACAAGTTTTTTGCTGTTTTTTTCTGTTTGGTTTTTGCGTTTTTTTATTGATTTTTTTTGTTGTATATTATTATTAAAAACTAATAATCAAAAGCAAATACTTAATTTTTTTTAGAAATAATTATATTAAATTATTATACATTTAGTATTATAACACAGAATATATATTAGTTTTTTATATTTAGGCTTAATATTAAATAACATTTAGTATTATTTTAGTTGTAATTAATAATTTTTTATATACTTTTTTTAAGTATTTGCTTTATAGTTAATTTCTTAACGACTTCGAATTTTAGTTATTCATCAGCTAAAGTTATTTTCCTTCTAACTGTGTTTCATTTATTTTTTTAGTATAAATTTTAACCTACTTTATTTAAGCTGATCTTATAGTTAATGTTTTATATATATGTATGTATGTATATATATCAAATTATTTTATATTTTATAGGGATTTAAGTTTATATTTTTAATATATGATAGATATAAATAGTTATTTCAGTAACTTAAAATATTTTTACTTTATTTCGTATTTATATTACAAAATTATTTTTGTATATATATATATATATATATATATATATATATATATATATATATATATATATATATATATATATATATATATATATATATATATATATATATATATATATATTGCATGCATTAATTGTATACATTAATTTTCATTTATTTTTTAATATTAATAATAATTTTTTGCCAATTGTTTAATAAGCTTGACTTTAAACAATTTTTAGTTAATATATGCATGTATGTGTTTTTGTTTTAAAGAATTCATATATTTACCAATTACAACTATTAAATTAAATTACTTTAATTTTATACACTAAGCAATTTCATTGATATTTCTATTGCTGCTTATGTGATATATATATATATATATATATATATATATATATATATATATATATATATATATATATATATATATATATATATATATATATATATATATATATATATATATATATATATATGTAGGTGTTTTTTTATTTATGTAGTTATGTGTTTAATAATTTTAAATTGTATTTTGGTACAATATATTTTTGTGTTTTTAAAGTTATAATTTCAATTTATTTGTTTTGTTTTATAAAGATAACAATTATAAATATTTTAACAATGTGCGTAATATTTTAAATCAAACATAATATTTATTAAAAAAGAAATAACAAAACAATAACCGAATTATTTTATAATAAAACGCCTAAATGTGGACTTGGTTATAATTAGATTAAAAGCAAATCAAATGACTGCTTTAAAAAAATATTTTTAGATCTGCAAAAAATAAAAATTAAACAAGGAAAATTAGTATACGATAAAAAGAAAACAGTATTTTTAAAAACTTTCGTGAAAAGTGTAAACAAAATTCTAAAATTATTTTCAAGTATTTACATAAGAACGATTATTGAAATGGCAAACAATTTTTTTTAGTAATTAAAAGAATTAAAAATTTAGCTTGGCTAGAAAATTTTATATGACTTAGTGATCAATAGAAAATTTCATTAAGCGGCAAAATACATTTGCAAAAATTCTTTTTTTTTCGATTATTTCTATTATTATATATTTATTATTTTTTTGTTTAATGGAGACTTTAAAATTTTGCAAACCGTACGAAAACTGAAAGCCGCAGAAAGTTTTAAAATACAAATGTGAAAACTGAATTCATTCACTTTCAAATAAATTATGAATACTCAATATTGAAATTTATCGCGATTGTACGAAAAAAGGTGATTTATTTGAAAAAAAAATAATAATAATAATAATAATAATTCTTAAAAATAATTTTTAATTAAAAAATAACATTTAAAAAAATTTCGTAAAGTCTAATTTACAAATACTCTAGGATTTAATATTTCGCATGTATTTTTAAATAAACTGATTGTGAAAGTCAAATCTAAGGTTTTATAAACTAATAAAGTTAAAATTAAAAAAAGAAGAGATGTTATGTTAATTAAACGACTAATAAATAAAATTAAATATATTCATTTTCTGACTTTTAACCTCTTGAAGGAAAGTTTCGAAAATTATAATAATAATAATTTGTATTCCCTTTTAATATACAAATAAAATTAAATTTTTGAACTAAAGTTTGGATTAAATTTACAAAATCAGTCAATCAGACTTTTTTATTTTTAATTAAAGCTATTCGAAATATATATTAATAATAAAAATTACGAATTGTTAGTTTTCGACTTGATTGTCCGCTAAATTTCAAAAATTAATATTTTTGGATAAACAATTTTGGATTACTTTTAATTTGTTCAACAACAAAGATATTTATTTAAAAATTAAAAAAATTTGTTTGTTTAATATTTGGTAGAAATTTAAATAATAATAATGAAATATAAATATAATAATCATGAAAATTAAGAAGTCATATAAAAAATCAATTTTATTATATCAAACGATGATTTTTTTCATTTTATTTTAAATGACATGGAAGAACAAATGTCAACGAAAACGCGTCACTTTGCTTTAATATTTTTTGCCCAAAATAAAGTTTTCAAATGCTAAATTTAAGAAATTTGCTTTGATTGGGTAAAAGACATTCAGGCATGTGATGGAAATCGATCAGTTTCTATATGGTGTAATAAATTTCGATCGATATTTATTATCATTTAAAATGCATACTAGTTGTTAAGTCGATAGTAGTGTGATGAACACTATTTCAAAATTAAAGTTTTGAAATCTCAATCGATTTCCATCACATACTAGATTATGAAAATTTAAAATTATTTTTAAGTTTTCATTATAACAAGAAGTTCCAAGTGTAAACTTCTTTTTGCGTCTTAAAAATTTCGCCTCAATTTTTTTTATTATTAATTATGTAAAAAATATCATTAAACATACGAGTTTTAAAGAATTATGACATCCTTATTAAATTCATTTAATTATTACAAATATATTTTAAAAACTAATCGAGTAAGTATGTCAGAGAGTAGAAACTATTTTCCGAATGAACAACTAATGACAAATTTTAATAAAATGGATAATTTTGCTTTAGTAAGATCAAAATGAAAACGAAAGACTAATTAACTAGGGCAGTAAGAGTTTTAGATGCGAAGCTTAATTTGAACAATATGCAACATTTTAATCAAATTTAACATGTATTTTAAGGGAAATATTCAGGTAGTTACTTTACCAAAGTTCCCAAAAGAATATTCAATTGCTTATTAAATCAACATATTTGTAAGTTGCAACAAAAAGAAAATTGACAAAAACATATTTAAAATTATCATGTAAAACTATTATTACTATTATGTAATATGTTTATTTTGGCTTTGTATTACATATTATGATTATAAATAAACCATGAAACTGAAGGGCGGCTTTTAGTTTATTATGGTAGAATCTAAAATAATAATTTTTAATATTCAATTGCATTTAAATTTTAAGAAAACTAATAATTGCTCTTCATTAAATTTTGTTTCTAACTCACATACACATGTATATAATATACAAAATACATATCTACATATATACTACAAAAATAAAAAGATTTATTTCAAGGCATGCATATGCATATGTATAAACTACTGGTGTTTTGAGATAAACGCATTATGATTATAATTTTGAAAAAGTTATGCAAAATTAATTCAAATTTACACACTTTTTAACACAACCAATTAATAATAAAAAATGATTTTTTTCTTTAGTTCTATGTGAATAATATTTAAAACCAATTTCTAAATAATGTTCTTTTTTTAAATTATAAGATTCAAACGCAAATACAAAAGCATAATGTAAATTATTAGTTATTTGATTTAGATATATGTACATATATACACACATATTTATCTTATATTACATTTGTTTTCCTTTTATTTTATTATATTTTTTTGTTATCGTTTATAGGCACTTTTAGCAATTATAATTTTTAATTCATTTGTTTTCCATTATTTGAAAAATAAATTTTGATAATTGATGCAAAAGAGGTTTTTAAAACTTGGTTTTTACAATAGAATTTAATTTTACGATATTTAATTCCGCATGAATTTGAAATGTTACAAGCTCAATTTATTATTTTTAGAGTGTTAAAAAATATTATAAGCATGTCATATGGGTTTATTGTTATTTCAGTCGGTGCTATGTTTAATTTTAATATAAAAAGAAGAAAAACATTTTTATATTGATTTTATTTTTTTGTTTTTAAAAGGATCACAGTCTTCAAGCTCATAACACTTCTTAATTTAGAAAGAAAATACATTAAGAAAATAATAAGATTTCTTTTTTTTACTAAGTAAAATTCTAAATAGAAGAAACATTATTAAATCGCTTTTCCTCTATTAAGGACTTTAAGCCAAATGTATAAAAATAATTAAGCATGTAAATATTTTGATATGAGTGTATACTTTTAAACTTTTGATTATGAACTTTTAAACAAGAATAGCTGAATAGCTTTAGTATTCAAAGACCGAAGCCGGGTATTTGCTTCACAAAAAATAAATAAAATAATAATAATTAACTATCTATCTCGAATAGTTATTTATATATTTTAATGTGTAGTTAAGCAAGTTATCAATATAAACAATTTGTTTTCTTGAAATTTTTATATTATTTGTTTGCTCTTGCATTTACTAAACACTTTCAATATTAAGACAAGTTTTTCCTTATTTTTTAGTGTATTTTTTTAATAAATATATATTTACAGGAAAAATATTATTTAAGAACTTTGTTATATACAAACATAAATTTTCAGAATTTAAAGCACTTTTCAATTATTTTCAAAGTAATCAGCTTTTTTAATTTTTAATAATTGTAAAATATTAAAACTGTTCTGTTTAATTTTATTTGACCTTTTAATTATGACTATTATAATTACAAGTTTAAGTTCAAGTATTTTATATAAAAACATTTATTTTCAGTATTTCGTTATCCTTCGGTTGGCATTGTCGGGGAAAATGCTTCACGTATGTGATGGAAAATTATCGATTTCAAATCGATTGTTTTGAAGTTTTGAGATTTTGTGAATTTAGATCGATTTTGGTAATAAATTTTTGATCTACTACATGCATAGATGTTTTTAATTAAATCTTATAGTTTTTGTTTTAAGAGGAAATTTAAAATTGGAATAAGAATTTTTCTCTAAATCAATCGAAGTTCATTATACCATATCAAAATGATTATTTTCAAATCGATGGATTTGAAAATAATCATTTTGCTTATGAGAATTGAAAATTATGTATAAATTTTCATAATAAATCGTTAAAAAATATTTCTCTCCTGGCGATGTTAATCAAAGGGCAGTGAAATATCCAAAATACAATTTAACAAAAACTACCTTTAACCTTTAACAAATAATTAAGAAGATCTAACAAACTAATTGTTAGTTAAGTTTTGTGTGATATTTTCAATGATTTTGGTGATTAAATGTACATATGTATGTAAGTATATATGTAGTCAGTTTATATACATTACGAAGAGTTTATTTTCGAAATTGCGTAAATGTAGAGTTCGTTAATTCCAAATCATAAGCTCCTAATTTCGTTTTCAAATACAATTTTTTTATAAATTATTTCCATATTAATCACAGCCAACCCGTTTTGCTAACTGCTGTAAAGGCAATACGTATTGGCTGGTTATTGAAAATGTAATAAAAATTTTACTTTAAATCGAATGATTAATTGAAAAAAATAATTCCAATTATTACAATGTTTAATCAGTTTAAAATATTTTTTTATTAGCATTTATAAATACATATGTACAATTTTTCTTCTTCTATTGTTGTATTGAAGGCACTATTTCGAAAATAAGGTAAGCAACGAAATCAAAATATTAAGAAAATTTTTTTTCAATTTGATTAAAAAAACAGCAAAACTAGTTATAGCAAAGACTATAAACATAGAAATAGATCTGTAGTCTATAAAATAGAATATTTTTTTGTAAAAAAATGTTAAGCGGGTTGTTGCATAAACAGTATTCAGAACATATTTTTCCAATACCCTTTCAAAAGCCAAACGTTTAAATTTATGAGTGGTGGTTTACAAAATATTTCTTCGTTTATTTATTGCAAAAGGAAAAAGAATAATAAATCTCGAACTGCGGCCACCGGAAGTACATCAACGTTTTAAAATGGTACTTTTTAAAATTTAATAAATATATACATATATGTACATAAATTTAAACGGATTTGGACATGCCAGCAATTCCACAATTGTAAATGTCATCGATTTCTGAAAAATTACATACATACGGGTATGTAGGTATGTGTATCTACATTTTTAAAGATAAAGATTTCCACCACAAATTAATGTTTTGAAAGGAAAATATGTGGTCTTGGGAAAATTTTTATTTAAAATAATATCATAAGGATATAGGATACGTTCGTAAATGCAGTTGTTGTGCAAACCTGTTCGTTATTATGCAACAGCTGTGAAAACTTGGCCGCAAAATCGAATTTTTCGCAACTGGCGTATCATGTAATTTTCACATTTATACATACATACAAAAAAAAAAAAAAAATAGACAGGTTTGCTGTTTTGTGAAATCTTGATCGAACAGTAATTGGCAAAAATTAAATACTTTTTATTATAAATTGTTATCCTTGAAGATTTCAGTTTTAGCACACAAAATTGTCTAATTTGAACAAACTGTGTAAATGCGAACGAAAATTTCGTTGTAACATTTATATTAAAAAAATAATAAAAATCTTTAAATTTATTATTCTTTTAATTGTAAACGTTTTTCATTGAAATATGCTATTGCAATTGTTGTTAATATTTTAACAGTTCGTTCAAAAATGCACTTTTTCACAGATGTTAAGTAGCACCAGAGTATCTGGAAAATATATGCAACTGCTGATCACATAACAGAAACGAGATTTTTAATCACTGCCGCAGTTTTCCACAAATTTAATAAATTTACAAACATACCCGTAGATATATAGATGTATCAGACATATCACCACCTACATACACAACTATAATCTTCAGAAGTGCTTCCAAATATTGTTAAGATATAAAAAAATATTACGTTTGAAATTCTACAGTTTCGACAGAATTTTGTTATTTTTTTCTTATATTCCTATTTAGGCGATTGGATAAACATGTCGATATATGGTACATACATAATAAAAATAATTATATTTTTGACTGAAGTTTTAAATTTTCTTTGAAAATGTTTTAATTTTCATTCGCAGTGTGTGGGCTGGACTGCAAACAATGCAGCAATAGAGGAAAAATTATAATTATACATATATTTTCATAAAATTAATAAATTTTTTATCATTAAATTTTTTTTAACCTCTCTTCTTTTTTTCAATCTGCTAACAAGTTGCAGATATAATACACGCGTAGGGATCTACCATGTTCTGCAGATCGAAATTTATTTAAATCGAATATGAAAATAGCTAATAGCAGGATTTTTCCGTTATTTTCATAATTTGAAATTTTTTACAGTTTAAAATATCATTAGAAATCAAATTATGATTTCTAAAAGGTCAATGCGGCTACGATATTATTATTATTTGTTGAATAGTTCGATTTGCAGAACATGAGGCAAATTATGCCATTGGGTATCGATCGAAATTTCAATGCAATTCAAGATTTTTTTAATTTCGATCGATATCGTATGCCGTAAATTACCACAGGAGCGAATATCGGATACGTATGTACATACTTATAAATACATATGTATGTGAGTGAGTTGCGCATGTTGAATTAGTTTGTTAGTTTAAGATTAAGAATGAAATATTAAAAATTAGTTTCAAATAACGCAGTTTAAACACTCATGTTTTGATGGAGTCTTTTTGTTTTTTATTTGAAAACGAAAGAAAATATATGCTGAATATATTGGTAATAAAGTAAAATAGATATTTATATATTATTAATATAGATTATTGTGTATCCATAAATTTGATTTTATAGTTGCATATTCTAAACAAACAAAAAAAAAACTTCAATATGAAAATAAAAGGTAATATTTTTTTTAAATAAATATTTGATCTTCATACTGTTTATAAACACTCATGCACACATGTACATACATGCACGTGTAAACTGATTTCTTCATGGGACCATGCTAATGATAATTTAGTAAAAAATCGTTTTTCCTAGAATATACATATATTTACAAATATATATTGGTATAAATCTGAACATTTTTAAGTGCATATACCTACATATTATATTACATACAAAGGGACCAGTATTTAATTACAAAAACAAATTATTGGGTAGATAGTAGCAAGTATGAATTTAAGAAATGGGTTTTCCGCACGAAGGACTATGCTTCAAAATTATAAGAAGCGATTGTTTTTTAAACTTAACAAAATTACGTACCAGAAATTATAAAAAAGCATTTTGTATTATGTATTTTGATTAATGGCACAAAAACTTATAAAATATACCATTTTCTGTGGGGATCTTTTATTTCAATAGATAAGGTGTATTCGTTTAAAGTTGGACTTTAATGTAGAAATTAAAAAAAATAATAATAATAAAAAAAATATTTCAATGCTTTTTTAGTTGGAATTAGAAATTATCAATGCTAGTCTTATACTGACATTTCTGACGTATTTCTTTTAAAAAGTATGACGGATTTTTATTGTGAATGTTGTGTTCTAGTTGTGTGTTAACTTAATCAGTACAAATATAAGTTTGATTTTTTTTTTCATTTTGTATTTGAATATATGAGTGAATATAAGTGTGTTTAAGAGTGAAAGTGAAACCATTAAACTGAGAATTTTATGTTTATATCATTTGCTTTGTTTTTTGTTGTTAATACACATGTGAAGATTTAGTAATTGTTTCCTTTTGCTGTGGTGTGTTTAAAAAATAAATATACACCAAATATGATTGTGCATTTCATTACTAACACACTCCCCACATTGACCTTAATAAATGCCTAGATTTTTACAACTTAAGACAATGAGATTTCTAAAGTCAATAAAATTCACGAGATTTTTGTAAGTTCAAAATGAATATTTCCCATTTAAGTGTTAAGCTAATAAACGTATGCATGACATTGTTCTAACATGTCTAGCGTCAAATATTCTTTTATTTTTATTTAACATTGCCAGTTTTGGAGCAACAACTATGAAATTGTTTTGGAGCCAGAATTTGCATTTTAGAAAAGTTTAGAACTGATAATTTATTTATGTTTGAAAGTGTTGCTTTTGAAGCAATTTTCAGTAAATTTGTTAAGAAAAAATAAAAATCAAATTGAGAAATATTAACTTTTTACCCATTAAAAATCGATAGCAAATACCTTTTGAATTGTAGGAAAAAGGTACATACATCTTATTATTCTTAATGTCAAGTTCTTATACAACTATAATTTCTGAAGCTTGAGTTGAGAAGCTGTGAAAAAATTTTAATAAAGTTCTTAAAAATAATAACATTTCAAAGTTTTTGTTATTAGCTTCTTCACATATTTCTTATATATTTATATGGAGAGGGTTTTTTATTTCTAATAAAGAATAAAATTATGTATGTATGTATTCATAAGAGTTGAATTCAAAAAATTAGCCAAAAAGTAAATTATATTATTTAATTACAACACAAGAGCGATGCGAAATATAAGTTGGCATTAAATAATTAAAAATTGATTTGCCCTTAGAAGCCTACGTGTTTTTTTTAACATAAATCAATTTATTAAAATTAATATCGAAGTATTTGTGATTATAAAGGAAAAAATTTATGCAATTTAGAAAAAAAAAAACAATAATACATATAAGTGAATACATATTCTATTTACAAAATGAAAATAATAAAACAAGCATAAACATACATATATATGTATATTCAAGCAAGCTTTAAAATAGGTTTTAAATAATGATAGTTTTTGTTATTTTAGCAATAGCTACATACATATTTCTTATTTTTATTTTCTTTTTTGTTTGAAAACGAAATTATTTCTTGAATTTCTTTTTCGTTTTAATTAATATATGCACATGTACATGCATATACTTCATAATAACATACATATATGTTCGTTCTTAATATCATTATTCAAATTTATATGTTATATATATTGTTGTAAATTTAATTTACTTTTTTCATATACATATTTCTTAGTTATATTATGTACATTTTATCATCTTTATTTTCTACTACTCATTTAGTTCTATACTATATAATAAAATAATTATGGTATTGTAAATAAAAATATTACTTGACTGGTCCTTGTTAATAATACACATTATTTTCTTTCTTAATTTAAAATAATCCATTTGTTTTAAAGTTTACAAAAATCCTGCAAAAATTAAAACATTTTTATTATTGTAACGATAAAATTCAAAATGCATAGTTTAAATGTTGAAGAATATGTTAATTGCAAAATAGTTTAACTGCCTGTTTTTGAAAGATAAAGACTTATTCGTTCGTAAAAAATCGAACGATAGTACATTTCCGTTTTTTATAAATTTTATTTTCCTGCGAGTGAACAATTTAGTTTTTTCTGTGTTTTTGGTTCTTATAAAATGTAATTGTTCGTAATGAAAGAAAATGTCATAAATAATCGATAACCAAAAGTTATTCGTTTTCAACTAAAAGACATACTTATGAGAAGCAGAGTAAAAGTCAAAATTTACATTTTTTGTTTCTCATATTTTTTCTAATGTCGCCGGCAATCATCCTCCAACATTGTTAAATATCCACCACAATTGTTTTGTTGGAATAAATATAATTTTTTTTAATAATGACTCAGTAATGTTTTCTAGGATTATTTAATGAAATCCCTTGTAAAAACGAAAATGTAGATAAACAAACGTATCGAAAATAATTTTTTCTCACGAAATCAAAAACCTCTAATTATGTCAAAATAAAATACACGAAATCTTCAAAATTTTAAACGTTATCGTAATACAACGAAAGTTTTTAAAATTGTGAGAAGGTTTATATTTTACAAAAACAAGCAATATAAATACGAGTAATTATGAAAAATTTGTTTGCGCCTTTTCTTATAATAAAATTTATAAACTATTCTGGAAAAGTCCCAGTATCAAGCGAGTTTTCAGTATTTTTCTAAAACAAATTTTTTATGGAAAAAGTCCAAATATCCCATAAGAATTTCGAAATGTTTCATTTCACAAAATGGAACTATTCAAATTAATCGGACCTATTCTAATTTAGGAGTAATACTTTATTGTTAAAAAAAATTTAATTACAATTCAGTGGAATTGTTTTATAAATCTTTAACGAAATATTTTATAAATTTCAATCGAGCTTTTAAAATTTAGAGAAAACCACGGAAATCATTATTTGGGTACATTTTATTATGGTTTTTTACCCTAAATCTCGAGTGTTTTTTCTTATATATTGTAAAGAAATGGATTTGCTAATTTTGTTTTCCATTTATCAAATCTAATCAGGGTACAATCGGACTTTGTTATTACTTAAACATCAAAATTTTTATAATATATGTACATAAACTCACAATTTAGAGCGATTTCTGAAATTGGGAATAAAAAACAAACAGAACAAGAAGGCAACAACCAAACAAAAATATGGTTAATTACCCATGATGTTGTTGATATTTATATTTCAGTTCCAATGCTCGGGGACGTTCTTTCTTTTCTATTTTAAACTTTTTCAATTCAAAATTTTCCTTCCTTTCTTTCATGCAAAACGAACAGCTCTTTGCGCACTTGTAAATAAATGTACATAGCTAGTTGACAACAACTTTAACAACTATGTGGTAAATTAAAGCTTAATGCATTTTGTTGTTGTGGTCTTGTCAAAAGTGGTATATGTACTATATTACCAAGACCTGCTAGCTCTACAATGCTAGTTTACAACAAAGCGTGAAAACCGCCACTATTTGAAGAAAAACAACCAATTTTAAATTAGTAGGTATAATTTTAGAGCTTTTAATATCACTCCGATTAAAATGTTTTGGTATTTTTTTTTTTTTTGTTTTTTAACCACAACATAGTAAATTATTATTCAATACATTTTATTGGTGCGGTGTTGTAAATATTAATACTTTAACTACATTTACTACACTAAATAGGGCTACAAGAACACTTTGCTATCAAGAGTGAAAACCGCTACGTACAAATATTTATTACTGATTATTTGAAATAGAAGATTGAATTTCATAAGGCAATTTTGTGAAAAAGCGGTCGCGGTGTCTAACAGTGACTATTTGTGCTTAAAAACAACGACACTGTGTGAAGAAAGCACTGGTTGTGGCAAAAAAATATCGAATGTATAACAGCGAATATAAGCTTTATACAAAGCAGGGCAAATTAAAATCTGTCATTTGGAAGTATGTAAGAGTATGGAAGAGCATGGATGAAAAGATGGCTAATTAAAAAATAACATCAATGAGAATTTTGAAGCCTTGGTAGTACAAATAACTCAAAACATAAACTGGTTATTAAATTTAGCAACAAAAAAATTGATTACCAGAAAAAGCGCAGTTTTACATTGCATTGCATTGGAAGCACTTTAATGTGAGAATTTTTAACATGTGCGCCGGAATTGGAGAGACATTTAGAAGGCATTAATGTGATCAATAAAATATTATTAAGGAAATTTTAATATCGTAGAAATAAGAGCAGGAGCACATTAAAGGGATGCCTGAAAAAGAAATAATTAATATCTATGAAAATTGCACGATTGTGTTCGGCGAAAAGGTCGTGAAATTATATATTTAAAAATATTGTACAATTAAGTGGCAACAACCACAAATTAGTACATGACGAAAAAACTGTAATCGCTAGTAAAAAATGTAGTGATTTAAAATTATAAAAGATTCAGCAGTATCCAAAATATATTAGATTGCAGCCTAAAAAATATTACAGCAGAGATTTAATAACAAACATGCGTTTATTCCAATTACTAATGTACATAATATTAAATCAACCGAATGTCGACAGTAACAACGCATCGATTGGCACCACAAGCGTTACAAGCAATGAGTTACAACATAACCAGGAAATTTTATAAAGAATGATGATTTGGTTAGCGCCAATGATATGCAGGCAAATACACAGCTAAGCCAACAACAAACAATAAAATATTAAATAGTTATTTTGGAGAAATATCTCGAATAACTAATTTGATATTTTTTTTATTTCATTAACCAAATTTTACTTTTATTATTTTGAAATGAAATTAACGCACTTTTTAAAATTATTATGTTTTGCGTGCAATATAGTTTAGACACCCTGCGCTTTTCTTTTAATGTGTTTTTTAAATAAATATTTTCTTTATAACTTGTCTTCAAATATATTTAAACTTTTTCTATTTCCCATACGAAACAAGCATACACAGGAAACGAGAGAAACATGTTGGAAATAAGTTCAATATCACTACAGTCGAAGTGTTTTCAAATGTACGAGCTACCGACTTAATTCCAAAATTAATACATTTTACCTTACTTTACGTAGTTACAGAAAAGTGGATTAATAAATTCGTAAAACTTACCTTTAAGGTAATTTCTGTTGAACAAACTTCCTCTTATCTGAAGTGTAGATATTGTTTACTTGTATAGCTACTTTTAGTACGCATACATTTACATTGTAGACGAATTATAACTTATGTATATTTGTAGTTACGTAGTTAAGATGATATCTCGTTAATTTGTAAGAAGTTATTAGCATTTATCTTATTTTAGCATTCTTTCATATGTTTAGGCGAATAGCGGTTGCAGTATAGAATAGTAGTAGTAGTAGTGATAATAAGAGTAGTTTTAATATTCTTTTGTATTGTAGTCTTTCTTATAACAGACATTTTTTATACAAAAAGTGAAATTAATAGAAATAAAAACAAAATATTTTCAAAATCTACTATACAAACATTAGATTTCTAGTAAATATTTTATAAAGTGCAAAAGAAACCTTAATTTCTTAATTGGTTTTCGTTTTGTTTGTTACTTCTTTTTCTAAAATATTTTGACACTAAATTCGAATGTCTTGGCCGTTCAAATCTAATTTATATTTGGTTAGGTTCCAAACCGATAAGCACTGGGGGCAAATTACGGCATTCGATATCGATCGAAATTTCAATACAATTCAAGAAAATTTTGTTTGAAATTTCGTTCGATATCGAATGCCGTAATTTGCCCCCTGATATATATTATAACAATATATATGTACATATATACATTTGCAAGAAAATTAACAGAAACTAATATTTTGCATTTAGGAATAGCGGGGTAGATCAGTTCTTTTGTGTCTTACCATTTGGAACTTTTACAAAGTAAATTCCATAAAAATAATTGTTATTATATAAATATATATTTTTTTAATTTTTATCAACAGACTTCTCATTTTGAAGTCTACTTTTCTTCATAAACCATTAGGACGAGGACTTAATTATTATTACTATTCCTATGAGATTTCCGGCCACCACTGCCATTGGCGGAATTACTGCTACTACTTTCAGTAGTATCATTACGTTCCCGTGTGTATGAATTTTTAAAGTCTTTACTTTCAACACGTTGACTACGTGCCGTAGCTATATTCGACGAAGAAAATGACGGATTATTTAAACTACTACTATTAACACTACTGCCGCCAATATTCGCAATACTACCTCCAGTTGATTGGCGATTTTCACGGGAAACGTCTGAAAGAATTCCAAAAATATTGAAAGATTGTCATTAATAAATCATTTACAGAAATATTCTTTCAATTTTATAAATATGTAAATATATTTTTTTCAAGACACAAATGTTATGCAAGTATAAAAAAAATATTATACCTTAGCTTTAAAGTTCACATTAAAGCTAACAAACGTGTGTGCAAAACACCACTTTAGCTATATTATGATATAAGGAATTTTATTGGCAAAAACTTTGGATTTTGCTTTTAAATAAATAACAAATTATTTATTATTTTGAAGTAAAATAATTTATTAAAAAAACCATTCGTTTTGATCATTACAGTAGTGAAGCAATCAAACTAAATGAAATCAACGAATATATAAGAATAAAGAAGAATTCACAACATTCTCTTCATTCGAATGAAGAGAGTATTTCAATATGCTATTTTTTACATTTGTTCTGATTTCATGTACATCACTCTAAAAAAGATTGTTTAGTAACAATTTAATTAAAAAAAAAAATGTTTCCAAACCAAGTTTGCCAATATTTCAAAAAGGTACTAAATGCAAAGGATTTCAATGCTCAATTTGTAATAAACTTAACTTATTTTAAGTCTGAAAGCATTTCAAACTGCTGTAGCCTTGTCCAGTAAATACATAATTTAACTTACAAAAACAAATAATATACATACATATGTACTTACTTATTGAATTTAGATTATAAACAAAAAAAAACATCGAAAATATGAGGTGACTTTCTGCACTCCAGAAAGAGGGTTTCAGAAATATTTGAGAGCTGTTCCTCCCATTAAATTCTTTAGTTATTTTTTCTATGTGATTTTCCTACTTTAAGTCTACATTTAATTAACAATGTTGTCGCTAACAGCTATAAAATCTTTACATTTTTACAAGTTTTACAAGATTAAAATAAAATCGATTTTGAAAATCGAAATAAAAAGTTGATCGCAAAATCGAAATCGATTTTTGAATTTATTTGGAATTTATGTTTGCTAAATTAATGAATTTATTGGCCTGCTGCTAAAGGTATATTTAAGTAGCGTATTTACTAATACACTTTTATTAATATTTATTTATTATTTATTTTCTGATCTCAGGTTTAATACTACTTTTACAAAGAGGATATTTAATACGATACCTTTTTCTTTGGAAAGTTCAGTGCGCAATGTTATTGGAACATTGCAGCCACTATTCACAGCACCAGTTACAGTTAGAGATGCACCACCAGCACCTGAAGAGGAGCAAAGGGAGGGTGATGGGGACAAGTTTGAGCTCACTGAACTTGCGTTAGAACAGCCAACAGCGATCGTATTACTATTTGTCGATGAATTGTTAAAAGCGACATTTCCGTCAATTTTAGTCACAGAGACTGTTGAGGAAGAATTTATGGAAGTAGATGTAGAGGAGGATGGCACAACGGGGTTTGCCACAGCTGGTTCATGTTTGTTAGCAGATAAAGGCGACAAAATATTAACTGTTGCGGCATTATCGTCTTTACGTTGTGCTACTTGGGCATAACTCAAACGTGAGGCTGCCGAGTTTCCACCACTAGTAGATGATGGAAGCGTGTTAGTTACAATATTAGAGCCTGTATTCACAGACGAGACGATAGCAGCAGGTATGTTCTCAGTGGATGTTGAGTTAGTTGAAGTGGATGCATTTTTTTGCTTGCTAGCATCTTTTGGCGTCTCTTTTTTGGCAATTAATGCTGCAATGGCGGGTGGTTTCTTATGATTATTTAGACTGCACTCGGCAAGATTTGTGGTCATTGTAGCCACGCTGCACACTGCGGCCATAGTACCAGTCGTAGATAACACGTTTTTCGTGTTATTATTACGTTCGTTGTTGCTATCATTGTTGATGCTGTTGTTACAACTACCACTATTAGTACAACCGGTAGCATGAACATATGATGATTTATGACCAAAACAAGTACCACCGCCAGCTCCTCCTACTATTCCTCCTCCAGTGGCAATGGGATTACTTATGGCATGTACCAAATATTCTTCAGTCTTATTGAGTTTTTCAGGGGGATTAGTAGTTATTAGGCCACCGCTTATGTTAATGCTGCTGCTGTTGCAATCAGTAGTAGATGTGGTTGTGGTGTTAAATGTTGCAGCAACAATATTGCTACTACCACTTTTAATATTTGTAGCATTTGTTTTATTTTGTGTTAAACACGTTATCACAGTTGCAGAGTTATTAGAATTTTGTTTATTTGTCAATGATTTATTGTTTTTATTGTTTACGGATGAATAATCGCGTTGTTTCAAATCTTCACTATTTGCATTTTCTATGGCGGGTGAATTGATCAAGGATGAGGTGTTATTGTTATTTGTTGGATTAGCATTTGGGGTAATGCTGGCTGTATGGTTACTGCTAATATTTCCACCACCACTAGTAGGCGTTGGACTGATAGCTGCATTTCCCCTCTGCTGTTGGTAAAAGTTATGTTGCTGTTTGCTGTTGTGGCCGGAATCTTTACGAGATTTTTTACCTCCTCCTCCAGTTGTGCTGTTATTGTTGCCATTGCCGCGTACTACATCAGCTAAACGATTTTCTGCCCAACCACTACCACCGTTATTACCATTTCCCGAATTGATTGAGGAACTATTTTGTTGTATTAAACTGTTACTTGTATTTTGTTGTGATTGCTGATGTTGCTGGTGATAGGGTTGAGTATTGACGTTTTTTGGCTGCTGCTGCTGTTGATGATGCTGTTGTTGCTGTTGATGAGTTTGCTGTTGATGTTGATCAGCTGTGTTACTGATGCTGTTACTATTATTGATAGTCATGTTGTTGTTATTATTGGCAGATGTAGCATCATTTAAACTCACTTGCTGTTGTTGCTGCTGCTGCTGTTGATGTTGAAGTGCATTGGCAGTTTGTTTATTATTGGTACCACTGGTTGCACTAATATTACTAGAGGCCACTGAAGATGAGGTGGCTGAAATTCAATACGTACATAATATAAAAAATTTATTCTATAAAAGCACTAAAAGTTCTTTTCTGTAGTATTCAAAAGATGCAGAAAAATTTTTTTTAAATACGAAATACACCTCTGGTAGGAACGCTGTATTTTTCGTCGTGTATGTATGAAATCAATGCGTTAGCCGGGATTCGTCGTGTGTAGCGAGTTCTGCGACAGGTCCATTAATATTTCTTATACCGACAAATGACAAAGGCGGAAATTTGGTCCTATCATGAAGCGATTATTCGATTTTAGAGTTGTTTATATGCACAAAATGCTACCAAATATTTTAAAAACTTTTCAACTTTCGTATTATGTTTATTAGAATATGTTATGTAATTTGGAATGGTATAAATTAGTACAAGGGTCGCCCAAATTTGAAATTTTCAAAATTTTTTGATTCACATTTTTTAAAAATTTATATAAATCAAATAAATTCAAATGACATTTGAAGCTCGTTGTAATTAATTGTGATTCAATTGACAAACTTACGCAAGATTTTATTTTCGAATTCGTCGTTTATCTCTTGTGTTTATAAAGTAAAATTAATTGACAGTATATATATATATATATATATATATATATATATATATATATATATATATATATATATATATATATATATATATATATATATATATATATATATATATATATATATATATATATATATATATATATATATATATATATATATATATATATATATATATATATATATATATATATATATATATATATATATATATATATATATATATATATATATATATATATATATATATATATATATGTATATATTAAAACTTACCTGGCAGTGGTGGAAAAGCTGCTGCTTCTAAATCAAATTGCGGCGGTTGTGGTGGTGCAGCATTTTGTTGCTGTTGTTGCTGCTGCTGATGATGGTGGTGTTGATGATGGCTCTGGTGATGGCTGTTATGATGATAGTTATCATGATGACGGCCTCCACCTCCACCTCCACTACCATGACCTCCACCAGATCTATCACTATTGCCAGCATAACTAGAACCACCACCAGACGTATGACGGCCTTCATAGTTGCGGCCTCCACCACCAACATCACGTCCACTTCCTACACCTCCAACCACTCCTCCTCCTCCACTAGCTCCACCACCACCACCTTCACTATTATGATGATGTGGATTGTAATGATGAGTAGATGATGTCATAGAATGGTGTTGTGTCGATGATGATGAATTGGAAGAAGTATTATGTTGTTGTTGCTGCATTTGATGCTGCTGTTGTTGCTGTGAGGAACCTGATGTCGCTGTATTGTGATGTTGATTATGATGATGGGATGATGAATTATTCGAAGAATGGTGGGAGTGGGACCCACCGCCGCTATTATAATGAGGATTATAATTGTTACCTTTATAACCGCCGCGGTGTTCATTATCATTACGATGCGACGAATAACCACCACCACCACCACCGCCATGATGACCACCACCACCAATATCATTGCGATTTGAATGATGATGACTACTGCCTTGTGATGACGAAATAACGTTGCCACCTCCTCCAGAGTTACCACCACTTTGTTGTTGAGAATGATGCGTTGAATTATATGATTGCTGTTGAAAATTAGAAGATTTTATTAGATGTTGTTGAATTATACTCTTACTATTGTTATTATTATTGTTAGTATTATTAGTATTATAAATGTTGTTTTTGTTGACACTTTTTTTAGTGGTAGTTATAGAAGAATTCAAACTATTACTAATAGCATTATGATTATCGTTACTCGTGCTATAACAATTCGTTGAGGGCATTTTAAAGCAACGTTCTTTATATTTATAAAGAAAAGTTGTGTAAGGTGTTTGCATACCGCTACTGTTGCTGCTGCTGTTGCTAGTGGTGACATTGGCTTTTTTTGTGATATTATTGGTAGTAGTGGTGATGGTGGTGGAGGAAGGATTGCAAGCTACTGAATACATTTGTCCAGTAACATTGCCTCCACCGCTGTAGACTTCCACCCCTTCCATCACGTTTAAATTACTTATATAACCGCCAAAGCCTCTGCTAACATCAGCCGTTTCTCTACAATCTAATAAATGAGTATCTACGCCCCCCAGTCCGCCACCTAAAACATCAAAATCCCCAACACATAGATCTACTACAATGCTTTTACTGCTACTAGAAGAGGTTGTCATATAACAACAATTGTTAGTAGGTACTGAAGTATAAAATGTGGTAATACTAACCCCGCCGCCGCCTCCTCCACCGCCGCCGCCAACCCGATTGTTCGGGGAATAAGTCATGCCGGAATTATCGTCATCGCGTCTTCTTCGTCTTGGTCGAGATTGGGACCAATGTGGTGGATCTTTTCCAACACCACTACCCCCTCCTACTCCACTTCCGCTAACTGAATTTGCCAACGAAGAGGACGAGCTTGCTACGTTGTTACGAGGAGTGTGGTGATGCCCCTGTTGTGGAACATGTTGCACAACAATTTGTGATTGATGAACAACGTCGGCACTGACATCTTCTTGTAGTTCGTGTTGTTGTTGATGTTGCTGCTGATGATGATGTTGCTGTTGCTGTGCAGACACTGTTGGTACGGTGTGAGTCGTATAGGCAGAATGCTGCATTGCCCCGGTTTGAGAAGATGCTGAAGGCATTTGATAATGAGTTTGTTGTATATGTGCAGCAGCACTGCCACTCAATTGTTGGGGTTGCTGCTGAGGTTGTTGTGTTTGTACATGATGAGTAGTCTGATTTTGAGCACTGTAATGATGATGACTGCTAAGGGCATTCGAGTTGCCACTTCCGTAGGACTTATCATTTGAAGTTTTTTGTATGCCACCTTAAAATATATTACATATATTATAGATAGTAAGTAAAAGCAGATATGAATTTAGGAAGAAAAAAAAAATAAAATCGAACTTGTTCTTACCAGCGCTTGGTTTCATACTTGAATAATGTCTTGTATTATTACTTTGCTGAGAACCGGACTGTTGCTGACTTGAAGCCGATTGTTGTTGATTCGGTGGTGGTTGTGTTTGCTGTTGCATTTGATGCTGTTGTGTCAGCGTCTGCTGCTGTTGATGAGGATCTATAATAGAGGTTGGCATAACGCCTACCAAGCCTCCAGCACCGCTAACGTTTACACTAGATACAATTATATTGCTACCAGCAAGTTGTGATTGAGGTTGAGGAGTTTGTTGCATTTGTTGGTGATTAGTGTTACGTGGTTGTTTACGATGGCCGCTTTGGCCACCGCTGTTGCCAGAGTTATTACGATGATTGTTGTTATAGCGTCCACCGCCACTACCACCTCCACTACTACCACCGCTTTGCGGTTTTGTGCTGCCAGTCAAACCAGGAGTTTGTGTAGGAGGTGGTGCTGTCGTGGCATATGCAGGTACTGCTGGAGGCATTCCATTTGCCGCGAAAACATTGCCAATATCATAGAAATTCTGACCATGTGCTGTAGTTGCGGCTGCTGCCACAGCTGCAGCAGCCGCCGTAGGCCAAGGTGTTACAATACCAGGATAAAACTGTTGCTGTTGAAATTGCTAAAATATAATTTAGATATTAAATATATTATATAAAACAACAGTTAGAAAGTATTACAATTAAATGTAATTGACCATTATATGGTACTGGTGGTTGCGTCATAGCTGCTCCGTTTGCAGCATAAACAAAACGTTGTGGTGCTGCACTATAAGCAACAGCCGCTGCAGCAGCAGCATTCGGATCATATACAGCGGCTGGCGGCGAAGTCAAACGGAATCCATTTTTTATTGTTGACACTGGACCAATTGGTAGTCTATTTATAAAAGGTTTTGCTTTCATTCGGGCCATTATTGGTTTGCCCTTAAAGATATATTTATATTTAAAATACACATTGTATTTATTTTTACAAATATGTAAATACCTGGAATTCCTTGACATCTTCCCTTAAATATTTAAAAGCTTTTTGTGCATCTTCATCTGATTCGAATGTTATGTACCAGGAATTATTACCAGCAAATTCGCACGAAATAACACGTGGGCAGTTTTCATTGTTAAAGATGTTCTTTAAAAAAAATCATTTTTGTTGACACAATATTGTATGATGTATATTGTTTAATTACCTTAACATCTTTAACCGGAGTTTGATCAGATATTTCACGTAATATTATAATACATCTTTTGTGGTTTGGTCTTACTCTAAGCCCCTCTTCATCCACTTGCACATTCGGTGATTCCCTAAGCACTTCTGTTATAAGTTTAATATCCTTAGTTAGTTTTTTAACTAAGTTAAAATTAGCAACTGTCCATATGGGTACATATTGATCACTATCCATTTGCGATAGCAGCCAAGAATCGTTAGCTAAATTTTCTCTATAATATAATTAAAATTATTAATAACTTATGTATTGATAATCTTCTACAATTTATCACAAATAATTTATTTTTTATTTCAGACCTATAAACTAAACTGTATTTACGGTAAGTATTTTTTCATGAAATTTGTTGCATGAGATCTCTTTTATATTTGCCAACAGAAGGTAGAGTGAACCAGTTGGGATAAAAATGTTATAGAAATCATATAAAATTTCATGTACTGCCAGTTTTGCCAACCCGTTCACTTCAATATCCCTCCTGTCAACCAATAGAAGAAGTTGCATTTAATTAGTGCATTAATGTGTTTAAATTGTCGAATTTTTTGTTTAATTATGCAACGTTTCCAACCACATTGTGGTTCATTGAATATCCTTTATTCTGGCATTTATGCGAATATGGTTTTAATTAGTAATTTTATTAATTACTTTTTTAATTCGTTGAAAATCAGAAAACGGTAGATTTTAACAATATGTTTATGTTGTGTACTATTGTTGAAATTATATTATATTCGATACAAATCATTTAAATTGTTCTCATAAGTAAATTCCT